>CM060687.1:203842047-204272047 GCA_030686995.1 Artemisia argyi | reverse complement strand
CTGTGTTTTCTGATTTGAGCATCCTTCCTGAGCTTGTCTTCCCTTTCCCTTTTGAGAGCGTTTAGCTCTTCTTCCTGAGCCTTTTTAAAGGCTGCACCAGCTTGCTCATTTGCTAGTGCCTCAGTATTCAAGCCAATCTTTTCAGCTTCCTCATGAACAGCCTGAATGAGAACAGGCCTGCTCATTCTCTCTTCTTCAGCCACCTTTAGTAGTGTCTCAGTCCTTTCCATGTGAGCTTGAATTTCGTCATGAGTGAGTTGATGTACTACTCCATTGATTTCAAACGGGACTCTGATAGGTGCATCAGGGTCAAATCTGACCAAGGTTGAGGCTGGCTTGAGCACAATTTCAGGGCTAGAGGTGGTAGCAATACGTTTGCCTCTGTCCTGTCCGAGAGTAGAGGAGACTGGTTCCTCCTGTGGTGGAACTTCAGTGATTGGTGTGGCTTCAGTGACATGCTCCCTCTCAGTGTGAGAGGGCTGTCCAGCTTCTTGTTCAACAGTATTAGGGGCTTCAGTAGCATTCTCCCCCTCAACATTTGCCTGAGTGTCAGTGATGGCAAGTGTTGGTTGTACTGAAGAAGTAGATGATCCCTTGAAGGCTTGAAAAATTTTAGTCATCATAGACTTGATCTCCTGAGTATCCTGCGGAATGATGGACACCCTGGAGTAAAGTGTAGCCTGTGCTTGTTCAAGAGCTGTCATCCTGGATCCCAAAGTCCATGCCAGAGAAGTAGACCTTTAGGATTGAGCTATCACTGATTCTTCCATTTTGGTGAAGGAAGATTTGAGAGACTCCACAGCAGTGGTGAGACCCTGAAGATTCGAACCCTTTAGCAAGTCAAGTAACTCAGCGAGGGCCACTGAGTTTACCTGATATGTCTCAGATGCCGGAAGAAGCTTCCTGGTGAGTTCAGGATCATCCTTGACTGATTCTTGAACCGACTGAACCCCTACATTCAGTTGGTCGAGGGTTATCAAAAACTGATTCAGGCGAGTGATCATTTGTGTCAGGGAGTGGTTAACTGAGGCATGTTGTTCCCTGACATCATCATCGAAGTCTTCGACAACATCTTTGTGATTATGATAATGAACCGCCTGTTCAGTGTGCATGTCAAAGACCTCATCAGTGATCCCCCTGTACAAAATGTTGGTAATCTTTTTGATGAATTTGATGAAGGTTTCACAGTGAGAGGAGCCTGATCATCTCTAGAAGATTGAGGAGACTGAGGAATAGTTTCAGGGACTGTCTCCTTGATGCGTGGGAATCGCAACAGGCTTTACCTCTCGAGGGATCTCGAGAAGCTTACAACCCCCACCAGGCAGTGTACCTGATCGTTGTAGTATAGTATAGTGACAAGTACCGGGGGATTGATCGTTCAGCTTAGGAATAGTGTCGCTAGAATTAGAAAGCCTAATTACTAGTTCTAAAGGTGAGGGATGATTATTTTTGTGTTTTTATATTTTATGGAAAGCAAGTAAAAATCTCGGGTTTTGGAAGAGTGGGCAGAATTAGTTGCTATTCAACTCACCCAATACTACAATGCAATCAAAATAAAATACTAAAAATGAAAATAAGCTAAATTATACTAAAGTTGTGAGCAGTAATTGGATAAAATGTGTTTACTTAGATTTCACTACTCCCTAGATATCTTTTACACGTTAATTACTTGTTATAATTGCATGGATGACGGATCGTATTCCTTAATACCATTCATGGGGTGGCATACATAACTCCCCAATTCTATGAGCTCTTATCTCCTCCTACACCATGCCCAGCACAACTATAGGGATTGTAAACAGTGGCTCATGCATTAAATACAACCAATAAAGACCTAGTACGCCTCGGTTCATGTTTCTTAAGACGTTCAAGCATGTTACCATTTGGAGATCTGCCAGTTTTCTTAAGCCTAACATATAAATCATTCATCCAAGACAAGAATAAACAAGTAATCAACACATAATCAATATCTAGGTTTCATTAGATCTAAGCAAACACAAAAGAGATCTAGCCTAGCATAATGGAATTGAGACAAGAACAAGATATAGACAACCAACACATAGACATATTGATTGAATTAGAAGAACACTTATCTCAATGACAATGCAAGGTATCAAGGGTTTGGAACCCTTGAAAAACCTGTAAAAGTTGCACCAAAATTGTACTTAGGGTTTCTCCAAAACTTCTCTCTTTAATGTGTGAAAATTAGAAAACTATATATAGAAAAATAGGTCTGACGGCGTCAAGACAAACAATGTGACGCCGTCACCTCGCCGCCAAAACTCTTCTCGGACTGCCTAGATCTACTTCTGACGCCGTCAAGACTTATACATTTCCAGGCCGTCATAACTCTTTTACTCTTGACGCCCTTCCTACGTGACGCCGTCAAATCTGTTCTGGATCGTCATGGAAATTCATGAAATTTGCTCTTGACGCCGTCAAGGTTTTGCTCTTGATGCCGTCAGGTACTGTTCCCAGCTTGGAAAATTAAGACTTTGGCGTTTTCTTCACTTTTATGCTCCAAAAACGTCTGAATTGCTTCCTTTTCCAGATTTTTGCTCCCAAAGTACCTAAAATCACAAAAGGAACGATTTAGGGCAGTATTTGATCAAATAAATTCGGATTCGGGCTTAAATGACCCCCTAAAAACGGATCATTTTTCGCCTTATCACTCCTCAAGCTCCATATCATCTCCGGCCTTAAAAACTTCCTCATCACTGTTGAATTCATCATCAAAGTACAAAACTGCCTGAGCGTCAGCTAGGGACTGAATCTGCAAAGTAAGGTTATCCGGCTCCTCTTCATAAGAAGACTTGCCTTCATTTTGGCCAGGTCCTAACCCCTCAAATCCGGTAGATTGGGTTTTATCTACCTGGTCCTCAGGGTCAGTTCCCGAGTTATGCGCACCTTCGGGGGTGGTTGTGGGTTCCATATCAGCGGGTGGTATGTGTCCCTCTGAATCTTTGTCCCCCGTGACCCCTTCAGGCACTGATGGGTGTTTCTCAGTACCATCACTAGGAGCCGTGAATGTTGTGTCCCTATCAGCGGGTTGTATGATTCCCTCTGAGTCTTTGGGATGAGTTTGTGTGCCCTCAGACAAAAGCTTTGATTGGCGAATGTCCTCATCAGGCACCTGAGTGGTTATGCCCCCCTTTCCAACAGGCTTGTACTGGCCTGTCGAAGATTTAGGGGCAAGAACTCCCTGTTGCTTGGGTTGTGATTTACCCAAGCCTTTGGCAGGATGTGAATGTTTGTGGGTCCCCTTCTCAGTGGAGTAGTGCTGCCCCACCGAGGGTATAGGACCCCTTACTCCCTGATACACTGGTTGTGATTTGCCAGAGTCTTTAGCAGGATGTGAAGGTTTAGTTGGTTCCAACCCCACTGACTTGTTTATACCAGCAGGGCCTTTGGGAACGGGTTCGCCCGAGGACACTGAGTGTGATGTCTCAGTGCCCTCCGTTGGCCTTTGTTTTGGGGTCAAAGATTGGCTGATGATTCTGATGGTGTCAGCAGTCAAGGCCGGTTGTGGTTGCCCCTTTTAGCAGGCTTAAGAGCAGAGGTCTCAGTGACGAGTGATTTGGGTCTAATCACCTTACTGGACCCTTGTCCCTTCTTAGTCTTCTTCTCCTTAGAGGGAGAAGGAATGGGTGAAACTTTGTTTGCGCCCTGAATTGTTGTCAACATGTAATTTCTCAGGGCGACTTCTGTAACCTCAGTAGGGTCCCTTGAGTAGTTTTCCTTGTGTAAGACATCAGGGGTGGAACCCGAGACGAAAGGCCTGACATACTCAATGCCCATTAGTTCCTGAAGCACACAGGAAATAAACCTAGGGTAAGACATAAGTTTTTGCCTAGATTTCCCTGTGGTCAGTTTGGTGATGAGGTCTCTGAAGATTATCTCTCCAAAATAAATCTTTTTACCCTCCACATGGCAGAATACCATCATTGCTTGAGTGGTATTCAATTGCTCAGTGGAGGACTTGTTGCCCCCAAGGACCTGGATGACAAAGGTCATCAGGATCCTCCAGGGAGCAGGAAACCAGGTTTTGACAATGGGGGCCCTTTTTAATAAGTCCCCAGATGACACCTCAGGGTGCAGTTTGTCAAAAGGCGCGAGTTCCAGCAGTAGGGCTATAACTTCTTCAGCTTTGGGTAGAGGCACAAATGCCTTAGTGTAATCAAGAACAGTGGCCTTGATGAAGGTCTTGTGGTCAAGGGAGAGGGTTTTAGTCCCATTGAGTACAGTAAACTTGATGATGGCCTCTTTGGTGACATCAGGCTTTTCAACCCTAGATGTGCACCAGAATTCCCTCAGTAGGTCATGATAGATGACCGAGGGTGTTTTGGTGAAGGCAGTGGTGAGGAAGCAGTTTTGGAGAAATTTAACTACCCCCTTATAGGCATGAAAGCCTTCAGGGTAGGCAAAATTCCCCACCACGTTGTTTTTGGTGAGGTCTACGCTTTCCATTTGGAATTCCACATTGGGTGCGTATGTGATAGCTTTGGAAGAAGCCATTTTAGTTTGATAAAAAGGTCTGGTTTTGAATAAAGAAGAAGCACACACAGATTTTGAAAGCAAGAGTTCTTGAAATAATTTTGCAAGAGTTTTGTTAAGATTTTTAAAAGTGTGTGTGTGTTCTCTTTTGTGGGGGTATTTATAGGGAATGGATTAGGGTAAGCCGTTGCGGATATCAAACGGTTTTTGAATTAAAGTCAAAATTGAGTAATAAAGCATGTTTGACATCCACATTAAATGGCACGATTCCCATTACCCCTATTTTCTCTCACATCATGGGTGAACAGTTGTGAGGCTCTGCAAATAATGCACTTTTGCAGAGAAAAAATCATCACAACTTTTGTGTGTGAGGGAGCATTTAATGCTCAGTGGTGTTTGGTGAGAGAGATGTGGGGGCCCAAGGAGTGGATGCCAGTTGTGTAAGTGACATATATTCCTATATTTAATAGGATTCAGTTACCTACCTGGGACATTAACTAACTAAATACTTAGAGCATTTAGTTAGAGTATTCAATGCCATTTTTTATCCTGAGCCCCCTGAATGAATTTTCATTCAAAAAAAAATGAGTTTTCAGGGAGGGTGTGATCAGGGACCTAGAGAATTTACATCAGGTTGGAACACTTTTGATCAGTTTCCTGATTCTATGTCCAACATGCCCAATTCAGCTTTCAATCTTGTGAAAGTGGGTTCATCCAAAGGTTTTGTGAAGATATCAGCTAGCTGATATTCAGTGGGGATGAAATGTAGTTCAATTTCTCCATTAGTGATGTGGTCCCTGATGAAGTGATATCTGATGTCAATGTGTTTGGTTCTTTGATGAAGTACTGGATTGTTTGAGATGGCTATGGCACTTGTATTATCACAAAAGATAGGTACCATCTTATACTGAATGCCATAGTCACTCAGTTGGCTCTTCATCCATAGTACATTTGCACAACATCCTACAACAGCCATATATTCAGCTTCAGCTGAGGACATGGCCACTGATTGTTGTTTCTTTGTACTCCAACACACAAGTTTACCACCAAGAAATTGGCAGGATCCTGAAGTACTTTTCCTATCCATATTACATCCTGCATAGTCAGAGTCAGTGTACCCTTTGAGATCAAATCCTGAACATTTTGGGTAATACAAACCAAGGTTTGGAGTACCCTTCAGGTACCTGATGATTCTCTTGACAGCAGTGAGATGTGATTCTTTGGGGTCAGCCTGGTATCTCGCACACAGATAGACTGAGAATTGGATATCAGGCCTTGAGGCAAGTAAGTACATCAGGTAGCCAATCATACCTCTGTATTGGGTTTGATTCACTGATTTTCCAGTGAGATCAGGGCCAAGGTTGTTTGGAGGAACCATAGGAGTTTTTACTGACGAGCAGTCAGTGAGCTCATACTTCTTCAGTAGGTTCCTGAGGTATTTTTCTTGGCAAATGGATATTCCTTTTTCAGTTTGTTTAATTTGGAGTCCAAGAAAGTATGTGAGTTCACCCATCATGCTCATTTCAAACTTTGTGGTCATCAGTTTCTCAAACTGTTTGCAATGTTTGTAACTTGTTAAGCCAAAGATGATGTCATCAACATATACTTGGACAAGAATGACATCACTCTTTGTTCTATAAATGAACAGTGTGTTGTCAATCTTTCCTCTGACAAACTTGTTTTGGATCAGGAAAGCTGAAAGAGTTTCATACCATGCCCTGTGTGCTTGTTTCAGTCCATAAAGGGCTTTGTTAAGCTTGTAGACATGGTTGGGGTATTCACTACTTTCAAAACCAGGAGGCTGTTGCACGTAGACATCTTCTTTGATGTTACCATTCAGGAATGCACTTTTAACATCCATTTGATAAACTTTAAAGTTCATGTAAGTTGCATAGGCGAGGAAGATCCTGATGGCTTCATTCTAGCAACAGGTGCAAAGGTTTCTTCATAGTCTATACCTTCATGTTGATTATATCCTTTGGCAACCAGTCTTGCTTTGTTTTTGATGACTGTACCATTTTCATCGGTCTTGTTTTTAAAGACCCATTTCATTCCAATGATTAGAACACCCTGGGGGCATTCAACAAGGGTCATGACATCATTTCTGTCAAATTGTTCCAATTCATCTCTCATGGCCTAAACCCAACTTTCATAAGTCAGGGCTTCTTTGACATTTTTAGGCTCAATCTCTGAGAGATAGTCAGCATAAAGACATATATTGGCAGTGGCGGCTTTGAGTTTAGCAGCTTTGCTTCTTGTGAGCATCCCTTCAGTGGGTTCACCAATGATGTTCACAAGCTCAATGATTTTGGATCTAGTCCAGCTATCCTGGGGTTTGGGATAAGAATTTGAGCTTGAAGGAGCCTGATTAGGTTCAGACTCAGGAACATGAGGTGACTCATCATTATGTGCTTCAGTGACTTCTGTAGGAACAATTTGCTCTGAGGGTTCCTGAACAATTTGTTCAGTGGTTTAGTCTCATTTGAGACATGCTGAGTTTCAATGAACTCACTGATAGGTGGTTGGGGTAGGTTGTGAGGGATGATATAGTAGGAGACATCAGCATCAGCTTGGTATTGGGTTGAGGGGTTGCTCTCAGGATGGTAATCATCAGGGGGATACCTTGATGAGTCATCAATACCAATATCTTCAACTGAGGAATTTGAGAACCTGATGGATTCAGTGCTCTCATCAACAGTGATGTGATAAGTTTCCTCAGTTTGTTGTCTCCTAGTGTTGAACACCCTGAAGGCTTTGGAAACCAAAGAATATCCCAGGAAGTATCCATCATCAGCTTTGGCATCAAATTTACCTAGGTGATCCTTGTGATTATGAATAAACACAGGACATCCAAATACATGAAAGTAGCTAATGTCAGGGATCCTTCCTTTGAATATCTCATAAGGAGTCTTATTGTGCCTTTTCACAATGATTGACCTATTTCGAGTGTAGCAAGCTGTTTTGACTGCCTCAGTCCAGAAATGTTTTGAGAGGACTGAGCCATTTAACATTGTCCTTGCTGCCTCAATGAGTGTTCTATTTCTCCTTTCAGCTACTCCATTTTGTTCAGGAGTATAGGGAGAGGTGAAATTTTGAGAAATTCCTTTCTCATCACAAAAACACTCAAGGTCTTGGTTTTTGAATTCAGTGCCATTGTCTATCCTAATCTGTTTAACTTTGACATCATTTTGATTTTCAATGTTTCTGACAAATGACATGATGGTTTCAGCTGCCTGACTCTTTTTGGTCAGGAACTAAACCCAAGTGTATCTTGAGTATTCATCCACTATGACCAGAGTATACTTCTCATGGTGAATGGACATTGGACTAACAGGTACAAAAAGGTCCATATGAAGAAGATGTAGGCAGTTTTTGATGGAAAAGGTTTGTTTGGTTTTGAATGATGCCCTGTGGTGTTTTCCTTTTTCACAAGCAGAACAACGCTTGTCTTTGGTATACACCAGGGATGGAATGCCCAGAACTTTGTTCTGTTTGGCCAGGTTGTTAATGCTCTTGAAATTGAGATGAGAGAGTCTCTTATGCCATAGCCAGTTGATTGTCTCACTTGCTTTTGAGAATAGACAAGTCCCATTTTGAGTCAGGGATGACATATCTAAGACATAGACATCATCCCTCCTGGGGGCAATCAATACTATTTCCTTGTTGGCATTAAAGATGGTCCCTCTCTTGTCATCAAACTGAACTATGTATTTGGCATCACATAGTTGGGAAACACTTATCAGGTTGTACTTGAGACCATTAACATAAGCTATTCTTGAAAAAACTATACCATTGCAGTTTACTGAACCATAACCTTCGGTGGGAGCTGATGAGTTATCACCAAATACTACCTTGGGTCCTGGTTCTTCCACATATTTGTGTAGATAACTTTACACACCAGTCATACTTCTAGAGCATCCACTGTCTAGATGCCAAGCAGGATCCTTGATGTGTTTCTACACAAACAGTAAACTGGGTTAGTTTTTCTTGTTGACCCACTATCTAGTGGGTTTAGTCCTTAGGGACTTTTTGAACTCAGTTAATGAGTCATGATCTGAAGTTGTGTGACCTGAGCTTCCACAAGTTTTACATTTTGTGGAGGTTGATGCCTTAGGTGACTGAGAAGTGTTGATCTGGTTTTTCCTTCTGGACTGAATAACTTTGTCATGTCCCCTGGTTTCATGGGTGGGATCTCCACAGATGTCACAGCAATTTTTCATCAAACAATCATCAGGAAGATGATCATTGAAACCACAGTGAGGACATGGCAAGAAAGGCTTAGCCTTCAGTATTTGTTTGGAAGGAGTGGCATACTGATAGCCTTGGTTTTTGTATAGACCTCTTGCTTTTAAAGAAGCAGTGTGGGGGATGTGATCACAAGTTCTGTGGTCCTCTTGTTTGCATATCATGCAAAACAGGACTCTGTAGCATTTATCAGTGCTGTGATTTGGATAATTGCACAGTTCACATCTCCCAGAAGGTCTGGGTGTGGTTTTTGGTTTGGAAGAACTTGAGGATGCTGAGGGCTTAGTAGAATTTGAGTCAGAGTTTTTCTTAATAGACTCAATTTTCTCACTCAGCATCCTGACAAGTTCAGTAAGCTGATCAACCTTTGAATCAGTGCTTTCATGCTTCACTTCAGTGGGTACTAAAGGTTTTTGGTGTTCAGTGGGTGCAGGAGTAGGTCTTTTCAGAATAGTCTTTCCTAACCCTGATTTCTCTTTGGGAGAATGTGGTTGATAGACTAATGGTGCAAGGTCAGAGTTGGGTTCCGCTCCCTGAAGTTGTTTCAGTGGAGGGAGTGGTGAATCAGACTTAGACTCAGTGATGGACTTAGTAGGACTAAGTTCATCAGTGACTCCAAGCAGCTCCTTGATAGCCTGACTTTCAGGCTCCAGGATTCTTCCAGTATTAAAATTTGGCATTTTACTATCAGGATTGTTTCTTTCAATCCAGTCACCGGGTTTAGGAGCAAGTTCTTTGCTAGAGAGTATGTTAGTTGACTGAAAAGTTGTTGAATGACTATTCTCCCCAGATACTTCAGTGAGTTGATCATCACCCAAACCAGCCTTTTTGGAGTTGGGTGTGAGACTCAGTGTTTCATAAAGTTTGGGGTTTTTCTTAGTCCAATTCCAAATAATTTCCTTTTCTTTCTTAAGTTCTTCCTGAAGAGCTTGATTTTGTTTTACTAGTTCAGAGTTTTGGATTTGAAGTGTGACACTTTCAAGGTTGCTTGTTTTAAAGCAAGTAGTTCATCTCTACTATGATTTAGTTCAAAACTCAGTTTGTTAAATTTTGAAAACAAATTAAGTCTTTGCTCTTCAACATACTTAAGATCAACATTAATATAATCTAAGTAAGATTTCCAGTCATCCATAGAAAGTAAAATATTTACCTTCCTCATAGTGATGTTAACCCATTCACCATTTCTTGCATGACTCTTCCCCACAGCAAGCTTGTTGTCATCTGATAGGGCCATCAGGGCACTGATGTGAACTTCATCATCATCAGAGGACACTTCAACCTCATCCTAGTCATATGTTTCAGCAACAAGCCCTTTATTCTTGGCTTGAGAAGGCTTTGGAGCCTGAGGAGGCTGAGAGACTATTGAGGATGATTCAAGAAGGGCAAGTTTAGCTTTTGCCTTTCTGTACATGGCTTCAAAGTCAATTTGAGGAAAATTTTCAAATATTTGACTAGACTGAAGCATTTTTGGTTGAAATTTGCTGGGGACTGAAAAAGAGTTATTTCCTGAAAATTTGAAAGATGGTTCTGAGGTTGTTTTTGAAAAACAATCTTTAGCAAAATGGTCCATTTTGCCACATTTAAAGCATTCAGTGTTATCATTTGCTTTTGAAGGGAATTTGTTTTTCTTAAAAAACCTTTTTGAATTAGCAAAGAGTGCTCTTTCATGAAATTCAATTTGAAGATCATTTAGGTACTCCTCACTGGTTCTTTGGTCAACCTCATCATCAGATCCATCCTAAAAATCCTGCACAACACCTTTTGAATAGAAAGTAGTTGATATGGGTGAAATTGTCAAGGCCTTTTTGGTCTCCTGAGCTTTACCAGGGTATCTCCTGGTGATAAGATTGTCTTCATAGACAAACTTCCCATAGATGGCAGGGAGCTCAAGGTTCTGAATGTGGTTTGCATTTCTCAATCCCTGAGAGAAGTTTAACCACTTCTCAGGGAGACTGTTGACAAAACCAACATTGATCTCATGTTTTGACAGTATAACACCATCATTGGTCAGCTCATTCAGGAGGGTCTTATACCGAGTATAAGTCTTAGAGAGACTTTCAGAATCTTTGGCTCTGAAGGTATTGAATTCAAGCTTTAGGTCCATGATTCTATTCTCTTTGGTATCAGAAGGCCCTTCATAGCTATGAACCAGGTCAGTCCATGTCTGCTGGGCAGTGGGACAGTTGATCACTGATTCCATTATATCATCAGGAAGGCATGATATAATGATGCTTTTCAGGCGCTGGTCTTGATTGACAACTCTCCTTTCATCTGGGGTCCACTGAGCTTCAGGTTTAATCAAACCTTGGGCAGTTGTTGGGACATATGGACCATCATTAATCAACTTAATGTAATATGGTTCCATCCCAGTTAAATAGCAAAGCATTCGCTTTTTCCACTTATTAAATTTGCCAACTTCTAGTCGAGGGGCAGTTGCTGAATAACTTCCACCCTTTTGTCGACAAGTTGAGGAACATCTATGTCAGTCATAGTGGGATCTTGATTTTAAAAACTTGAGCACTCTTAAGTTTTGAAAACAGGTTTAAGTTTTACAAATCAGAGGCTCTGATACCACTTGTTGGTCCCTTTTACTTGGTTAACAATAACTACAAAGCTAAAGTAACCAAGTTATATGACTTTAAACTAAGATGTATAAAATGATTAACAATAAAGTAACGTAGATATAAGAGACAATATTTTTCAACGTTTAATTCTTTATTAAAAGTTAATCAAAAAGAATCGTAACCAAGTGTTTGCGGAATAACACTTGGGATTGAAAACGACAAGTGTGGTATTGACACCTCTCTAAACTCAAACAATGTTGAGTGACAACTTTCAGGACCCACTGAGCTATCTCAGGGGTTATGTTGTTCTTTGGAGGAGTAAAAGTGGTTTGTGAATGCTTTGCATTAATTGCACAAACTTGTCAACTTTTACTCCTCTCTTATGTTACCTATTTATACACAAATATGAACAACCCTATTATACAATGGACCTAAGTGTTCCTCAATAAAATCTTGATAGATTTTATTCTCTGGCAAGGGAAACTTCTTTGGGTTAAGTCCAAAAAGCACTTTCTGATGACAGTCTGGTTTTAACCATTTGAGGAAAGTTTGACCTTAAAGTGATAAAGCACTTTAGTGAAACAGATCAAACTTTCCCGCCCAGTCCCGCCAAAACTTCAGTCTTTAAGTCATCAGTCTTTAGTACCATGAAGTTGTTGAGGAGTCTTGGGGTTCAGTGAGTTATTGTCATCCTCACTGAACCCATCACCTTCTTCTTAGGCTCGGTCTAAGCATCCTGAAGATGACTCATTGAGGTATTGTTCACTGAGTGACTTGTTAACACTTAGGTTATTTTATGTTCAAATCCCTGTTAGAAGAAGATTGGGGAATTCAGTGACCAAAAAAAAAAAAAAAAAAAAAACCACTGCGAGGCAATCTGTTTGGACAGGTGCCTCTGCAGTAATTTTCGCTTTTTAATATATGCTCCTCCCTTCTTTTCTTAATTTTTTTGTCGTGATCCCAAAATGCCAAGGAGTAGCAGAGGCTTCACGTGTCCCATGGAATAGCCTTGACCTCAAAATAAAAACACAAGCATCTCCCATTTTTTTTTCAATTTGTTGCTATGCAAAAGAAGAGCAAAGTGGTCCACGTTAGCCTTGCATCTTATTTTATTATGGGAAGTGACTTCATGTGCCATCTTGGAATAATTTTAGCCATTTTGCAAAACAATGTCAAACAAGAAGGGACCATGTACTATTCTTGTTTTGAATTGCCAAAAAGAGTAATAGCATCACGTGGAGAGCTTGCTCCATTTCTTCATATATTTTTTTTCTTTTTCTTTCGATGCTGCAAAGAGGAAACAAAGGTAGGCCACGTACTTAGCTCTTGAATTGCAACTTTGCTTCATTTGTTTTTGTTTTACTCGTTTAGTCACATGCACTGCTTTCTTGATTTTCATCCTTTCTTTTACTTTGTGAGAATAGCTTGTACACGTGACTTCATTTCATTCTTTGACTACGTGCCATTTTAATTTATTTTGAGGGAGTGAAGCTCACAAGACATATTGCCATATTGCTTGATCCCTTGCTAATAAACACGCAACTCTCTATCTGGTTGGTCTTTAATTATTCGAATGGGCCTTGAGCAATTTTATCCTCTCAGCAGCGTTGGGCCTTCTCGTTCAATTGGGCTTGGTATACATGGACTTTCATTTAGACTTGGACCTGAACTTCAATCCTTCTATTTGTTATAAGTTGATATTAACTGTTTCTCACACATGAATGAAGCTGTCAATTGAAACCAACGTTAGTCTCGTAATTTCGTGCTCTTTCTAATCACGTGCTCGGTTTTGTCATTTTCACTTGATTTTTGTCCACTTTTCAAAATATCCGTACCTGCACAATCACAAACACAAAAATACATATATTTGGCATTTTTGGTCGATTTTTGGTCTTTTTGGTCCGGTTTTGGTCAAATAAAAGGTGTGTAAATTAACACACACCAGAATCCCCCAGACTAAGGTATTGTCGTGCCCTCACGCAATGTCATCACCTCACGCTTTTGAGATAAATAATTTCAAAACCACTTTTTACTGACATTGAAAAGTAGCAATGATGTTCGAAAGAGATTTCAAAATCATTTATTCCCGAAAATGCCCTGTTTTTCCAATTTATTCCTTATACTACTTATCACTACTATTTTTGTACTTTTTCATTTTTATATATGTGACGGTTTGCTTGACTTTCATTATCTTTTGATAATTTTTAGGGTTAAAGAGTAGAAACACTTCTCATGGAGAAGCGACCATACGGATAAAAATCGTCATCCTTGATTTTTCACAAGCCCCTAAACTAAGCGTAAAAACGAGACCACAGCTTATCTACAAGTTAGATGCTAACACTACCCATAAAAGTTACTTGTGAAAACTTCTTACTCCCATTTTCTTAATGTATCTAGATTTTTTTACTTTTGTTGAGAAATGAATTGCTTCATATTTTCTCGTTTCAATAAATTTTTAGTTCGATAGAGATACCAAGTTTAAAAAGCTAAGTAGTTTTTCATTTTCTCTCAAGAACCAATGCCTTAGAAATTCGGTCCACATCAAGGAATTAGGTACATACAATCTCATATATAAGTTGCGGAGTACTACACGTGCACCTCATGTGACTAATTCAGAATTATCCACATGCACCTCACGCGCCAACAACTTTTATAACACTTAAGCTTTTATTCGATACAAACTTTCACTTTTCATTTTGATATTTTTCTTTCACTTTTATCATTTTTTCCTTTTTTTCATTTTTTTTCTTTATCAACAACAATGGAACTTATCGGGAAGCTCCAAAACCACATACATATCAACTTTATTATTTTTGACTTTTCATTTTTGATTTTGACTTTTTGATGTGTCCTTGATATGTACCCAACTTCTAAAGCAAAGATTCTTTTAAGAAAATAAAGAACTAAATATTGCCCAAACCTAAATACCTCTAATTGAACAAGAACATCTATTATTATGAGTGAAACAATTTTGCGGGAGCAAAAAGCCACAACTACCTTTCATAAGCTCTAAAGAGAACCAACTACTCCACGTTTAACATCTAACTTCTAAATAAACTCTATCATTTCTCGCTATTCACAATTTAAGATCTCAAATAATGAAACCCGCGAATGCTTAGCCGATAATCAGCCACGCATATATAAAGTCAGATACGAAAACTTGCAAATTCTTAGAAAAGAATTCGCGTTCTCTAGCTCCTTATGTAAAAGACTAGCGAAAGCATTTAAGCCATACATTTCTAAAGTCAAGTACGGGAACTTGCAGATTCTTAAGAAAGAATTCGCATTTTATAACTCCTGCTGTACAAGACTATCAAAAGCATATGTCGTGACAACTGGCAAATTAGGGAACTAATTAAAAACCCACATTACTTTAAATTTAATGATTTTTGGAATATTTGAAAACTTATTCGAGTTGAATTTGTAAACGATGAACCGTGGTTTTTAAACTTTATGATATTTATGGAAGTTGATTGTTAATTATTGGTTTGGTTTGGTTTGGTATATTCGTGGTGATTTATTTTTGAGATATTTATTAGGCACTACATTGACTCCGGCACTAGGAATAACCTAAGAAAATTTAATGTTTTGAATTAACGGTTCGACTATATATTTATTTTAAATGTATCGTGAGATTTTGAATATTTGGGAATGAGCTCGGTTCGAGAGAGTCGGTTTATTTTAAACAATTTTCGGGTTTGGTCCGCGTAATTTACATCGGGTTACCTCACCCACCTTCTTAATAATATTCTTATTATTATTATCATTATTATTAAAAACTTATTTTATTTTATTCTTTATTTTTTGGGCTTGAGGGCCGGTTTTGGTTTTTGTGGGTACTAACACCCACTCGACACACACACAAAAACATAAAAACACAACCATCACCCTACACTCTCTCTCTCTTCCTCATTTTAACCTAGTCTCCGCCCTAAACCTGCCACCACCGCCACTCCCACACCCAAAATATCACCACCATATTTATCCTCTCATCAAGATCTTTCATTTGGTATAACTCACGCGCTCTACAACCACCTTTAGCATCACGTTCTCACCACCACCGCCACCTAAACACCATCTTTTTCATCTTTTCATGTTGGGTTTTTGAAGAAACATATTCTTGGAGTCTTTTTGAAGGTGAGAGACACGAGTTTCAACTCGTGTGTTTCGATTTGATACCCAAATCGTGGGTACACTAATTTTCTTGAATGGGTTTTGCTAACTTTTAATTGGAAACGGTATTTTGATGATGGAAAACTAGTTTGGTATCCAGGTTACATGTTTCTTGACGGTGTCGACTGGAAACCGAGAGCCTAGGCTCTCGGCTTGTTGTTGTTTTTGAACTTATGAGGTTTTGTGGATAACTATTGGTCTCGTAATGATGATGATGAGAGTATTCAGTTATATGCTTTTGGTTTTGATTGATGTTTAGTTCTCTTTTCTTGTGTATTGGATGGATTTTGGTTACAGGATGTTTATTTTGGTTGTTTGGTTTTGAGGCCGACAACCCAAGGGGTCCGTTTGGTTGGTTTGGCTCGGTTAGAGCAAGCCGAGACCTTAGAGGTCTCGGGTGGGACCCACAAGTTTTGTGGTGAAATTTTTGATCCGGGTTTGACTTGGTAGGTCGACCCGTATGTGGGATATTTGATTTAGTTGAGGTATATAATTGTTGGATAATATTGATTGTTGGTTTCATATTTATATATTTTAGTTTGACGTTGAGGTTTCGGACTCGTGGTATTACTTTTGGAGTTGTGTTGACGGAAAGTGGAATGGGGACCGATTGTGAGACGGTCACACTAGTATGACGGAGATAGGTTAGTCGGGTGCCGTAGTCGGACCCTATTGTTGTAGCATGTGATATGGGAATTGATGACGGAGATGGATTACTTATGGTTATGATTGATATTGTTGCTTGGACCTTTGGTTGTGCGTGTCGAAGTCACGTTGACTCTCTAGTCAACGGTTGATTTTTGACGAAACACCTTGACATTTGGACTTGGACAATGAGCCGAAGGTGATGACTCGGACATGTGACCATCTATATAACTCGATAATTATTTATAATCAAACATTAATAATAAAACTCGTAATAATATTATTAATAATATAAACATTTATAAAAGTATATAGACGTGAAAACGTATATATAACTATATAAGTGTGTATATTAAGAATAAAACGATCACGAGTAATATTATAATAACGTGACGATATATAATATACTATGAGAGTAGTGTAATAAATGTCGGGAACGCTATTATAATTAAATGACTATAAATGACGATGAAATCTATAACGTTGGATAATTATATTAAATAAATTACATTTTTAAAAATAAATGAGGAAACTATCGAGTTATACGGGATCGTGGTCACTTGAGTCCAAGTGGGCTATATTAATTATTTTGTGACTTTTGTGCTTGTCACGGATATGTGACGTTGATACATCCATTTTCTATAACTACGTAACTTATTTAATCGACGGATTAAATAGGATCTATTTAGTTATATAAAATAAGTATATTAATGGGCATTGTATCCTACGACGCCCATAGGTTGTGGTATGTGTACAGAAATAATGAATTACTAAATATCTCGTGGAGTTTGCCAAATTGACGAATTTGGTAAGGTTGACGATATTTATAGGGAATTTATTAAACTTTGATACTTACCACATAGTACTCTACGTGCTATGTGACTAAGTTTTTGGGTATAATCTTAGAGTGATATATTAAGTAAATAAATATGGGGGATTACCAAATCGACGGATTTGATAAACTTCGATGATTTATTTAAATAATATATTGGGCTAATATTAGACCTATAGATTGTTTTATTACTCTTTTTCGTTGTGGCTTCTTGTTGTGAGTTGTGTCGACCCTCTACCCGCATTGATACCAAACGCCAAACTACTAATACGAGAATAATACGAGAAATGGATTTTTGAAAAGTAAAAAGGAATACGTTCGGGATTGGGAATATTTGATTTTGAGGAAATGATTCTGAACGCGTTTATATTGTTAGGAGGTGCCGAGTCTATAGTTGCCGTTATTTGAGTTGCTTTACATCTTACATCTATCGATTTCTTTTGCTGATTGCTGGACTTGAGGTGAGTCATAGCCCCACTTTTACTCTTGAACTTTGTTTTCAATACTTGGGGTGAGAAACGTGCAAATTGTTTTATGTGGACTATTATCGCTTTGTTTATTTTTAAAACTTGCTATGCTTATAGAACTAGGTAGGTTATAGAGCGAGACCTAGTCCTGAACTAGGTGAGCTATTGATTTGGTTATAGAGCGAGGCCTAGTCCCGAACTAGGTAAGTTATTGATTGGTTGTTGAGCGAGGCCTAGTCCCGAACTAGGTAAGCTATTGGATTGGTTATGGAGCGAGGCCTAGTCATGAACTAGGTAAGCTATTGATTTGAGCTATAGTGTGTACCTATAGGGTTGATTAGATTTGGTTGGTTCGTTTTGGTTGGATGATTGAGGCCTAGTCTAGCCAGCAAGTGTTTTGCGTATATGTCCACTTGATTTAGTTATGAATTTAAACCTATGATCTCACCAGCGAAAGCTGACTTTTAGCGCGTTTTCTCAGGTAATTAAGTGATGCCCTTGGATGCTTGGATTGGAGGCTTGGCTTTGACACCTGGTTTATGGATCTATTTTTCTAAAACTCTGATATGTTATGGTGGACCTACGTTTATTTCTTTTAGGCCTTGCTTTGGATAATTTTGGGATAAATGTAAACTTTAAAACCCCGTGTGGTTGTATTTTTCTTATGTTTACTTTATCTCGTTCTTTCATGACTTTGAATGGATACCAATCCCCGTAACGCCTCGAAAGCTTGTTGAGTCTTCCGCTGTACCAAATTTTGGGGGTGTTATAGATTGGTATCAGAGCCAAGGTTATAGAGAACTAGGTAAATAAACACCTAAACTATAACCGAATTTTATAGAAAACGATCCTCGACCAATGCCCGCCAGCCAGCCAAGCCGAAGCTTCTTGATTTTAAGATTGAATCATTTTTAGATTATGATATGAGATCTTTAAGATGATAGGGTATATGAGACCCTTGTGGAGGGTGGCTCATGGGATGATTTAGGTGGTTGCGATATGATTGATATGAATTGGGAATATTGGGTATATTGATTTTATGATATGATGGCGTTTTGAGGAATTATATGGCTTAATTGTTTTATAAATATTTTAGTAATGCGGCATTTGAAATCTTTCTTGAAATTATATGATTGGGATTTCTGATGATTTTGATACGATATTTTAAGTTTCGCGGTTTAGTTGTTTTGAAACATTTACACCTACCCTACGTCGTTGTCACAAACCATGGCCTCCTATTCGTTCGATGTTACTGAGGATGTTCTTACTGGTACGCGTCGCTCAGCATAGATCACTATGGCCCCTGATGACCCATACGTGATGGTCATGCATTCAGCCATTACTTTATGGTCCCCTTTGTCGCCCTAAGTCACCGATTTTATCGCCTCGTGGTTCACCTGCTCAGAGATGACGATTGATGGAGTACCCCTCCGACGAGGATTATGAGGATGAGTATGAGGGTGAGCAGAATGATAAGCCTCAAGATGAGGAAGAAAATGATGACCCTCAAGATGAGGAAGAGAATGATGACCCTCAGGATGAGGAAGAGGATGATCCTCAGGAGGAGGAGATGCCTGATGATGATGGGTCGCCAGCACATTCAGCTCATTCTGCGAAGCCCGATTCCCCGATACATCCGTTAGAGCCGGTTCCACCGATCACCCGTTTTTGTTTGATTCACCACCTGGTAGTCCCGTGGCGTCGGACGCGCCATCTGAGATTTCTGCTGAGCCTGCAGATTTGGGTGAGACTGGTAGGATTTGGACTCAGATTACTGCCCAGGGAGAGAGGATCTCGCAGATGGCTGATCGACTTGAGATGGTTATTGCTGAGTTTATTACTGAGTTAAGAGTTGATTTGGCTACTATCGTGGGCAGGACGACAACGATTAGGAGATGTGTGATGGAGATACATGAGCAGATAGAGAGTCTGCATAGAGGTTTCCTCACAGCTCGCGAGGCAGATCGCAAGCTGTGGCAGAGGAACACAGAGTTAGAGAAGGAGGTTGCGGACCTCAAAAGGGACAGAGATACACAGTGTTGAGTTGGGATCGTTATTGAGGAATTTGGATGGTTTGGGATCGGAGTGAGGAGTCTACGCCAGCATCATGGCTAGATCGATTTGGAATTGTGTTGTTGTTGTGTTGCTTCCTAAGCCAAGGAGTACTTGGTTAGGAGAGCTGGTTATTCTATTTCTTAAGTCATGTTATTCGGATTGTATGTTCGTCTCGTATGGAACGATTAGTATTTATTATGTCTTTTGGTATTTTGGAACGAAGTATCGATCGCTACTTGTATGGACGATGGTGATTTCGTATGATATTCTACGGTTTTTAGCGTACATTGAGAATTGTGTTCCTAGTTGCGTGGTTGATATTGTGTTGGTATTATGTTCGTATTTCGACTTTCACCAATTGGATTTTTGTTGGACATTATGGTACGTGTTATTGGAGACTTATGAACCTTGTATTGTGACTTCGATCAATGGCCCCACGACGAAACCCTGTTAGAGCTACCCGAACTGGTACTGCAGCGACTACCCCTGGTCGCCGAGGACGCCGTCCTACTCGAAATGTTGAAACCCCTACTCCCGACAACCTGGACACCACCAACCGCAACAACAGGAATCAAAATGTTGATGTTCAGGGAGACAATGATCATGTGCCACCTAATGCACCTGCTGTGGATCAAGCCATGATCAATCAACTTGTGGAGCAACGAGTTGCTGAGCTACTAGCTGAGTCAAATCATTCCAACAATTCTGCTGGAACATTTCCACCTGTTCGTGCTAATGGATGTAACTACAAGGAGTTTTGAATTTGTGGACCTATTGAGTTTGGAGGGACTGAAGGAGTGGTCTACTTGGTCAGGTGGATAGAGAAGACCGAGTCAGTGTTTAATGTCAGCAATTGTGCGGAGAATGCTAAGGTAAAGTTTGCTTCTTTTACCTTTAAGGACGAAGCTTTAACTTGGTGGAACAATTACCGAAATTCGGTTGGGAGTGATGTGGCGTATGCTATGACTTGGGAGCAATTTAAATCCTTGCTAATTCAGACTTACTACCCAAGGAATGAGGTTAAGAAGTTGGAGATTGAGTTCTGGAATCACAAGGTGAAAGGTACCGACATGGCAACTTACAATCGCCGCTACCGAGAGTTAGCCTTGCTTTGCCCAGATATGGTTAGGACTGAGACTCAAAGGATTGAGCGGTATACCGATGGGTTGCCGGTAGCTACAAGGAACGATGTGATTGCTGCTAAGCCTGCTAATATTCATGAGGCTATCACGATCGCTCAACAATTGATGGATTCGTTGGTATTGGAAGGAGCTGAGAAAGACAAGAATGGAAAGAGGAAGAGGGATAATCACTCTAAGGGTAATGATCATCGAAACAAACGACAGTCAACTGCTAGAGCTTATGCTATAGGAGATGGAGATAAGAAGAGCTACAATGGAGATACGCCCAAGTGTGGCCGATGTTACAAGAATCATTCTGGACGATGTAATGTGGTGTGCAAGAATTGCTCAAAGATGGGACATATAGCTAAGGACTATAGAGCTCGACCACTTGCTATGGTTCAAGCTACTCCTGAAGCTATGAGTAAGGCAAATGTTACTTGTTATGGATGTGGAAAGAAGGGACACTATAGGAATGAGTGTAGGGAATCGTAGAACCGAGGAAATCAAGGATCAGGTGGTAATGGGTACAATCATGGAAACCGTGGAGCTGGAGGAAACCGTGGACGTCAAGACAATGAGGACCAACGTGTGGAAGTAGGAGCTGCTCATGGGAGAGTGTATGCACTTGGGAACAAGAGAGGAGAAGATCCGAACGTCGTTACTGGTACGTTCCTTCTCAATAATCGATATGCTTCCATACTATTTGATACTGGTGCCAATAGTAGTTTTGTGTCCACTACTTTTGCACCCCTACTAGAGAAACCCCCAATGGCCTTAGGAATTGGTTATGATGTAGAGTTAGCTAATGGAAATATAGAAAGGATTAAGACTATCATTCGCGGTTGCACGTTGAATTTCTTGAATCACCCTTTCAACATAGATCTTCTACCCGTCACGTTAGGAAGTTTCGATGTCATCATTGGTATGGATTGGTTGTCGAAGTATCGTGCTCATATACTTTGCGATGAGAAGATCATGCATGTTCCTTACGGCAAGGAGATTTTAAATATACAAGGAGATCGAAAAGGTTCGAGGAGCCCATCCCGATTAGCGGTCATTTCTTGCACTAAGTTACCAAAGCTAATGGAAAAAGGATGTTGCCTTTTCTTAGCTCAAATCTCTGAGAAAGGAGGGAAGGAGAAGAAGGAAAGATGCATTGGAGATGTGTCTATAGTTCGTGATTTTCCCGATGTATTTCCAGAGGATCTGCCGAGAATCCCGCCTACTAGACAAGTGGAGTTTCAGATTGAGTTGATACCTGGTGTTGCACCCGTGGCACGGGCACCTTATCGACTTGCACCTACTAAACTAGAAGAGTTGTCGAAACAATTAGCGGAGTTAGCTGAAAAGAGATTTATACGACCAAGTTCTTCACCTTGGGGAGCCATAATCTTATTCGTAAGGAAGAAGGATGGATCGTTTCGTATGTGTATTGATTACCGAGAGCTGAACAAGTTAACGGGGAAGAATAGATACCCGTTACCAAGGATCGACGACTTGTTCGATCAGCTTCAAGGATCGAGTGTGTATTCGAAGATCGATCTGAGATCTGGGTATCATCAACTTAGAGTTCGCGAGGAAGATATTCCGAAAACGGCTTTCAGAACCCGTTACGGGCATTATGAGTTCCAAGTGATGCCGTTTGGGTTGACTAACGCACCAGCAGTATTCATGGATCTCGTGAATCGAGTGTGTAAGCCTTATTTAGACAAGTTCGTGATCGTGTTCATCGACGATATTTTAATTTATTCGAAGAGTGAAAAGGAGCATGAGGATCATCTAAGACTTATCTTAGAATTGCTCAGGCAGGAGAAGCTGTATGCCAAGTTCTCCAAATGTGAATTTTGGATTCCGACGGTACATGTAATTTATACTTTGTTCATTTTATGTTCATTTTATGTTTTTGTTATTTTTCAAGATAAAAAAATACAAAAAAAAATCAAAAAAGCAAGATAAAACAAATAATAAAATAGAAATAAAAAAAAAAAAAAAAAAAAAAAAAAAAAAAAAAAAAAACATACGGACTACCATCCCTTTTCATTCTATGTTCATTTTATGTTTTTGTTATTTTTCATTTATTAGCTTAAGTCGAGTCTAGTCTTGGCTTAGCAACGCCATATTGTACATGTAATTGACCAAGATTGTTAACTCGCCACCAGTAAAACTTCCTTTATCCAACAAAACCGTGTATTTCATATCCCTACACCTAACGTTACAACCCTTTGAAAGACCTCTTTGATAGTTTATCCTAGGTGCTTACGCCATGTGGTGGAGGTTTGATCCTTTCCCAAGCCTATGGTAATCTATTTTGCTATAACAGGTAGTGAGAGATATCTTCCGTTTCCATATTGTAATTTATACTTTATTACACCCAAGAGATGTGAGTATCTAAACACTATTTGTGAGGTGCTAGTGTATGACCTCCGTGCTTGTCTATTGGTCTTTAGTGGAACGATTATTTGTTGTAATTACTTTTATATTAGTGTTAAATGACCCCTAACTTGTATTTTGAGTAGAATAAAAGCGCATTTGCTTGAGGAAAAGCAAATCTCAAGTGTAAGGGTATATGATGAGGCGAAAAATGAACCACTTTTAGGGGGTCATTTAAGCCGGAATTCGAATTTATTTGATCAAATATTGCCCTAAATCGTTCCTTTTGTGATTTTAGGTACTTTGGGAGAGAAATCTGGAAAAGGAAGCAATTCGAACGTTTTTGGAGCATAAAAGTGAAGAAAACGCCAAAGTCTTAATTTTCCTTGCTGGGAACAGTAGGTGACGGCGTCAAGAGTAACATCCTGACGGCGTCAAGAGCAATTTCCATGACGATCCAGAACAGATTTGACGGCGTCACAAGGAAGGGCGTCAAGAGGAAAATGCATGACGGCCTGGAAATGAATAACACATGACGGCGTCAGAAGTAGATCAACGCAGTCCGAGAATTATTTTGGCGGCGAGGTGACGGCGTCACCTATTTGGTCTTGACGCCGTCAGACCCTATTTTCTATATATAGTTTTCTAATTTTTACACAAAAGGGAGAGAAGTTTTGGAGAAACCCTAGTACGATTTTGGTGCGAATTTTACAGGTTTTTCAAGGGTTCCAACCCCTTGATACCTTTCATGTGTAATTAAGATAAGTGTTCTTTTAATTCAATCAATATGTCTATGTGTTGGTTGTCTATATCTTGTTCTTGTCTTAATTCCATCATGCTAGGCTAGATCTATCTTGTGTTTGCTTAGATCTAATGAAACCTAGATGTTAATTATATGTTGATTACTTGTTTATAGTTTGTTTTGGATGAATGAATTTATATGTTAGGCTTAAGAAAACTGGCAGATCTCCAAATGGTAACATGCTTGAACGTCTTAGAAAACATGAACCGATTGCACTAAGGTCTTTATTGGTTGTATTTAATGCATGAGCCACTGTTTACAATCCCTATGGTTATGCTGGGTATGGTATAGGAGGAGATAAGAGCTCATAGAATTGGGGAGTTATGTGCGATACCCCATGAATGGTATTAAGGAATACAATCCGTCATCCATGCAACTATAACAAGTAATTAACGTGCAAAAGATGTCTAGGGAGTAGTGAAATCTAAGTAAACACATTTTCTCCACTTATTGCTCACAACCTTAGTATAATTTAGTTTATTTTCAGTTTTAGTATTTTATTTTGATTGCATTGTAGTATTGGGTTAGTTGACTAGCAACTAATTCTGCCCAAATCCTTCAAACCCGAGATTTTAATTTGCTTTATAAAAAAATATAAAAATACAAAAATAATCATCCCTCACCTTTAGAGCTAGTATTTAGGTTTTCTAATCCTAGCGACACTATTCCTAGCTGAACGATCAATCCCCCGGTACTTGTCACTATACTATACTACAACGATCAGGTACACTGCCTAGTGGGGGTTGTAAGCTTCTCGAGATCCCTTGAGAGGTAAAGCCTGGTGCAATTCTAAAAATCGTAGATTCCATAGACCTAGGTGTTGAAACTAGAGAGACTACCCGATTACGCCTATTCCAATTCTCTCTACGGGATCAAGCTAGTCAATGGCTTGAGCGTTTACCCGCGGGATCCATCACCACATGGGATGATCTCACCACTCGTTTCCTTGCTCAATTTTTCCCACCGGGGAGAACTACTAAGCTTAGAAATGACATCTTGATGTTCCAACAACGTCAAAATGAATCTCTTTATGAAGCATGGACTCATTTCAAGGACTTACTCCAAAAAGTCCCTCATCATGGCATAGATCTTTGGCTCCAAGTCCAAATTTTTTATGACCATATCGATATCTCCACGAGGCGAGCCATTGACCAATCGGCCGGTGGTAAGCTACGTGATCTAAGTGCGGAACAATCATGGGAACTCATAGAAGATCTTGCTCTCTATGACAACGAAAGTTGGAATGATCCCCGTTATTTGAACAAAACGGTCAAGGCAATATCTTTGCCTTCGAACAATTCTAGCACTCCCGACCGTAGGATCATGGAGCTTGAGGACCAAGTCAAGTTTCTCATGAAATCTTACGAAGCTCCTAAGCCTTCAAGCCAAGTGAAAAAAATCACTTCTTCATGCGAATTATGTAGTGGTCCCCATGACACTCGTGATTGTGTGGAACTCCTCGGAACAGCTTTTGCGGACTACGCATCCTCGCGTACCGACGAAGCGGGAGATAAGTGGTACACTTTCAAGCCCGAGCCAAATATTTACGGTGATTCATACAACCCCTCTTGGAAAAATCACCCAAACCTTAGGTGGAAACAAAATCAACCCAATTCTTCCAATCCGCCTAATCGTTACCAACCAAACGGTCCACCATCCAACCGTACTTTCAACAACAATCCTTCTAACAACTCTGGTAGTACCAACAATCTTGAAGGGTTGATGTCTAAGTTCATGGCATCTCAAGAAGCTCACATATCTAAGTTTGAAGCCGATTTCAAACAAAAGCAAAGCGAGATGACCACTAGAATTGACGCATTGTTGAAAGTTCTCAATGACCGAGAAATGGGAGCACTCCCAAGCGACACGGTCAAGAATCCGAAACTAAACGTTAATTCCATATCTTCAGTTTCGTCACCCACTTCGTGTCCACAATACTACTCGGTTAAATCAACGAGCACGTGTTTCAAACAAAACCAAATTCTTCAAAAGGACCAATCAAATAAAACACCCAATATAGAACCGGTCAAAAGTATAGTTGAAACACCTCCTACGCAAGACCTTGACGATGAATTCAAAGAACTTCACCTTGAACGCCCCGTCATTGATGTCTTAGCGCGTGCTCCTTACTATAGTGCCCTCCTAGAAAAATATGAGAAGTTTAAACTAGGTAAAAATGGGACCGCCTTCGTTCAAAACAAGTTGCCTAAAAAGCTTGATGATCCGGGTATATTTGTTTTACCTTGTAAGATAGGAAGATCCAAAGCTTTCGACACACTAGCCGATTTAGGGTCAAGCCTCAACTTGATTCCCTTATCCTTATTCACCGCTCTTAAGTTAGGAAAGCTAGAGGAAACGGAGGTATTGATAGGGCTAGCGGATGGGAGTATTGCCCACCCGGTTGGAATGATTAAGGATGTAGTTGTTCACGTAGGAAAGTTAACTATATTAGCGGATTTTCACGTCCTAGACATGGTTAGTGACACTACTTGCCCATTATTGGTAGGGAGAGGATTTTTAGCAACCGCTAATGCCATGATAGATTGTAAGGAGTCTAAGATAGCGGTAGGTGAAGGCGATACTTGGTCGGTGTACGATGTAAAGAAGCATAGTTATGATTGTGATGATGAACCGACACCGCATTGGGTAGAGATGAATAGGAGACCGTCTAGATATGGACCTTGGATAGAAAGGAACTTTATAGGACCTCAATGCCCATTTTATCTAGAAAAGGATTTCGTTGAAAAGACACATTCGGTATAACAACTCATAGCTAGAGATGAAGAGCTAGACCCCTTTGAGGACCCCTTAGTCTTTAGGAAGATGATTGAGTTCTTGAGCGTAATGCCTATTAATATAGAGATAAATAAGTGGAAAAGAGAGGGAGACAAGTGTAAATGGAGGTGGGACAAGCCACCTAAAGAAGGTGACGGATCATGGCATATGAGAATGACTTTGTATGATCCGGATGGAGAAAAGTTTGAAAGGTCATACCATACTAAGGAAACCGATAGAAAGTTGAAGCCTAAGTTTGATCCCAAGGATGTCCTCAATGAGGAACTCACCCGTATCACGTATTAACCCATGACCTTGAGTCTAGCTACAAGACTCGTAAATAAAGAAAAGCGCTTCTTGGGAGGCAACCCATGTTTTGTGTGATTTTATTTTTGTTTGTTTGTTATTTGCTTCCGTATGCATGCTTAGTTTTTATTGTTGGTAGATCATGTTTCTCAATTAAAATGTGGAAATACTTTACTTTGTTGTTTTGGCCTAGTCTTAACTCCACCTAAAAGTATTTTTGCAAAAGATAAGTGTAAGGGGAAACCCCAAATATGTTTTTAAGAAACAAACCGATCATGATTCTCCACAATATTAAATGAACATATATATTCGTATTTGTTAGAGTCAAATGCTTGTATTGAGTCATAATGAAGTTTTGCAGGATTTTCCAGGAAGTAGGAGCAAGTTTTTCCAGAAATTTTCCGGAAACTTAACATAAGAATTTTTGCAGGTCAATCCTGACGGCGTCACGAGTTAACTCTTGACGGCGTCAAGTGTAAAAATCTGGAAATTTTACCGGTTTTGTTTTTCTAACGGAGTCTTATGGTTTTTGTGAATTATTAAGTTTTATAATCTCCAGGAAATCTGCAAACTTCATTCCACAAGCATTATATCTTATCTTGTTTTCTAGGATTTAGTAACTTATATAGGATGCCGCCGATTTTACGCAAGGTTGTTTTGTCTATTTTCTCAGGATTCACAGGTTATGTATGACAAGAAGATGATTTATATTCTAGAAGGGAAGCTTTGATTTTTCATTTTCTTGGAGGAAGATCTAACCTGGCCACCTTATTATCCATACCGAGCAAATCAGAGGAGTATTTGATTTCATTCTTTTTACTTTTGCACTTTTACATTCTTTACTTGAACATTGGGGACAATGTTCATCTTAAGTGTAAGGGGAGGGTAAAAAGATGATACCTTACATATGCACTTTCGCTTGAGTTTGTTTTGTTTAATGGTAGATGTGTAATAAAACTATGAGAAATACTTGTTAGTGCAATTTTAGCGCCAAATTTAAATTTTTTTACAACATTTAGGAGTGAAACTTTAGCCATAGCAAGCGTCTCATGGATAGGAGATTGTATGACTAGCACATAACCGTATATTCAGAAAAATTTTCCACCCAAAAATGTGAGGTTCGCCTTTAGATTTGATAGGAAAAGCATTTATTATTAGTGCTTATGAGTGTACCGGTAGCATTTAGATTCTAGAACTTGCGTTAGTGATGCATCCCGAGACCGCTAGTGAGACTACATTCGTGTAGTAGGATTTACTACATGATAAGAGGCATTAGGATCACCCTTGTGTTAAACCCGTATTATAATTACTTGACCATTTAAGTCATATTACTTGGCTAGTTAAGTCAACTAATATTTCCCACACCCTTAGCGTTGTACTCATTTTTAGTACACGAAACCCCTAGTACACCCCTCCGAGCCTATCTTTTCGTTTCTAACTTTAAGCATTTTACTTAAAGGAAGAATTTGTTACACCCCACTTAAATGTACAACCAAATCGCCTTAGCCTTCCGTGTATGCGCTCATTTTTAGTGCATTATTGTTATTTGCTAAACCCTAAGTTAACTATCTAATTGATTACATGGTTGCTAAGTCGAGTCATATCCTTGTACATATTGTTTTGGGACGATTGGGACTCATGGGTAAGTACTTATTTTATGAAGTAATGGGGAAGAACATAATATTATTACCCTCATATGTACGTTAATCTTAAAAGTGCTCCAAGTGTTTTAATTTTCTTAATTCGAGTCATTAGTTTAGTTGATTGTAAAGTATGTAAAGATTCAAGTGTAAGGGGAATGTTCATTCCCTATGATGTATTATTTTGGATGGTAGGGTAAGAGTGTATGCAAAAAAAAAATAGAAATAAAAGAAAAAAAAAAGAAAGAAAAACATACGGACTACCATCCCTTTTCATTCTATGTTCATTTTATGTTTTTGTTATTTTTCATTTATTAGCTTAAGTCGAGTCTAGTCTTGGCTTAGCAACGCCATATTGTACATGTAATTGACCAAGATTGTTAACTCGCCACCAGTAAAACTTCCTTTATCCAACAAAACCGTGTATTTCATATCCCTACACCTAACGTTACAACCCTTTGAAAGACCTCTTTGATAGTTTATCCTAGGTGCTTACGCCATGTGGTGGAGGTTTGATCCTTTCCCAAGCCTATGGTAATCTATTTTGCTATGACAGGTAGTGAGAGATATCTTCCGTTTCCATATTGTAATTTATACTTTATTACACCCGAGAGATGTGAGTATCTAAACACTATTTGTGAGGTGCTAGTGTATGACCTCCGTGCTTGTCTATTGGTCTTTAGTGGAATGATTATTTGTTGTAATTACTTTTATATTAGTGTTAAATGACCCCTAACTTGTATTTTGAGTAGAATAAAAGCGCATTTGCTTGAGGACAAGCAAATCTCAAGTGTAAGGGTATATGATGAGGCGAAAAATGAACCACTTTTAGGGGGTCATTTAAGCCGGAATTCAAATTTATTTGATCAAATATTGCCCTAAATCGTTCCTTTTGTGATTTTAGGTACTTTGGGAGAGAAATCTGGAAAAGGAAGCAATTCGGACATTTTTGGAGCATAAAAGTGAAGAAACCGCCAAAGTCTTAATTTTCCTTGCTGGGAACAGTAGGTGACGGCGTCAAGAGTAACATCCTGACGGCGTCAAGAGCAATTTCCATGCCGATCCAGAACAGATTTGACGGCGTCACAAGGAAGGGCGTCAAGAGGAAAATGCATGACGGCCTGGAAATGAATAACACATGACGGCGTCAGAAGTAGATCAAGGCAGTCCGACAATTATTTTGGCGGCGAGGTGACGGCGTCACCTATTTGGTCTTGACGCCGTCATACCCTATTTCCTATATATAGTTTTCTAATTTTTACAAAAAAGGGAGAGAAGTTTTGGAGAAACCCTAGTACGATTTTGGTGCGAATTTTACAGGTTTTTCAAGGGTTCCAACCTCTTGATACCTTTCAGGTGTAATTAAGATAAGTGTTCTTTTAATTCAATCAATATGTCTATGTGTTGGTTGTCTATATCTTGTTCTTGTCTTAATTCCATCATGCTAGGCTAGATCTATCTTGTGTTTGCTTAGATCTAATGAAACCTAGCTGTTAATTATATGTTGATTACTTGTTTATAGTTTGTTTTGGATGAATGAATTTATATGTTAGGCTTAAGAAAACTGGCAGATCTCCAAATGGTAACATGCTTGAACGTCTTAGGAAACATGAACCGATTGCACTAAGGTCTTTATTGGTTGTATTTAATGCATGAGCCACTGTTTACAATCCCTATGGTTGTGCTGGGCATGGTATAGGAGGAGATAAGAGCTCATAGAATTGGGGAGTTATGTGCGATACCCCACGAATGGTATTAAGGAATACAATCCGTCATCCATGCAACTATAACAAGTAATTAACGTGCAAAAGATGTCTAGAGAGTAGTGAAATCTAAGTAAACACATTTTCTCCACTTATTGCTTACAACCTTAGTATAATTTAGTTTATTTTCAGTTTTAGTATTTTATTTTGATTGCATTGTAGTATTGGGTTAGTTGACTAGCAACTAATTCCGCCCAAATCCTTCAAACCCGAGATTTTAATTTGCTTTCTAAAAAAATATAAAAATACAAAAATAATCATCCCTCACCTTTAGAGCTAGTATTTAGGTTTTCTAATCCTAGCGACACTATTCCTAGCTAAACGATCAATCCCCCGGTACTTGTCACTATACTATACTACAACGATCAGGTACACTGCCTGGTGGGGGTTGTAAGCTTCTCGAGATCCCTTGAGAGGTAAAGCCTGGTGCAATTCCCACGTATCAGGGGAGATAAGGAAGACGAAGCATTTCAGTTACTTAAGGAGATGTTGTGTAGTGCTCCTATCTTAGCATTACCTGAAGGTAATGAGGACTTCGTCGTCTATTGTGACGCTTCTCATAAAGGTTTGGGAGCTTTGTTAATGCAACGAGAGAAGGTAATAGCTTATGCTTCCCGACAGCTCAAGAAGCACGAGAGGAACTATACCACCCATGATTTGGAGTTAGGTGCTGTGGTTTTTGCCTTGAGAATATAGAGACATTACTTGTATGGAACCAAGCGTGTTGTGTTCACTGATCTCAAAAGTCTATAACATATCCTGAATCAGAAAGAGCTCAACATGAGACAGCAACGTTGGATTTAGTTGCTAAGCGATTATGATTGTGAAATTCGCTATCATCCCGGTAAAGCAAACGTCGTTGCTGATGCTCTTAGTCGAAAGGAGAGAATCCCGCCATTACGAGTTAGGTCATTGGGAATGACTATCGTATCGCCATTACCGTCTCAAATATTAGAAGCTCAAATGGAAGCGTTGAAAGCAGAAAATCGACCTGCTGAGAACATATTCGGGATGGCTGGAAATGAGAAAGGATTTGTTAAGTGTTCTGACGGAATATTGTGTTTTGGAGACCGAACTTGGGTACCATTGTATGGAGGAATTCGAGAGTTGATTATGCATGAGTCGCATAAGTCAAGGTACTCTATTCATCCTGGGTCTGACAAGATGTACTAGGATTTGAAGAAGTTATATTGGTGGCCAAACATGAAGGCAGATATAGCCTTGTACGTTAGCAAGTGCTTGACATGTTCTAAGGTTAAGGCCGAACATCAAAGACTGTCAGGATTATTGACGCAGCCAGAACTCCCGGTTTGGACATGGGAGCGGATTACGATGGACTTCATTACCAAATTACCGAAGACAGCTAGCGGTTGCGACGCTATCTGGGTAATTGTTGATCGATTGACTAAGTCAGCGCATTTCTTGGTGATTAGTGAAGATGATAGTGTCGACAAGCTTGCGAGGTTGTATGTGAAAGAAATTATTTCTCGTCATGGAGTTCCGATATCGATTATTTCTGATCGTGACAGCCATTTCATGTTAGCTTTGTGGCGATCACTTCAAACCGCTTTGGGGACGAGACTTGATATGAGTACTGCATATCATCCCCAAACCGACGGTCAAAGTGAGAGGACTATTCAGACTTTGGAGGATATGCTTCGTGCATGTATAGTAGACTTTGGTAAAGGCTGGGAGAAGTATCTACCCCTTGTGGAATTCTCCTATAACAATAGCTACCACACAAGTCTTAAAGCTGCACCATTCGAGGCTTTATATGGTCGTAAATGCCGTTCGACTATTGGTTGGGCTGAAGTTGGAGATAGCCAACTCACAGGCCCCGAGCTTATATTGGAGACTACTGAGAAAGTGACTCAAATTCATGATCGATTACAAGCAGCTAGAGATAGACAGAAAAGTTACGCCGATCAGAGACGTAAACCCCTAGAGTTCCAGGTTGGAGACAAAGTGATGCAGAAAGTCTCGCCTTGGAAAGGTGTGATACGTTTCAGGAAACGTGGGAAACTCAACCTCCGCTACATTGGACCATTTCTAATTTTGGAGAGAATTGGGTCGTAGCTTATCGGTTGGAGCTACCACAAGAATTGAGTAAAGTGCACGATGTATTTCATGTGAGTAATTTGAAAAAGTGTCTTTCGGATGAGACACTGGTTATACCTATAAAGGACATTCGTGTGGATGAGAGTTTGAACTTTGTGGAAGAGCCGATTGAGATTTTGGATCGAGAGATTTAACGACTTTAGCGGAGTCGTATTCCACTCATCAAGGTTCGTTGGAATTCCTGTCATGGACCGGAATTTACGTGGGAACGTGATGATGAGTTTCGGAAAAGATATCCTAAGCTTTTCATGTTATAGATGGTTTGTTCCGAGAGAAACCCAGGACGGGTTTCTTCTGAGGCTGGGAGGATGTGACAACTGGCAAATTAGGGAACTAATTAAAAACCCGCATTACTTTAAATTTAATGATTTTTGGAATATTTTAAAACTTATTCGAGTTGAATTTGTAAACGATGAATCGTGGTTTTTAAACTTTGTGATATTTATGGAAGTTGATTGTTAATTATTGGTTTGGTTTGGTATATTCGTGGTGATTTATTTTTGAGATATTTATTAGGCACTACATTGACTCCGGCACTAGGAATAACCTAAGAAAATTTAATGTTTTGAATTAACGGTTCAACTATATATTTATTTTAAATGTATCATGAGATTTTGAATATTTGGGAATGAGCTCGGTTCGAGAGAGTTGGTTTATTTTAAACAAGTTTCGGGTTTGGTCCGCGTAATTTACATCGGGTTACCTCACCCACCTTCTTAATAATATTCTTATTATTATTATCATTATTATTAAAAACTTATTTTATTATTTTTTTTTTGGGCTTGAGGGCCGGTTTTGGTTTTTGTGGGTACTAACACCCACTCGACACACACACAAAAACATAAAAACACAACCATCACCCTACACTCTCTCTCTCTCTCTCTCTCTCTCTCTCTTCCTCATTTTAACCTAGCCGCCGCCGCCCTAAACCTGCCACCACAGCCACCACCGCCACTCCCACACCCAAAATATCACCACCAAATTTATCCTCTCATCAAGATCTTTCATTTGGTATAACTCACGCGCCCTACAACCACCTCTAGCATCACGTTCTCACCACCACCGCCACCTAAACACCATCTTTTTCATCTTTTCATGTTGGGTTTTTGAAGAAACATATTCTTGGAGTCTTTTTGAAGGTGAGTGACACGAGTTTCAACTCGTGTGTTTCAATTTGGTACCCAAATCGTGGGTACACTAATTTTCTTGAATGTGTTTTGCAAACTTTTAATGGGAAATGGTATTTTGATGATGGAAAACTAGTTTGGTATCCGGGTTACATGTTTCTTGAGGGTGTCGACTGGAAACCGAGAGCCTAGGCACTCGGCTTGTTGTTGTTTTTGAACTTATGAGGTTTTGTGGATAACTATTGGTCTCGTAATGATGATGATGAGAGTATTCAGTTATATGCTTTTGGTTTTGATTGATGTTTAGTTATCTTTTCTTGTGTATTGGATGGATTTTGGTTACAGGATGTTTATTTTGGTTGTTAGGTTTTGAGGCCGACGACCCAAGGGGTCCGTTTGGTTGGTTTGGCTCGGTTAGAGCAAGCCGAGACCTTAGAGGTCTCGGGTGGGACCCACAAGTTTTGTGGTAAATTTTTGATCCGGGTTTGACTTGGTAGGTCGACCCGTATGTGGGATATTTGATTTAGTTGAGGTATATAATTGTTGGATAATATTGATTGTTGGTTTCATATTTATATATTTTAGTTTGACGTTGAGGTTTCGGACTCGTGGTATTACTTTTGGAGTTGTGTTGACGGAAAGTGGAATGGGGACCGATTGTGAGACGGTCACACTAGTATGACGGAGATAGGTTAGTCGGGTGCCGTAGTCGGACCCTATTGTTGTAGCATGTGATATGGGAATTGATGACGGAGATGGATTACTTATGGTTATGATTGATATTGTTGCTTGGACCTTTGGTTGTGCGTGTCGAAGTCACATTGACTCTCTAGTCAACCGGTTGATTTTTGACGAAACGCCTTGACATTTGGACTTGGACAATGAGCCGAGGGTGATGACTCGGACATGTGACCATCTATATAACTCGATAATTATTTATAATCAAACATTAATAATAAAACTCGTAATAATATTATTAATAATATAAACGTTTATATAAGTATATAGACGTGAAAACGTATATATAACTATATAAGTGCGTATATTAAGAATAAAACGATCACGACTAATATTATAATAACGTGACGATATATAATATACTATGAGAGTAGTGTAATAATTGTCGGGAACGCTATTATAATTAAACAACTATAAATGACGATGAAATCTATAACGTTGGATAATTATATTAAATAAAATACATTTTTAAAAATAAACAAGGAAACTATCGAGTTATACGGGATCGTGGTCACTTGAGTCCAAGTGGGCTATATTAATTATTTTGTGACTTTTGTGCTTGTCACGGATATGTGACGTTGATACATCCATTTTCTATAACTACGTAACTTACTTAATCGACGGATTAAATAGGATCTATTTAGTTATATAAAATGAGTATATTAATGGGCATTGTATCCTACGACGCCCATAGGTTGTGGTATGTGTACAGGAATAATGAATTACTAAATATCTCATGGAGTTTGCCAAATTGACAAATTTGGTAAGCTTGACGATATATATAGGGAATTTATTAAACTTTGATACTTACCACATAGTACTCTACGTGCTATGTGACTTAGTTTTTGGGTATAATCTTAGAGTGATATATTAAGTAAATAAATATGGGGGATTACCAAATCGACGGATTTGATAAACTTCGATGATTTATTTAAATAATATATTGGGCTAATATTAGACCTATAGATTGTTTTATTACTCTTTTTCGTTGTGGCTTCTTGTTGTGAGTTGTGTCGACCCTCCACCCGCATGGATACCAAACACCAAACTACTAATATGAGAATAATACAAGAAATGGATTTTTGGAAAGTAAAAAGGAATACGTTCGGGATTGGGAATATTTGATTTTGAGGAAATGATTCTGAACGCGTTTATATTGTTAGGAGGTGCCGAGTCTGTAGTTGCCATTATTTGAGTTGCTTTACATCTTACATATCTCGTTCTTTCATGACTTTGAATGGATACCAATCCCCGTAACACCTCGAAAGCTTGTTGAGTCTTTCGCTGTACCAAATTTTGGGGGTGTTACATATGTGATTATCATTGGTTAAGGGAACAAGCTAGGGCTCAATGTTTAAAAGGGTAAAGGTAATCCTAACAAAAATCCAAGGCCGTTTATTAATTATGCCAAAAGATAAATGTTAGTCGATAAGATTATGATATTTGATGAGCAACGAATGATGAAACTCGAGTGGAGACAAAACAACGAGCACGAGAGTCTTCATTATTCGAGTGGAGACAAAACTCATAGCAGGGTTGGGCCTTCTCGTGCAATTGGGCTCGGTATACATGTACTTTCATTTAGACTTGGACCTGAACTTCAATCCTTCTATTTGTTATAAGTTGATATTAACTGTTTCTCACACATGAATGAAGCTGTCAATTGAAACCAACGTTAGTCTCGTAATTTCGTGCTCTTTCTAATCTCGTGCTCGATTTTGTCATTTTGACTTGCTTTTTGTCGACTTTTCAAAATATCCGTACCTGCACAATCACAAACACAAAAATACATATATTTGGCATTTTTGGTCTTTTTGGTCCGGTTTTGGTCAAATAAAAGGTGTGTAAATTAACATACACCAAAATTCCCTAGAATAAGGTATTGTCGTGCCCTCATGCAATGTCATCACCTCACGCGTTTGAGATAAATAATTTCAAAACCTCTTTTTACTGACATTGAAAAGTAGCAAGGATGATCGAAAGAGATTTCAAAATCATTTATTCCCGAAAACGCCCCGTTTTTCCAATTTATTCCTTATACTACTTATCACTACTATTTTTGTACTTTTTCATTTTTATATATGTGACGGTTTGCTTGAGTTTCATTATCTTTTGATAATTTTTAGGGTCAAAGAGTAGAAACACTTCTCATGGAGAAGCGACCAAACGGATAAAAATCGTCATCCTTGATTTTTCACAAGCCCCTAAACTAAGCGTAAAAACAAGATCACAGCTTATCTACAACTTAGATGCTAACACTACCCATAAAATTTACTTGTGAAAACTTCTTACTCCCATTTTCTTAATGTATCTAGATTTTTTACTTTTGTTGAGAAATGAATTGCTTCATATTTTCTCGCTTCAATAACTTTTTAGTCCGATAGAGATACCAAGTTTAAAAAGCTAAGTAGTTTTTCATTTTCTCTCAAGAACCACTGCCTTATAAATTCGGTCCACATCAAGGAATTAGGTACATACAATCTCATATATAAGTTGCGGAGTACTACACGTGCACCTCATGTGACTAATTCAGAATTATCCACATGCACCTCACGTGCCAACAACTTTTATAACACTTAAGCTTTTTGTTGGGAATTACAAGATTTGAAGATTACAAAACCACGAGAAGAATGAAGAAAGAAGAAACAATGAGGACTTAATATGAAAGATTTAGTTAGCTTTCATAGTAAGCTAGGTTTTTATGTAAACCCTAGCCTCTCTATTATATAAAGGGAGGCAGGGCGTTGGTTATTAGTATCTCATTCATAGCTAGTCTCTCCAATGAGAGTCGAGAAACGCATAGAGCGTGTAGTAGTAGATTAGTAGTATTAGTAGTTTATTTTATATTCAATAAAAGAAAACCTTAGAGTAATATTGATTATGTTCTTATTGTTCTTATTCCGCTGTGCAATCAATGTTACTATATCCTAGATGGGCTTAAACGATCTTTACAAGTGGTATCAGAGCCTCGAGAGAGTCTCTGCCATACTAAGAATCACAAATGTTACACATTTACAATCCAAACAAATCAACAAACATGCCTGGATCAGATGATGAAGTAGATACAACCCAGACCATTAACACCACTTCTCTTCAACAACTCAATCTCTCAAACAGTAATGCTAAGTTTCCATACTTGAAGAATGCAGAAGATTACCATCTGTGGTCCATGAAGATGCAGAACTGGATCACAAATAGTGATTGGAATCTATGGGAGGTTGTTAAGAAAGGGAATAGTCTGAAGAAGCATGTTACAGATGCTGATGGAGTTGTTACTATTGTAGGACCCAAAACTGCTGAAGAGATTCTGGCTGTGCAGAGGGAGAGTAAAGTCAGAACTATTTTGCTCCAAGCTATACCAGATGACCATATGGGTGACTTCCATTTTATGGAGGATGCCAAGGATATTTGGATGGCTATAAAAGCAAGATTTGGTGGGAATGAGGAATCAAGAAGGTTGCAGAAGTCTTTGCTGAAGCAGAAATTCCAAGAATTTCAGATATCTGAGGAAGAGGGAATTCATAAAGGTTATGATAGATTTCATCAAATATTAGTCAACTTAATCAGTTGAAGGCTAGACCCGACAATGAAGACTGTAATTCTAAGTTTTTGAGATCTCTGCCGCCATCTTGGTTACAAGTTTGTATTGCTCTCAAGACCAAAGGTGGGTTGGACATGATGTCTTTTGATGACCTCTACAATAGGCTTAAATCACTTGAGCCTGATGTTAGAAGTCCCATTCGTCCATCCACTCATTCTGCATTTGTTGGTGCCTCTTCTAAACCTATGCATCAAGCCTCAAGTTCATATTCATCAGGAGCATCTTCTCAAACTTATAATCAAACTGCTCCTAAATCAAAATCAAGTAATGTGTTGGAGGATATTATTCATTCATTTGTGGCTGAATATGAACCTCAGCAGTTTATTGCTTATGAGGACTTTGAACAGGTAGATCCATTGGAAATGGAGGAGATGCACTTGAAATGGGAACTTGCAATGATCTCAATGAACATCAGAAGGTTTGAAGCCAAGTCTGGCAGAAAGTTTGGTTTTAATGGCAAAGAAGCTGCAAGGTTTGATAGAAGGAAGGTTAAATGCTACACTTGTGGTCAAGTGGGACATTTTTCAAGGGAATGCAAAGATAGAAAGGCTGGAGATGAAGTTAGATATGGTTCTTATCCATTGGAAGCAGGGAATACCAAGACTGTACCTTCAAAGGCCATGGTGACTTTGGATCACCAAATTGATTGGGGTGATCATGAACCTGCTGGAGAGGAAGCTGCTACTTCTTCACAATTGAATCTGCTGGCATTCACACCTTCAGAAGACAAGAAGGAGCAAGTCTCCTTGATGGGAATCTCTCAGGTAAACAACTGTGTGTTTGGATGTAGTGTGAGATACAATGAGCTTAAACAAGAGTTTGATGAATTGAAACCAAAGTACAATGAGTGCTATATAGAGGTAGAGTCTTATAAACTGGCCTTAAAAACATTAGAAAAACAAAAAGTTTGGTTTCAAAAGAATCAAGTTAAATATGAAGAAAAAATAAGAGTTCTAGAAAGTGATTTAGAGGTTGCTAAGATAGAATTAAAACGTACTGAAAAAGAGAAGTCTGATTTAGATAAAGAAAAACAAGAGTTACAAGCTAAATTAGATAAAGAGATAACTGGTCGAATAAAATGGCAGGAAGGGGCATCTAATTTAAGTAAATTAATTGATGGTCGTCAATCTGTTAGGACTAGAAAGGCATTAGGATATGAGAAATATATAGATCCTGAAGAATTAACCTATCCTGATATGTCTAGTGTTTTTGACCCTGAACCAGCCTTAGCTTATCAAACACCTGTTAAATATGTTAAGGAAGGGGGAATGAATGCTGTACCTGGACCTATAAGAGGAGAACACATGCCTATAGACTTGTCCAAACCTTCTGACTTTGATGGATCACATCATTTATATGGAAAAAAGTCTACTGACTTTCAAGACCCTATTGTGAAATCTAATGACTTTGTGTCTTGTTGTAACAGTGACAAGTCTTCTGATGAAGGGTCTACCTCATTTGCTAGTTGTGATTCAAGTGAGAAGTCAGACCTGCCCAAGACCATGCCCAAGACCACTCCCAAGACCACACCAAAGACATCACCCAAGACTCCCCACAAGCCTTCTAGAGTTGCTGCTGATAACAAGACAGTTTCTACTAAAGACTTGTTTTTCAATTCTTTGCATAATAATACTTTTGACTTTGTTAAAAACAATTCTGTTTGTCATGGTGATTTGAATACTTTTTCATGTTATGGAAATTCTTTTGGTTTGAATAAATCTTCTATAAAGAAGAAGTGTTTTGTGTGTGGAAGTAAATATCACTTGATTAAGGATTGTACATATCATGAGCAAAGAATGGGTGCAAGTGTTAGTCAAAGAAAAACTAGGAAAATGTGGAAGAATGTTCATGACATACCATCTTTTGTTCCACATCAGCAGAAACCTAATTCTGCTGAAACTCATTTTTCTTGGAGAAAAACCTGTACTAGACCAAATGTCAGACCCACTAGTTCTTTCTTTTATAATGATTATTGGCCTAATCACTTTGACTCAATGTGTAATGGTGGTGGGAAATGGAATACTGCTGTGAAGCCCTCAGCAGGTTGTTCTTGGACTAAGAAGGGACCTAATATGCATTACAGGCCCAAGAACAATGGTGGATCTAAAACATCTACATGGCCTGTTACTGATGATCCACAAGGCAGGCTCAAGTCAGCAATGACTTGAGTCTCCAATGTGTACTAATATTGTATATTTTGTTGTTGTTGTAGGCACATCCTTTGAAAAGTATTGAAGTTGGCATCTTTGATAGTGGTTGTTCTAGAAGTATGTCTGGGAACAAGGATAAGATGCATGACTTTGAGCCCATTGAAGGAGGTGGCACTGTAACCTTTGGTGGTGGAGATGGCAAAATAACAGGGAAAGGAACCATAAAGACTCCCTTGTTAGACTTTGAAAATGTTTACTATGTGGAGGAACTGGGGAATTTTAATCTTATCTCAGTATCACAAATTTGTGACTCTAAGCATAAGGTTTTCTTCTCTGAAGATGAGTGTCTTGTACTTTCCAAGGACTTCAAACTCCCAGAAGACACAACTATATTGCTGTGAGTTCCTAGAACCTTCATCTTATACACATTCAATCTGAATGATGTTCAGCCTGAAGGTGATCTTACATGTTTGGTTGCCAAAGCTTCCCTGGATGAATCTAATAAATGGCATAGAAGAATGGCACATGTGAATTACAAGACCATCAACAAGTTATCAAAACTTGGTCTTGTTCAGGGCCTTCCTTCTAAACTCTTCACCAATGAACACAATTGTATTGCTTGCAACAAGGGAAAGCAACACAGAGCCTCCTACAAAACAGTCCAAGCAGTGAGCTCCATTTCAGAACCTCTTCAGTTGCTGCACATGGATCTTTTTGGTCCAACCCCCATTAGAAGTATTGATCACAAGTACTTTTGCCTGGTTATTACAGATGATTATAGCAGGTTTTGCTGGGTGTTCTTTCTCAAAACTAAGGATGAAACAACTCCAATTCTGAAAGAATTCATTATCTTAGTTGAGAACCAGCTGAATAAAAAGGTTAAGGGAATTAGGTGTGACAATGGTACAGAATTCAAAAATGTTGTATTTATAGAATTCTGTAAGTCTAAAGGGATTAGAAGGGACTATAGTACTCCAAGAACTCCACAACAAAATGGGGTTGCTGAAAGGAAAAATAGAACCCTCATTGAGGCAGCAAGATCAATGCTTGCAGACTCCAAACTACCCACCATGTTTTGGACTGAAGCAGTAGGTACTGCATGTCATGTCTTAAACAGGGTATCCATCACTAGACTTCATGTCAAGACACCTTATGAACTTCTCACTGGGAAAGTTCCACACATCCGTTACCTTAAGCCTTTTGGATGCAAGGTAACTATTCTGAATACTGCTGATATACTGGGTAAATTTGATGGGAAAGCTGATTAAGGTTATATAGTTGGGTACTCAGCTCATAGCAAGGCCTATAGGGTTTATAATCTGAATGCCAAAAAGATTGAAGAGACCCTTAATCTGAGATTTCTTGAAGATCAGCCTAATATTCAGGGTCAAGGCCATTCTTGGTATTTTGACCTAGACTATTTGACTGACTATTTGGGTTATACTAGGCATGCTTCTAATCCTGATGCAGGTACCAAAGATTCAAGTTCTAACCCTGCAGGTTCCATGGATGATGACTCAGATTGTGAGTCTGAGCCAGAAGAGAATACTTTTGTTGTACCATCTTTTCCACCTAACCATTTTGTAGGTAATCACTCTGCTGCTGAACAAGATGATGAGTCACAATATGCAGAAGATCTTGCAAGATTGCAGAAGCAGGAACATGCTGCTACAAAGGAAGCTCAGAAACTCAATGATAAGGTTACACAAGAGACTGAGGCTATCCTACATAAGTCAACTCAAGCAGTCAGTGGAAACAAGGATACTGCTGAAGGCACACCTCTTCCCACTGACAATGTCAAAGATACTGATTCTGCTAATGTTCATTCTGCTGATTCTACTGAAGTCTCTACAGATTTTGATAAGCCCTTTACCAGATTTCCTAGTCCTTCTGACCTTGGAAATTATCAACCAAAGCCTGGATTGTTTAACTCCGCCTCTTATGACACTGAGTTTGAGCATACACTCACCAACATTGATGCCAACATTGATGTTCCACCTACAGCTACCAAAAGGATTCACAATGCTCATCCCCTATCCACGATTATTTGTGATCCTAAAGACCCTGTTCGAACTAGAAGCACTGTCAAGAATACAAAATTTGGAGAAGTTGCTTTTATCTCTTATGTCTACAATCAAAAGAGGAACAATCACACAGACTACAAACATTGTCTGTTTGCATGTTTTCTTTCTTAGATTGAACCAACTAGTGTTCCTCAAGCACTGGCTGATTCAAGTTGGCTTGAAGCAATGCAAGAGGAGATGTTGCAATTTAAGAATCAGCAGGTTTGGATTTTAGTTCCTCTTCCTGATGGGAAATATGCCATTGGGACAAAATGGATTCTGAAGAATAAAAGAGATGCCAGGGGTATTGTGGTGAAGAACAAAGCGAGACTTGTGGCTCAAGGTTTTAGACAAGAGGAAGGCATTGACTATGATGAGGTCTTTGCACCAGTGGCCAGAGTTGAAGCCATACGGATATTTTTGGCCTATGCCTCTTATATGGGCTTTATGGTTTATCAGATGGATGTAAAAGGTGCTTTCTTGTATGGAGAGATTGAAGAGGAGGTTTATGTGACTCAACCCAAAGGATTTGAAGACCCTGATCATCCTGAGTATGTCTACAAAGTTGTCAAAGCTCTCTATGGACTGCATCAAGCTCCCAGAGCTTGGTATGCTAGACTCTCCACATTTCTGCTGCAGAATGGCTACAGAAGAGGTGCCATTGACAAGACCTTATTTCTCAAGAAAGATTCTAGGGATATTATTCTTGTGCAGGTGTATGTGGATGATATTATCTTTGGTTCTACCAAAGAAGCCTGGTGTAGAGAGTTTGAGGATTTGATGAAGGGAGAATTTCAGATGAGTGCCATGGGAGAACTCACTTTCTTTCTGGGTTTGCAAGTTCAGCAGAAACCTGATGGTATATTTATACATCAGGAAAAATATGTAAAAGATATGTTGTCCAAGTTTGCTATGGAAAATGTTAGGACTGCCACAACTCCATATGAGGCTCCCAAACCAAAGAACAATCTTAATCCTGATCTTCCTGTGAATGTTCATTTATACAGGTCTATGATTGGTTCTTTGATGTACTTGACTGCCTCAAGACCTGATATCACATTTGCTGTGAGTGCATGTTCAAGACACCAAGTCACTCCACTTACCTCTCATATGAATGCTGTCAAGAAGATTTTTAAGTATCTTAAAGGCCAACCACAATTAGGTCTTTGGTATCCCAAAGAGTCTCCATTTCAGCTAGCAGCTTATAGTGATAGTGACTATGCTGGTGCCAATTTGGATAGAAGATCCACAACTGGAGGTTGTCAATTTCTTGGACGAAGACTAATTTCTTGGCAATGCAAGAAACAGACCATTGTTGCTACCTCTACTACTGAAGCATAGTATGTTGCTGCTGCCAATTGTTGTGGTCAGGTTCTATGGATTCAGAATCAATTACTGGATTATGGGTATAACTTCATGAATACTACCATTTTCATTGACAATCAAAGTACCATTTGTATTGTTAAAAATCCAGTTTTTCATAATAGAACCAAACATATTGAAATCAGACATCATTTTATAAGGGATGCTTATGAGAAACATTTGGTTAAAGTAGTCAAAATTCACACAGATGAAAATGTGGCAGATTTATTAACCAAGGCATTTGATGGACCAAGGTTTCAATATTTGGTGGTCCATATTGGCATGCTAAACCCTTAAATGCAAAGTTTAAGGGGAGGCATAAGCCTCAGGGGAGGCATATGCCTCAGGGGAGGATGATGACTGTAAACTTTGGATTATTTGTATAAGTTGTATAATAATTTCTGAGTTTTAACAAGTTTTTAACACTAACCCACTAACAGTTGTGCAAGTTGTTTGGTGTATCTGCTTGTTTGGTGGTTGTTTTGCAGATGTTCTGAGAATGAATGTGGTCAATATGCTGAACATGGTTTCTACTGATCAATTGAATCATGCTGAAGGTCTTACACAATGGATAAAATCAACTAAGATCTTTTCATTCATTCATAGAAACAAGTTACAGCTTACATTCAAGTTGCAATTGAGATACAATGACCATTCCTAAACTTTTGGCTAATCCAGTACTACTAGCTTCTATCACTTATTACAAAATACTTGAGGCTATGACAAGTACAATAAAGAAGCTGTAGATGAAAATGGAAAAAGAAGAGAAGGAAGAATGAGAAGATGCTCGTGAATCAAGGTCAAGAAAATACTCAAGAACCTTGATCCATGGTTACATTCCTCAGTCACCTACTTCTCCTTCTCCTTTCCCTTACGTATGATCTCAGACCTCTTGATCTGTCCAATATGTTCTTGATGTGGAAGACCAGGTCCTGGAGCAGGAAGATCCAACACCACATTTTGTGATGTTGGAAGATATGGATCCCTAGTACTTGATATTGGTAGGGATCTCTCAGGTGTGGAAGGAGGAAGAAAGGGTGGATCTTCAGGTTCTTCCTCTGAAGAGTCTTCATCAGAGGTATAGATGAAGGGAGAGACAAGCTCTCTTTCAGCAGGATTGGGTGCATTGCTTGGTTCACCTTTTAAGTGAGCATTCCATTGTCTTTCTTGAGCAGCACATCGATTCTCCAATGCTCTTGCAAAGTCAGAACCCTCAAGTCCCCAAGGATATGGTGGTATATCCTCTTCTGATGATGAAGAAGAGGAATTTGAATCTGAGGTTTCTGGGTGTGAAGACATGGTTTGAATGGTGAATTGGGTCTAATTGGAATTAGGGTTTGAAAGATAATTAGGGAAAGTTGATGAATGCGATGTGAGATTTGGGGTGATTAAATAAGCTAATTTGAGGAGTTACGATATTAAATGCGAGTTGGGTGGCACAGTAAAATCAAGATATTGACCGAAGATATTTTTACCTTTGGTTGATTCTGCTGATAGTTGACTGTGCTTCAGCAGGTTTGACTTTCGTTACTGCTGAAGAGTTAATTTTAAAATTAGAAGTTTTGTCAGACTTGGTCAATAAGTTGTTCCGATAATTTTGACCACGATTGGGGAACTTCCAAATTTAACTCACTCTGCATATCTTTTCGAATCAAAAATTATTCGCTTATCACTTCAAATAAACCCATTATTCTTTGGAGAAATTCATAACATTCTCATACACATTCAGTCAAATGGCTCAACTTGATTGGAAGGGAGATCATAACAAATATGCTATTCTAACAACAAAGAAGGGACATGAAGAATTCGATTGGATGGTGGAATTTTTGCAAAGGTCGAAGATTCGTTATGCTTTAACCTATTGTCCCAATTTGGTGTGTGAATCCTTGGCGAAGCAATTTTGGGCATCTGCTACTAAGAGATCTGCTACAGAGATTGTAGCTGAAATTGATGGTGTAGAATATGTGGTGACAGAAGGGTTGATAAGGACAAAGCTTCAGTTGGATGATGAAAATGGTGTGTATCATTCCAACACTGCAGAGATTCTTGCTGGGTTAAGAGAAGCTGGATATCAAAGTACTGATACATCAAACTGGCACAAGAATCAATTTTGTCCAAAGTGGAGGTATTTGGTGCATCTGCTACTTCAATGTATGAGCAACAAGTGTGGTGGATGGAACCAGTTCTCTCTGCAATTGGGTTGTGGTATTGTTTGTCTATCTAAGGGTGAAACTTATAATTTCTCTAAGTTTATTTTTGAAAATATGATAGAAAACATAGATAAGGAACAGCATAAGTTTTTAATGTACCCTAGATTCTTACAGATTATCTTAGACATAACTACTGAAGATATGACCCATATACCCATTAAAAGTCTAGGTTCTAAGTTGTTTGCCTCAATGAAAACTAATTATACTGGGGCACATTACCCTATGTTAAAAGCAATGTTGCCACAAGGCAATGCTAATGTAGTTGAGGGTGATGATGCTGGTATTGTGCCTGCTTCTAATGCTGCTGATGATGGTAATCCATCATCTTCTGGTGTTGCTGCTGATGGTATTCCTTCAGTGGTAATGGAGGAAGCGCCAGCTGCAACTGCTGAACCTTTACCTGATTCTACTGACTTACCACCACCTACCCCTGTACACATGTCACCTAGCCCTACCATCTCACCAGTTCAGGATGCTCCAACTGAGCAATTTCATGAGTTTGAAGTTGATTTACAGACTTTTGAACCTGAACTTAATAGACTACCCTCACCTAGTTCTTTGGGAGAGCAAATTAATGTAGGTTCTCCTAATGTTGTACATGAGTCTGTTTCTCCTACAGGGTTCAATGAAGCTCCATATACCACTGAGCAATCATGTGGTAGAGTAGAGGACCCAATTACTCTCACATTTGTATATGAATCTCTTAACAGGTATATGAAAATGACTGAAGATCTCCAGAAAGAACTTGCTGAGACTAAGATTACTCTTGGTAATGAGATTTAAGTTCTGAAAAACAAAGTCAAAGATTTGGAGACACAGCTGGGTCAGCAGAAGCAAAGCAAAGATGGATTGGAATCTACTGAAGTGGCAAAGGAGGCAAATTTGGATTCTCTTGAGATTCTAGCTGAAGTTGCTAGACAGTCTCATGTTCTTCCTCCTAAAGCTGCTACAGCATCTCAATTTAAACCAATCATACTAGTTCAAAGAAGAAGTACAAGACAGTATTTGGCAAAACAAGCTGCTGAAGCTTCAAAAGTATCTGGTAATGATAATGATGTGCTGATGACTGAAGCTGTGGATATACTTCAGGAGAAACAATCATTCAGAAGGGTTACTGCTGATCAATCTGCTGACAAAGGAAAGGCATCAGGGGAAACATTTTTTGTAGCTGGGAAAGAATACATGAATTCTCCTGTTCATCATTCATCTGAGAACATACAGGTTTCTACTGATAAAGAGGTTCAAGATGTACATGATGAACCTATGGCAGATGTGCATGTGTCTAATGATGAAGTTGCTGAAGCTAATGTTTCTCATGATGGTTTGGATGAGCTTGTGACTGATGAAGATAGAGCTGGTCAAGGTAGATTATTGCAAGAATGGGAAAATTATATGAAGAGTGCAAATCTTGCTAAGGAAGTACAAGCTAAGTTTGATGCAGAATTAGATTCAGAGACTCAAAGATATGTATCTACCTTACCCATTGCAAGACAAAGGGAATTGGATGCAGCAGTTCTAGAGTTTGATGAATCAGACTGGCAGACTATTGGAAAACAGATGCTTGCTAAACCTACTGTAACTGCTGATCTTTTTGGAAAGAGGGTAGAGGAACAAGATTTTGAATCTGAGATTGTGAAAATGTTAAAGATGAGGAAGAAGGCAGCTGATGAATTAAAAGCTAAAGCAAAAAGGGAAAAACCCATGACTCAAGCACAGCAAACCGAGTATATGAGAACATATGTGAAAAATTAGAGCAGCTCAGTATATAATTCTGCTTGGTCTAAGAAATATGTATGGGGACTTCCTTTTAACAAGCTAGTTGAGATTTATAATAGAATCAAATCTAGGAATGCTAAAGCTGGAATGGATGTTTCAAAGAAAATTCCACTTCTAAATGTTGATGAGGATTCTTCTGAGAATGTTCATATAGCTGCTGCACAAGTATCTTTACCTGCTACTTCTACTGGTGTTGATGTTTCTATGGATAAAGGTAAAGCCAAAGTAACAACATCAGATGCTCCAACTAGGAAGAGAACTAGGAGACAATTGGAGCTGGAAAGATTAGGTGAGGAGACTGCTAGAAAGTTGACTGAAGATCAAGAAGCTGAACAAAGGGCTGCACTTGCTAGATTTCATGATCTGAAGACAAGAGAAGTTGAAATTCAAGCTGCTAGGAACAAACAAATCAGGAAAGCTATGGATGAACAATATGCCTCTGCTGCACTTGAATCTTCTGAAGATTCTACTGATGACCAAATGGATACTCCATCAGTGGATACTGAAGCCGCAGAAGGTGATTCTGCTGAAGCAGCAGTTCATGATGCTATTTATGTTCCTGGTAGAAGAGGAAAGAGAATGGCTAGAGTAGGATCATTACACAGTCTAATTAATGTAAATGATTCTGATGCTACATTTATAAGGGAAGGATCATCTGATGATTGGCCAGAAGGAACTAGAGTGGTTCTAGTGAGTTGAGAGTTAAGTCAAGATGGTCAACTCAACATCATTCATAGATTGGATAAGTCATCCATATCTTTTGTTTTCCTTCAGCAAATTCTTCATCTTGTAAATTATCAAGATTTGGTCACTCTACATGAGTTGGTTACTAAGTATTATGCCACTCATACTCCTGAAGGTTATGGATTGTATTTGTTGGGTGATCTTCAAGTATTGTTTGATTCTTCTACTCCTACTGGTGCAAGTTATGATATATGGAAGAATAATCAGAAATGGAAAGTTCAGAGTTGGAAGTTCTATCCTATGTCTTATGTACATGTGCTGGAAACTACCACTGGTCTGAGGATTATCATGGATATTATTCACAAATATCCTCTGAAGGTATCTTTGATGGAGAAAATGTTACAATAGAAGTTGGAAATTCCTCCTGATCCAGCTGGTAATACAAGATTGTTTGCTGAATCTTTGGTGAAGGTTTTCAAACAAAGGATTAAGACTTCCAGAGTAGCAGTTGAGTAGGGACATTATGTTGTATATGTTTTTTTTTGTTAGTATTTAAAAAAAAAAGAAAAAAAAAAACTAACATATTGTTGTATAGTATTTGTCTGCAGGTTTGGTTATCAACTTACCTGATGTTGACTATTCCATCATAAAGTTGGCTAGTCCAAAGGGTATAACTTTGGTAAAGACAAATCAAATCTGTTGATAGCTGTAATGGTTTGCTCAAAACCATAGGGTTTTCAACTCGCCAATGCTTTGTTGCTGAGTAGTTGAAATGGTTGTCAATTGACCATGGATTTTTCCTTTATGGATTCTGAATAATTGGCTAGCCCACATGTATATGGCTTGTGGTAAAGGCAGTGGAAAACCATATTTGGTAATCAGTTAACCAAGATGATTTTCATCAAGATAATTGACTAGTCCTGAGCAAACGGCTACAGGTAAAGACATCTCAAATCCGTTTATAGCTGATGATTTGCTAAAAATCATGTGGTTATCAGTGTACCTTTGAACACTTGGCTACTCCAGTAGTGATGGCTATTGGTAAAGAGACATCAAATCCATTATTTTCAATGATTCACCTCTCACAGGAGTTAACACACCTGGAAGTGATGAGAATAATATGAAACTAACTTGTTTTGATGTACATTAAGTCATTTGTTGCTGCAAAGAATGGAGCTTTTATGTTTATGCTGATCATAGAGATTCTGCTGATGATAATTCTTTGCTGGTGCTCTGTTACAATCCTCTTGGTATGGTACTTTAAAGATCTATCAAGAATCTTGAACTTAACTAGGTCTAATTCAAGATTAGGGGAGGATTGTTGGGAATTCTATGTAGAAAGAATTCTGCTGCTGTTTCTGCTGAAAGGCTCCTGCTGAAGAGTTGGTTTCTGCTGAAGCAGTATATCTGCTGAAGACATAGTTCAGCTTTATTAGTTTCTGCGGATATAGTATTTCCGTGTTTTATGTAATGTAGTTTGGATATGCATGAGTTTATTTAGGAAGTGATAATGCATATCTTTTAGAAATTTTAGAAGATACGTTTCTTGAGAAACGGTTTAGGGTTCCTTGAGTATAAAAGGAACACACGGTTTATGTATTGATTAGTTTTTAGAAAATTCTCATTATAATTAAAAGATCCATAGAGGATCAAGAATTCTTAGTATCAAGCTTGTGTTTTGTTTCCGCTTTATAAATACAAGTTGCAGGGATTATCTATTAGTGTGTTATTGATTACAGTAACATTACTAACGATTCTAGAGTGCTCAATAAGATCTATCAAGGTCTAAAGTTCAACAAGACCTTGTTAACCATCTACATGTATTAGTTTTTAAAAAAAAGAAAAAAAAAGTTATTATTATTCTTATTAATTATTAGTTGGTTCCTGAGATGGTTAGTCTATTCTTAAGGGAAGCTTGTTAACCATCTACATGTATCACTTGAGGGGAAGCGTTTACGAGTTGCACAAGACCCCTATTAGAAGATTACAAAAAGGGGAAGAATAGTTATGATGTGCAGCTTATTATTAGTGATGACGTTGTTTCTTCATGCAGATTGTTTTGTAATATCAAATAGGGGAAGATTGTTGGGAATTACAAGATTTGAAGATTACAAAACCACGAGAAGAATGAAGAAAGAAGAAACAATGAGGACTTAATATGAAAGATTTAGTTAGCTTTCATAGTAAGCTAGGTTTTTATGTAAACCCTAGCCTCTCTATTATATAAAGGGAGGCAGGGCGTTGGTTATTAGTATCTCATTCATAGCTAGTCTCTCCAATGAGAGTCTAGAAACGCATAGAGCGTGTAGTAGTAGATTAGTAGTATTAGTAGTTTATTTTATATTCAATAAAAGAAAACCTTAAAGTAATATTGATTATGTTCTTATTGTTCTTATTCCGCTGTGCAATCAATGTTACTATATCCTAGATGGGCTTAAACGATCTTTACACTTTTATTCGATACAAACTTTCACTTTTCATTTTGATATTTTTCTTTCACTTTTATCATTCTTTCCTTTTTTCATTTTTTTTTCTTTTTCAACAACAATGGAACTTATCGGGTAGCTCCAAAACCACATACATATCAACTTTATTATTTTTGACTTTTCATTTTTTATTTTTACTTTTGATGTGTCCTTGATATGTACCCAACTTCTAAAGCAAAGACTCTTTTAAGAAAATAAAGAACTAAATATTGCCCAAACCTAAATACCTCTAATTAAACTAGAACATCTATTATTATGAGTGAAACCATTTTGCGGGAGCAAAAAGCCACAACTACCTTTCATGAGCTCTAAAGAGAACCAACTATTCCACGTTTAACATCTAACTTCTAAATAAACTCTATCATTTCTCGCTCTTCGCAATCTAAGATCTCAAATAATGAAACCCGCGAATGCTTAGCCGATAATCAGCCACGCATATATAAAGTCAGATACGGAAACTTGCAAATTCTTAGAAAAGAATTTGCGTTTTCTAACTCCTTATATAAAAGACTAGCGAAAGCTTTTAAGCCATGCATTTCTAAAGTCAAGTACGGGAACTTGCAGATTCTTAAGAAATAATTTACATTTTATAGCTCCTGGTGTACAAGACTATCACAAGCTTATGTGATTATCATTGGTTAAGGGAACAAGCTAGGGCTCAACACGCCCGGTCAAGTCAAAATATTTATTCCTACTCTTGCCAGGTGGAAAGTCAACAAGGTGTCAAAACTTATTCAAAACTTATTATATTTTTGCACAATTTTTTCAACTTTTTCTCATTTTTTTCACAACGTTTTCATTCATTTTTCTTCAAAATTTTTCAAATTTTCAATTTTTTTTCAATTTTTAGGAAAAACAGAGTTGCGAGAGTACACAACATGATGAAAGTGCTAGGTCAAATCGAATCGAAGATTCACCACCCAAGACTAAAATGAAACATTGTCCTCAATGTTTAAAAGGGTAAAGGTAATCCTAACAAAAATCCAAGGCCGTTTATTAATTATGCCAAAAGATAAATGTTAGTCTATAAGATTATGATATTTGATGAGCAACGAATTATGAAACTTGAGTGGAGACAAAACAACGAGCACGAGAGTCTTCATTACTCGGGAAAATCTTGGACATTCACAAACAACAACGAAAACACGAGAATTGGAAAAGGTGGCCCTCCTCACGTCACATTAGAAAGAAAATAGAAATTTAAGAAGATGAATGGATAAGCATGGGGTGCCTCCCACGAAGCGCTTGTTTTTTATCGAGTCGTGTAGCTTAGACTCGCCCCATATTTAATTAATCTTAGGGGAGCAAATGAAATGGACACCCGGTACAAAAAAATGGAGATGCCGGGGTTAAAGACCGTATCCTCACTCCCGATGAAGTGAAGAAGAGGAGAAGTCACATCAAATGTGAAGAAGGGTACAAAGATTTTGATAAGAATGAAGATCCATTCTTCATCCTCAAAAGCAAATTTCATAATTTCTTTGAATTGAATATTATCGTTAAAGCTCTTTGCAACAAACACCTCGGGAGGGAGGGTCGGGGTTGTTTCTTCAATAATCAAACTCTTATGATAAAGTGCTCCTCCCCCCGGGTCAGGATCTTCCTCAAAATGATCATACTCCGGTGGAGATATGATATGAGTGAGTTCATCGGCGAACTCCTCAAGAAGGGAATCATTCTTATGAAGTGCGTCTTTTTGCTCGGGCTCCGGAAGAGTATAAGGAGGTGGGACTTGTGCGGTACTTTGTGAGCTATAAACATGCACCTCGTCCGTTTCGGTTTCTGTATTGGACTCATCGCCTTCCTTGGTATAAACATCAAATATTTGATTATCTGAAATTAGGGTAAATTCAGAGTCTAAATCAAATAAAGGATTCGTGATGGTCGAATTGAAGCTTTCTTGAATCGAATCTAAAGGTTTCTTAGATACCCTTTGGATTGGAACAAAGTCATCAATGTCCTCAAGAGGATTGGTTTTGACTCCTTTGTCCCCATTGACAAGGTATCTAAAGATTTCTCAAGAGGAGCAACTTCGAGTTTAGAAACTTGGACAACCGGAGGTTGACGTCTTTGATACTTTCCTTATCATCAGGAAGAACCATGTCCTTTGTCACCTCGGTTTCACGTTCCACTACTTTAGGAAGAGAAGAAAATGTAGTAGGAATCGTAGGTCCAGTATAAGGAACACCACCACGGTTAGGGATAGATTTAATATTGAAACCGGGTGGTGGAGAACGATAGCTAACAAGATTTTTGTCTCTTTGCGGTTGGTAAGTATTAGCATAAACGTTTTCTTGAATGTAGCCACCGACGGCTAAACATTCGAAATAAGAGTATGAATCACCATAAGTATCGCAACTTAGGTTGACGGCTTGCACGGGCTCTGGTAGCCGTTTGTTTCAGGAAATGGGAACTCTCGATTTGTTCTCTACGATAGTCAACACATCATTCGGCGTACGAGTCATAATATTGCCACCGGCGGCAGTATTAAGTGAATCTTGATCATATTGTGTCAGGGAATTATAGAACGTATCGACTTGGTGTAATTCCGAAAAACCGTGATGTGGGCATTTTCTCATTAAATCTTTAAATCTCTCCCAAGCCTCGGCGAAAGTCTCATCAAAACGTTGTTGAAAATTAATGATTTCTTTTCTAAGCTCAATTGTTTTGGAATGAGGATAAAGTCGATTCACAAACTTTGACGCTAAATCATCCCAAGTGGTTATAGAATTAGGAGGTTCATAATCAAACCATCTTTTGGCTGCTCCTTTAAGTGTCAACGGAAACAAGATTAATTTCACCATATCATCAGGCACTTGATTTATCTTGAAGGTTCCAGTTATTAGGTAAAATCTGCTGATGTGGGAATAAGGATCATCGTTTTCAAAACAAAAGAAAGGATCAATGAAATTAGGTAACTCGTCGTTTATTTGATATTCATCCGCAAGAATCGGTGGAATAACGATGGCCTTTTCAAAACGTACAGGAATTCGTAGTAATTCTTCCATAGTCCACGTGTCCGCCCTAAGAATTAAACGATATAGAGGGATAAGAAGTCAAGAATTAAACGGTAAAGAGGATAAGAAGATAAGAATTAAATGGTATGAGAGGGTAAAGAGATAAGAATTAAACGTATAAGAGGAGACGAAGATTATTTTTTTGAATTTTTATGTCGGAAAAACAAAGGAAAAACAAAATCAATTTTGAAAAAGAAAATATTTTTTGGTTTTGTAAAAGGAAGGGAAAATAAAATGAAAACAATTGAAAAACAAATTTGGAAAAAAAAATTGGGTTTTTATAATTTGAAAAATAGAAAACAAATGAAAATAGAAAACAAACTTTTTTTTTTTTAGAAATATTCACAAAATTAAAATGATATATTTACGGGGAAGGTTTTTCAAACACCAATCAATAAAGGTGAATCAAAAACTCGTAACACACCTCCCCGCCATGTGATTTGTCTGGTTCATAGTGTATAAGTTTTTTCGAAGAAACACAGGTGAAAGTATTTCTCCGGGTCGTGTCCCAACGAAGTGTGAATTGAATTCGTGATTTGGTTCGTGAATAAGTGTAATGAATGGTAGAAGATAATAAAAATTTTGGATTATAAAACTGCGAGTACCAAACATAGACTAAAAGGCAATAATAAAGCATAAAAGTGATCTAAAAGATATATATGAAGAAATGTTTGCTAAGTGACGCGATAAGTTCATTAAGTGTGAACTAAGGTTTGATGACGAATTATATTCCTTAAACAAGACTATTTTCTCACAACGTTGGTTTATTTTGAAAACAATCATTTAAAAAGAAAATAATTACTAGATGTGTAATGTGATTATTCTCCGGGTTTTGCCCTTCAAATAATAAAACTACAAATCTAAATAATTTGACTAATTATTAATCACAATCCCTTTTTATTAATCCACACTTAATTCACAAATCTATATCACTAAACAAACACTAAGAGACTACTTGCTATTCATATCAATTAAACTAATAAAAACAAATATTCCAACAAACATGATTATATTAATAAACTAACTATATAAAAGTGAGGAATAGAAAGTAGAACCCGATCTAACGCGGCGAGAATAATACCACCCGATCTTATAAACTAAGTAATTTATTAAAGATTATTTCCTTACTAACTTTTATTTTACTAATTAGTTAATAAAGTTTAAGGCTTCATTAACTAAATAACTCAATAAAAGTTATTAAAGTTGTAAACTTTAATGAATTTTAAGCTTATAAGACCTTAAGCTCCGGCCTTAGATGTTGAAAATGATGAGAAACTAAGAAAAATTTAAACTTTATGCAATATTAGTTTAATTAAGCTCTTAAATAAACTAGATCTAGATTCAATACGCTATAGAAAAGCTAATCAAATCTAGACAAACTAGTAATAGAACCAAAAAGCTAGAAAGATAATAGATCTATACTAGTTATGAATCAAACAAAACTAAAAAGCTAGATTGATTTAGAAGGAAAGAAGATATATGCTATTTATATTAAAATTAATGAACTAATTAGATTTATTAATAAAAAGCTTTGTAATTAAAAATAGACTAAAAGAAATAAGCTAAAAATTATTAGATATATTGATACTAAAAGAGTGTTGAAAAGTAATTGAGAAAATAAAGAGGTTTTTATTTAATAAACTATATGAAAAATTTATTCTAAACGTTAAACTAATTAATTTCTAAATGAACAATTTAGTAAAGCTAAATAGATATGAAATAAAAGCTTAAAGTGAAAAAGCTATAAGAGAGCTTATCACAAATAAGCCAATCCTATAAACCACAAAAAGCTATTAAGCTAATATGGTTTTTAAATGAAAGAGAAAAAGAAAAGAAATAGGAGGAGAAGAAGAAAAAATAAGCACTCAAACATCTTAAAAGTAAATCTTCATTAAAGTAATAAACCAATAAGTTGTACAGTAATCTCTTTATAAGCTAATACAAATACTCTAAAAAAACTACTATTAAAAGCTGCCACTACATTTAAAAGAAAAATAAAATAAACAACAAGTATGAGAATAAAAATGTGAGGAAAGAATGCTTGGAATGAATGATGATTGGTGGTATTTATAGCCAATGATTGGCTTGGGTTCTATCACATTCTCGATCCTTCCATCAGCTCCCAAATGCTTTGTCATTTCCGCCACGTGGCTGGAGGCTATTGGGTATGATGCGTCATCAAGGAGTACATGGCGAATTCTAATTGGACGAGAGAGAGTATTGGTGCAGGACTAATTCACGCGCCTTTTTAATAGCGAAAATTACTGCAAAGGCGCCTGTCCAAACAATTTGCCTTGCAGAGGGTTGGGTTTTTTTTTGTTCCCCAAAAGGCCACTTAAATCGCTGCAATGGTGCAGCGAAATACAATACTTACACGTGTCAACCTATGATTAATTTAAAAAAACAAAAACAAAAAAAAACTTGTATTTCGTCTAAGAGTTGCAGCGAAATACAAAAAAAGACATGACCCACATGTTCTCTCTCCTTCTTTTTGAGCCCACTTGAATAATAAAAAATATATATTTATATAATTCTTGTCACATTTGCAGCGAAATACCTACAATATTTTATTTAATTTAAAAAATCAAACTTACCAAAATCACCCTAAATATTTTATTATTTACAACTTTTTTATATAACAAACTTTATTTGTCAAATATTTATCAAATATATAACGAATTCGTTAATAAAAAAAATACCGTTACGAAGATCTATGGATTACGAACAAAACGAGCCCAATATTGATATGCTTTTGATGCACGTACGATTTTATAAAAAATGTTAAAGTTTGATAAATATATACATTACAACTTTTTTCAAACTAAAAAATAAATCTTACCAAAACCACCTAAACTTATTTATCAAACTTTAACATTTTTTTATAAAATCGTACGTGCATCAAAAGCATATCAATATTGGGCTCGTTTTGTTCATAATCCATAGCTCTTCGCAACGGTATTTTTTTTTATTAACAAATTCGTTATATATTTGATAAATATTTGACGAATAAAGTTTGTTATATAAAAAAGTTGTAAATATTAAAAAGTTTAGGGTGATTTTTTTAACATATGTGGTCCCAAAAAGGAGGAAAGAGAATGATATTTCGCTGCAAATGTGAGGTGAATTACAATTTTTTTTTTTTTTTTTTTTTTTTTTTATACACGAGTACATGAATGGGCCAAGTGGGCTCAAAAGGAGGAGAGAGATTGGTATTTCGCTGCAAATAGGACTAGAAATACACACACACACAAATATATATATATATATATATATATATATATATATATAGGGAAGAGATCCAATAAGAAAAATAATTAAAATAAGAAGGGTAAGAAGTAATTATAGCCACACATTTTAATGTGGGAGGGAAAATTTGAATGAAGATGCATCCATTTTTGTAGGTGCATCTAGAATGTGTGGTTGTGGTTACTTCCTATCCTTCCTATTTTTATTATTCTTCTTATTTAATTATAACTCTATATATATATATATATATATATATATATATATATATATATATATATATATATATATATATATATTTCTATTATTCAAGTGAGTTCAAAAAAGAGGAAAGAGAAGATGTGGGTCATTTTATTTGGTATTTCGCTGCAATTGAGACTAGAAATACAAGTTTTTTTGTTTTTTTTTACAATCAAGCATAGGGCGACACGTGTAAGTATTATATTTCGCTGCACCATTGCAGCGATTTAAGTGGCTTAAAAAAAAAAAAAAAAAAAAAAAAAAAAAAAAAAAAAAACTGCGAGGCAATCTGTTTGGACAGGTGCCTCTGCGGTAATTTTCGCTTTTTAATATATGCCCCTCCCTTCTTTTCTTAATTTTTTTGTCGTGATCCCAAAATGCCAAGGAGTAGCAGAGGCTTCACGTGTCCCATGGAATAGCCTTGACCTCAAAATAAAAACACAAGCATCTCCCATTTTTTTTTCAATTTGTTGCTATGCAAAAGAAGAGCAAAGTGGTCCACGTTGGCCTTGCATCTTATTTTATTATGGGAAGTGACTTCATGTGCCATCTTGGAATAATTTTAGCCATTTTGCAAAACAATGTCAAACAAGAAGGGACCATGTACTATTCTTGTTTTGAATTGTCAAAAAGAGTAATAGCATCACGTGGAGAGCTTGCTCCATTTCTTCATATATTTTTTTTCTTTTTCTTTCGATGCTGCAAAGAGGAAACAAAGGTAGGCCACGTACTTAGCTCTTGAATTGCAACTTTGCTTCATTTGTTTTTGTTTTACTCGTTTAGTCACATGCGCTGCTTTCTTGATTTTCATCCTTTCTTTTACTTTGTGAGAATAGCTTGTACACGTGACTTCATTTCATTCTTTGACTACGTGCCATTTTAATTTATTTAAGGGAGTAAAGCTCACAAGACATATTGCCATATTGCATGATCCCTTGCTAATAAACACGCAACTCTCTATCTGGTTGGTCTTTAATTATTCGAATGGGCCTTGAGCAATTTTATCCTCATAGCAGCGTTGGGCCTTCTCGTTCAATTGGGCTCGGTATACATGGACTTTCATTTAGACTTGGACCTGAACTTCAATCCTTCTATTTGTTATAAGTTTATATTAACTGTTTCTCACACATGAATGAAGCTGTCAATTGAAACCAACGTTAGTCTCGTAATTTCGTGCTCTTTCTAATCTCGTGCTCGGTTTTGTCATTTTCACTTGATTTTTGACCACTTTTCAAAATATCCGTACCTGCACAATCACAAACATAAAAATACATATATTTGGCATTTTTGGTCGATTTTTGGTCTTTTTGGTCCGGTTTTAGTCAAATAAAAGGTGTGTAAATTAACACACACCAAAATCCCCCAGACTAAGGTATTGTCGTGTCCTCACGCAATGTCATCACCTCACGCTTTTGAAATAAATAATTTCAAAACCTCTTTTTACTGACATTGAAAAGTAGCAATGATGTTCGAAAGAGATTTCAAAATCATTTATTCTCGAAAACGCCCTGTTTTTTCAATTTATTCGTTATACTACTTATCATTACTATTTTTGTACTTTTTCATTTTTATATATGTGACGGTTTGCTTGACTTTCATTATCTTTTGATAATTTTTAGGGTTAAAGAGTAGAAACACTTCTCATGGAGAAGCGACCATACGGATAAAAATCGTCATCCTTGATTTTTCACAAGCCCCTAAACTAAGCGTAAAAACGAGATCACAGCTTATCTACAAGTTAGATGCTAACACTACCCATAAAAGTTACTTGTGAAAACTTCTTACTCCCATTTTCTTAATGTATCTAGATTTTTTTACTTTTGTTGAGAAATGAATTGCTTCATATTTTCTCGTTTCAATAAATTTTTAGTCCGATAGAGATACCAAGTTTAAAAAGCTAAGTAGTTTTTCATTTTCTCTCAAGAACCACTGCCTTAGAAATTCGGTCCACATCAAGGAATTAGGTACATACAATCTCATATATAAGTTGCGGATTACTACACGTGCACCTCATGTGACTAATTCAGAATTATCCACATGCACCTCACGCGCCAACAACTTTTATAACACTTAAGCTTTTATTCGATACAAACTTTCACTTTTCATTTTTATATTTTTCTTTCACTTTTATCATTTTTTCCTTTTTTTCATTTTTTTTCTTTATCAACAACAATGGAACTTATCGGGTAGCTCCAAAACCACATACATATCAACTTTATTATTTTTGACTTTTCATTTTTGATTTTTACTTTTGATGTGTCCTTGATATGTACCCAACTTCTAAAGCAAAGATTCTTTTAAGAAAATAAAGAACTAAATATTGCCCAACCCTAAATACCTCTAATTAAACAAGAACATCTATTATTATGAGTGAAACAATTTTGCGGGAGCAAAAAGAGAACCAACTACTCCACGTTTAACATCTAACTTCTAAATAAACTCTATCATTTCTCGCTATTCGCAATTTAAGATCTCAAATAATGAAACCCGCGAATGCTTAGCCGATAATCAGCCACGCATATATAAAGTCAGATACGGAAACTTGCAAATTCTTAGAAAAGAATTCGCGTTCTCTAGCTCCTTATGTAAAAGACTAGCGAAAGCTTTTAAGCCATGCATTTCTAAAGTCAAGTACAGGAACTTGCATATTCTTAAGAAAGAATTCGCATTTTATAACTCCTGTTGTACAAGACTATTAAAAGCTTATGTTGTGACAACTGGCAAATCAGGGAACTAATTAAAAACCCACATTACTTTAAATTTAATGATTTTTGGAATATTTGAAAACTTATTCGAGTTGAATTTGTAAACGATGAACCGTGGTTTTTAAACTTTGTGATATTTATGGAAGTTGATTGTTAATTATTAGTTTGGTTTGGTATATTCGTGGTGATTTATTTTTGAGATATTTATTAGGCACTACTTTGACTCCGGCACTAGAAATAACCTAAGAAAATTTAATGTTTTGAACTAACGGTTCGACTATATATTTATTTTAAATGTATCGTGAGATTTTGAATATTTGGGAATGATCTCGGTTCGAGAGAGTCGGTTTATTTTAAACAAGTTTCGGGTTTGGTCCGCGTAATTTTTATCGGGTTACCTCACCCACCTTCTTAATAATATTCTTATTATTATTAAAAACTTATTTTATTTTATTTTTTATTTTTCGGGCTTGAGGGCCGGTTTTGGTTTTTGTGGGTACTAACACCCACTCGACACACACACAAAAACATAAAAACACAACCATCACCCTACACTCTCTCTCTCTTCCTCATTTTAACCTAGCCGCCGCCGCCCTAAACCTGCCACCACAGCTACCACCGCCACTCCCACACCCAAAATATCACCACCAAATTTATCCTCTCATCAAGATCTTTCATTTGGTATAACTCACGCGCCCTACAACCACCTCTAGCATCACGTTCTCACCACCACCGCCACCTAAACACCATCTTTTTCATCTTTTCATGTTGGGTTTTTGAAGAAACATATTCTTGGAGTCTTTTTGAAGGTGAGTGACACGAGTTTCAACTCGTGTGTTTCGATTTGGTACCCAAATCGTGGGTACACTAATTTTCTTGAATGGGTTTTGCAAACTTTTAATTGGAAATGGTATTTTGATGATGGAAAACTAGTTTGGTATCCGGGTTACATGTTTCTTGAGGGTGTCGACTGGAAACCGAGAGCCTAGGCTCTCGGCTTGTTGTTGTTTTTGAACTTATGAGGTTTTGTGGATAACTATTGGTCTCGTAATGATGATGATGAGAGTATTCAGTTATATGCTTTTGGTTTTGATTGATGTTTAGTTCTCTTTTCTTGTGTATTAGATGGATTTTGGTTACAGGATGTTTATTTTGGTTGTTTGGTTTTGAGGCCGACGACCCAAGGGGTCCGTTTGGTTGGTTTGGCTCGGTTAGAGCAAGCTGAGACCTTAGAGGTCTCGGGTGGGACCCACAAGTTTTGTGGTGAAATTTCTGATACGGGTTTGACTTGGTAGGTCAACCCGTATGTGGGATATTTGATTTAGTTGAGGTATATAATTGTTGGATAATATTGATTGTTGGTTTCATATTTATATATTTTTGTTTGACGTTGAGGTTTCGGACTCGTGGTATTACTTTTGGAGTTGTGTTGACGGAAAGTGGAATGGGGACCGATTGTGAGACGGTCACACTAGTATGACGGAGATAGGTTAGTCGGGTGCCGTAGTCGGACCCTATTGTTGTAGCATGTGATATGGGAATTGATGACGGGGATGGATTACCTATGGTTATGATTGATATTGTTGCTTGGACCTTAGGTTGTGCGTGTCGAAGTCACGTTGACTCTCTAGTCAACGGTTGATTTTTGACGAAACACCTTGACATTTGGACTTGGACAATGAGCCGAAGGTGATGACTCGGACATGTGACCATCTATATAACTCGATAATTATTTATAATCAAACATTAATAATAAAACTCGTAATAATATTATTAATAATATAAACATTTATATAAGTATATAGACGTGAAAACGTATATATAACTATATAAGTGTGTATATTAAGAATAAAATGATCACGAGTAATATTATAATAACGTGACGATATATAATATACTATGAGAGTAGTGTAATAAATGTCGGGAACGCTATTATAATTAAACAACTATAAATGACGATGAAATCTATAATGTTGGATAATTATATTAAATAAATTACATTTTTAAAAATAAACGAGGAAACTATCGAGTTATACGAGATCATGGTCACTTGACTCCAAGTGGGCTATATTAATTATTTTGTGACTTTTGTGCTTGTCACGGATATGTGACGTTGATACATCCATTTTCTATAACTACGTAACTTATTTAATCGACGGATTAAATAGGATCTATTTAGTTATATAAAATGAGTATATTAATGGGCATTGTATCCTACGACGCCCATAGGTTGTGGTATGTGTACAGAAATAATGAATTACTAAATATCTTGTGGAGTTTGCTAAATTGACGAATTTGGTAAGCTTGACGATATATATAGGGAATTTATTAAACTTTGATACTTACCACATAGTACTCTACGTGCTATGTGACTTAGTTTTTGGGTATAATCTTAGAGTGATATATTAAGTAAATAAATATGGGGGATTACCAAATCGACGGATTTGATAAACTTCAATGATTTATTTAAATAATATATTGGGCTAATATTAGACCTATAGATTGTTTTATTACTCTTTTTCGTTGTGGCTTCTTGTTGTGAGTTGTGTAGACCCTCTACCCGCATGGATACCAAACGCCAAACTACTAATACGAGAATAATACGAGAAATGGATTTTTGGAAAGTAAAAAGGAATACGTTCGGGATTGGGAATATTTGATTTTGAGGAAACGATTCTGAACGCGTTTACATTGTTAGGAGGTGCCGAGTCTATAGTTGCTGTTATTTGAGTTGCTTTACATCTTACATCTATTGATTTCTTTTGCTGATTGCTGGACTTGAGGTGAGTCATAGCCCCACTTTTACTCTTGAACTTTGTTTTCAATACTTGGGGCGAGAAACGTGCAAATTGTTTTATGTGGACTATTATCGCTTTGTTTATTTTTAAAACTTGCTATGCTTATAGAACTAGGTAGGTTATAGAGCGAGACCTAGTCCTGAACTAGGTGAGCTATTGATTTGGTTATAGAGCGAGGCCTAGTCCCGAACTAGGTAAGCTATTGATTGGTTGTTGAGCGAGGCCTAGTCCCGAACTAGGTAAGCTATTGGATTAGTTTTGGAGCGAGGCCTAGTCATGAACTAGGCAAGCTATTGATTTGAGCTATAGTGTGCACCTATAGGGTTGATTAGATTTGGTTGGTTTGTTTTGGTTGGATGATTGAGGCCTAGTCTAGCCAGCAAGTGTTTTGCGTATATGTCCACTTGATTTAGTTATGAATTTAAACCTATGATCTCACCAGCGAAAGCTGACTTTTAGCGCGTTTTCTCAGGTAATTAAGTGATGCCCTTGGATGCTTGGATTGGAGGCTTGGCTTTGGTACCTGGTTTATGGATCTATTTTTCTAAAACTCTGATATGTTATGGTGGACCTACGTTTATTTATTTTGGGCTTTACTTTGGATAATTTTGGGATAAATGTAAACTTTAAAACCCCGTGTGGTTGTATTTTTCTTATGTTTACTTTATCTCGTTCTTTCATGACTTTGAATGGATACCAATCCCCGTAACGCCTCAAAAGCTTGTTGAGTCTTCCGTTGTACCAAATTTTGGGGGTGTTATAGATTGGTATCAGAGCCAAGGTTATAGAGAACTAGGTAAATAAACACCTAAACTATAACCGAATTTTATAGAAAACGATCCTCGACCAATGCCCGCCAGCCAGCCAAGCCCAAGCTTCTTGATTTTAAGATTGAAGCATTTTTAGATTATGATATGAGATCTTTAAGATGATATGGTATATGAGACCCTTGTGGAGGGTGGCTCATGGGATGATTTAGGTGGTTGCGATATGATTGATATGAATTGGGAATATTGGGTATATTGATTTTATGATATGATGGCGTTTTGAGGAATTATATGGCTTAATTGTTTTATAAATATTTTAGTAATGCGGTATTTGAAATCTTTCTTGAAATTATATGATTGGGATTTTTGATGATTTTGATACGATATTTTAAGTTTCGCGGTTTAGTTGTTTTGAAACACTTACACCTACCCTACGCCGTTGTCACAAACCATGGCCTCCTATTTGTTCGATGTTACTGAGGATGTTCTTACTGGTACGCGTCGCTCAGCATAGATCACTATGGCCCCTGATGACCCATACGTGATGGTCATGCGTTCAGCCATTACTTTATGGTCCCCTTTGTCGCCCTAAGTCACCGATTTTATCGCCTCGTGGTTCACCTGCTCAGAGATGATGATTGATGGAGTACCCCTCCGACGAGGATTATGAGGATGAGTACGAGGGTGAGCAGAATGATAAGCCTCAAGATGAGGAAGAGAATGATGACCCTCAAGATGAGGAAGAGAATGATGACCCTCAGGATGAGGAAGAGGATGATCCTCAGGAGGAGGAGATGCCTGATGATGATGGGTCGCCAGCACATTCAGCTCATTCTCTGAAGCCCGATTCCCCGATACATCCGTTAGAGCCGGTTCCACCGATCACCCGTTTTTGTTTGATTCACCACCTGGTAGTCCCGAGGCGTCGGACGCGCCATCTGAGATTTCTGCTGAGCCTGCAGATTTGGGTGAGACTGGTAGGATTTGGACTTGGATTATTGCCCAGGGAGAGAGGATCTCGCAAATGGCTGATCGACTTGAGATGGTTATTGCTGAGTTTATTACTGAGTTAAGAGTTGATTTGGCTACTATCGTGGGCAGGACGACAGCGATTAGGAGAGGTGTGATGGAGGTACATGAGCAGATAGAGAGTCTGCATAGAGGTTTCCTCACGGCTCGCGAGGCAGATCGCAAGCTGTGGTAGAGGAACACAAAGTTAGAGAAGGAGGTTGCGGACCTCAAGAGGGACAGAGATACACAGTGTTGAGCTGGGATCGTTATTGAGTAATTTGGATGGTTTGGGATCGGAGTGAGGAGTCTACGCCAGCATCATGGCTAGATCGATTTGGAATTGTGTTGTTGTTGTGTTGCTTCCTAAGCCAAGGAGTACTTGGTTAGGAGAGCTGGTTATTCTATTTCTTAAGTCATGTTATTCGGATTGTATGTTCGTCTCGTATGGAACGATTAGTATTTATTATGTCTTTTGGTATTTTGGAACGAAGTATTGATCGCTACTTGTATGGACGATGGTGATTTCGTATGATATTCTACGGTTTTTGGTGTACATTGAGAATTGTGTTCCTAGTTGCGTGGTTGATATTGTGTTGGTATTATGTTCGTATTTCGACTTTCACCAATTGGATTTTTGTTGGACGTTATGGTACGTGTTATTGGAGACTTATGAACCTTGTATTGTGACTTCGATCAATGGCCCCACGACGAAACCCTGTTAGAGCTACCCGAACTGGTACTGCAGCGACTACCCCTGGTCGCCGAGGAGGCCGTCCAACTCGAAATGTTGAAACCCCTACTCCCGACAACCTGGAAACCACCAACCGCAAAAACAGGAATCAAAATGTTGATGTTCAGGGAGACAATGATCATGTGCCACCTAATGCACCTGCTGTGGATCAAGCCATGATCAATCAACTTGTGGAGCAACGAGTTGCTGAGCTACTAGCTGAGTCAAATCATTCCAACAATTCTGCTGGAACATTTCCACCTGTTCGTGCTAATGGATGTAACTACAAGGAGTTTTGAATTTGTGGACCTATTGAGTTTGGTGGGACTGAAGGAGTGGTCTACTTGGTCAAGTGGATAGAGAAGACCGAGTCAGTGTTTAATGTCAGCAATTGTGTGGAGAATGCTAAGGTAAAGTTTGCTTCTTTTACCTTTAAGGACGAAGCTTTAACTTGGTGGAACAATTACCGAAATTCGGTTGGGAGTGATGTGGCGTATGCTATGACTTGGGAGCAATTTAAGTCCTTGCTAATTCAGACTTACTGCCCAAGGAATGAGGTTAAGAAGCTGGAGATTGAGTTCTGGAATCACAAGGTGAAAGGTACCGACATGGCAACTTACAATCGCCGCTACCGAGAGTTAGCCTTGCTTTGCCCAGATATGGTTAGGACTGAGACTCAAAGGATTGAGCGGTATACCGATGGGTTGCCGGTAGCTACAAGGAACGATGTGATTGCTGCTAAGCCTGCTAATATTCATGAGGCTATCACGATCGCTCAACAATTGATGGATTCGTTGGTATTGGAAGGAGCTGAGAAAGATAAGAATGGAAAGAGGAAGAGGGATAATCACTCTAAGGGTAATGATCATCGAAACAAACGACAGGCAACTGCTAGAACTTATGCTATAGGAGATGGAGATAATAAGAGCTACAATGTAGATACGCCCAAGTGTGGCCGATGTTACAAGAATCATTCTGGACGATGTAATGTGGTGTGCAAGAATTGCTCAAAGATGGGACATATAGCTAAGGTCTATAGAGCTTCACCACTTACTATGGTTCAAGCTACTCCTGAAGCTATGAGTAAGGCAAATGTTACTTGTTATGGATGTGGAAATAAAGGACACTATAGGAATGAGTGTAGGGAATCGTAGAACCGAGGAAATCAAGGATCAGGTGGTAATGGGTACAATCATGGAAACCGTGGAGCTGGAGGAAACCGTGGACGTCAAGACAATGAGGACCAACGTGTGGAAGCAGGAGCTACTCATGGGAGAGTGTATGCACTTGGGAACAAGAGAGGAGAAGATCCGAACGTCGTTACTGGTATGTTCCTTCTCAATAATCGTTTTGCTTCCATACTATTTGATACTAGTGCCGATAGGAGTTTTGTGTCCACTACTTTTGCACCCCTACTAGAGAAACCCCCGATGGCCTTAGGAATTGGTTATGATGTAGAGTTAGCTAATGGAAACATAGAAAGGATTAAGACTATCATTCGCGGTTGCACGTTGAATTTCTTGAATCACCCTTTCAACATAGATCTTCTACCCGTCACGTTAGGAAGTTTCGATGTCATCATTGGTATGGATTGGTTGTCGAAGTATCGTGCTCATATACTTTGCGATGAGAAGATCGTGCATGTGCCTTACAGCAAGGAGATTTTAAATATACAAGGAGATCGAAAAGGTTCGAGGAGCCCATCCCGATTAGCGGTCATTTCTTGCACTAAGTTACCAAAGCTAATGGAAAAAGGATGTTGCCTTTTCTTAGCTCAAATCTCTGAGAAAGGAGGGAAGGAGAAGAAGGAAAGATGCATTGGAGATGTGTCTATAGTTCGTGATTTTCTCGATGCATTTCCCGAGGATCTGTCAGGAATCCCGCCTATTAGACAAGTGGAGTTTCAGATTGAGTTGATACCTGGTGTTGCACCCGTGGCACGGGCACCTTATCGACTTGCACCTACTAAACTGGAAGAGTTGTCGAAACAATTAGCGGAGTTAGCTGAAAAGGGATTTATACGACCAAGTTCTTCACCTTGGGGAGCCACAGTCTTATTCGTAAGGAAGAAGGATGGATCGTTTCGTATGTGTATTGATTACCGAGAGCTGAACAAGTTAACGGTGAAGAATAGATACCCGTTACCAAGGATCGATGACTTGTTCGATCAGCTTCAAGGATCGAGTGTGTATTCAAAGATCGATCTGAGATCTGGGTATCATCAACTTAGAGTTCGCGAGGAAGATATTCCGAAAACGGCTTTCAGAACCCGTTACGGGCATTATGAGTTCCAAGTGATGCCGTTTGGGTTGACTAACGCACCAGCAGTATTCATGGATCTCGTGAATCGAGTGTGTAAGCCTTATTTAGACAAGTTCGTGATCATGTTCATCGACGATATTTTAATTTATTCGAAGAGTGAAAAGGAGCATGAGGATCATCTAAGACTTATCTTAGAATTGCTCAGGCAGGAGAAGCTGTATGCCAAGTTCTCCAAATGTGAATTTTGGATTCTGACGGTACAATTTTTGGGTCATGTGATTGATAGTCGAGGAGTTCATGTAGATCCGGCTAAGATTAAAGCTATTAAAGATTGGGCTGCACCGACAACCCCAACTGAAGTTCGTCAATTTTTGGGTTTAGCCGGTTACTACCGAAGATTCATCGAGGGATTTTCGAAGATAGCGAAGCCGTTGACCAAATTGACTCAAAAGGATGTTAAATATGAATGGGGAGATAAGGAAGAGGAAGCATTTCAGTTACTTAAGGAGATGTTGTGTAGTACTCCTATCTTAGCGTTACCTGAAGGTAATGACGACTTCATCGTCTATTGTGACGCTTCTCATAAAGGTTTGGGAGCTGTGTTAATGCAACGAGAGAAGGTAATAGCTTATGCTTCCCAACAGCTCAAGAAGCACGAGAAGAACTATACCACCCATGATTTGGAGTTAGGTGTTGTGGTTTTTGCCTTGAGAATATGGAGACATTACTTGTATGGAACCAAGCGTGTTGTGTTCACTGATCTCAAAAGTCTATAACATATCCTGAATCAAAAAGAGCTCAACATGAGATAGCAACATTGGATTGAGTTGCTAAGCGATTATGATTGTGAAATTCGCTATCATCCCGGTAAAGCAAACGTCATTGTTGATGCTCTTAGTCGAAAGGAGAGAATCCCGCCATTACGAGTTAGGTCATTGGGAATGACTATCGTATCACCATTACCGTCTCAAATATTAGAAGCTCAAATGGAAGTGTTGAAAGCAGAAAATCGACCTGCTGAGAACATATTCGGGATGGCTGGAAATGAGAAAGGATTTGTTAAGCGTTCTAATGGAATATTGTGTTTTGGAGACCGAAGTTGGGTACCATTGTATGGAGGAATTCGAGAGTTGATTATGCATGAGTCGCATAAGTCAAGGTACTCTATTCATCTTGGGTCTGACAAGATGTACCAGGATTTGAAGAAGTTATATTGGTGGCCAAACATGAAGGCAGATATAGCCTTGTACGTTAGCAAGTGCTTGACATGTTCTAAGGTTAAGGCCGAACATCAAAGACCGTCAGGATTATTGATGCAGCCAGAACTCCCGGTTTGGACATGGGAGCGGATTACAATGGACTTCATTACCAAATTACCGAAGACAGCTAGCGGTTGCGACGCTATCTGGGTAATTGTTGATCGATTGAATAAGTCTGCGCATTTCTTGGCGATTAGTGAAGATGATAGTGTCGACAAGCTTGCGAGGTTGTATGTGAAAGAAATTATTTCTCGTTATGGAGTTCCGATATCGATTATTTCTGATCGCGACAGCCGTTTCATGTCAGCTTTGTGGCGATCACTTCAAACCGCTTTGGGGACGAGACTTGATATGAGTACTGCATATTATCCCCAAACCGACGGTCAAAGTGAGAGGACTATTCAGACTTTGGAGGATATGCTTCGTGCATGTATAGTAGACTTTGGTAAAGGCTGGGAGAAGTATCTACCCCTTGCAGAATTCTCCTATAACAATAGCTACCACACAAGTCTTAAAGCTGCACCATTCGAGGCTTTATATGGTCGTAAATGCCATTCGACTATTGGTTGGGCTGAAGTAGGAGATAGCCAACTCACAGGCCCCGAGCTTATATTGGAGACTATTGAGAAAGTGACTCAAATTCATGATCGATTACAAGCAGATAGAGATAGACAGAAAAGTTACGTCGATCAGAGACGTAAACCCCTAGAGTTCCAGGTTGGAGACAAAGTGATGCTGAAAGTCTCACCTTGGAAAGGTGTGATACGTTTCGGGAAACGTGAGAAACTCAACCTCCGCTACATTGGACCATTTCTAATTTTTGAGAGAATTGGGTCGTAGCTTATCGGTTGGAGCTACCACAAGAATTGAGTAAAGTGCACAATGTATTTCATGTGAGTAATTTGAAAAAGTGTCTTTCGGATGAGACACCGGTTATACCTATAAAGGACATTCGTGTGGATGAGAGTTTGAACTTTGTGGAAGAGCCGATTGAGATTTTGGATCGAAAGATTTAACGACTTAAGCGGAGTCGTATTCCACTCATCAAGGTTCGTTGGAATTCCCGTCATGGACCAGAATTTATGTGGGAACGTGAGGATGAGTTTCGAAAAAGATATCCTAAGCTTTTCATGTTATAGATGGTTTGTTCCGAGAGAAACCCGGGACGGGTTTCTTTTGAGGCTGGGAGGATGTGACAACTGGCAAATTAGGGAACTAATTAAAAACCCGCATTACTTTAAATTTAATGAATTTTGGAATACTTGAAAACTTATTCGAGTTGAATTTGTAAACGATGAACCGTGGTTTTTAAACTTTGTGATATTTATGGAAGTTGATTGTTAATTATTGGTTTGGTTTGGTATATTCGTGGTGATTTATTTTTGAGATACTTATTAGGCACTACATTGACTCCGGCACTAGGAATAACCTAACAAAATTTAATGTTTTGAATTAACAGTTCAACTATATATTTATTTCAAATGTATCGTGAGATTTTGAATATTTGGGAATGAGTTCGGTTCGAGAGAGTCGGTTTATTTTAAACAAGTTTCGGGTTTGGTCCGCGTAATTTACATCAGGTTACCTCACCCACCTTCTTAATAATATTCTTATTATTATTATCATTATTATTAAAAACTTATTTTATTTTTTTATTTTTTTGGGCTTGAGGGCCGGTTTTGGTTTTTGTAGGTACTAACACCCACTCGACACACACACAAAAACATAAAAACACAACCATCACCCTACACTCTCTCTCTCTCTCTCTCTTCCTCATTTTAACCTAGTCGCCGCCGCCCTAAACCTGCCACCACAGCCAACACCGCCACTCCCACACCCAAAATATCACCACCAAATTTATCCTCTCATCAAGATCTTTCATTTTGTATAACTCACGCGCCCTAAAACCACCTCTAGCATCACGTTCTCACCACCACCGCCACCTAAACACCATCTTTTTCATCTTTTCATGTTGGGTTTTTGAAGAAACATATTCTTGGAGTCTTTTTGAAGGTGAGTGACACGAGTTTCAACTCGTGTGTTTCAATTTGGTACCCAAATCGTGGGTACACTAATTTTCTTGAATGTGTTTTGCAAACTTTTAATGGGAAATGGTATTTTGATGATGGAAAACTAGTTTGGTATCCGGGTTACATGTTTCTTGAGGGTGTCGACTGGAAACCGAGAGCCTAGGCTCTCGGCTTGTTGTTGTTTTTGAACTTATGAGGTTTTGTGGATAACTATTGGTCTCGTAATGATGATGATGAGAGTATTCAGTTATATGCTTTTGGTTTTGATTGATGTTTAGTTCTCTTTTCTTGTGTATTGGATGGATTTTGGTTACAGGATGTTTATTTTGGTTGTTTGGTTTTGAGGCCGACGACCCAAGGGGTCCGTTTGGTTGGTTTGGCTCGGTTAGAGCAAGCCGAGACCTTAGAGGTCTCGGGTGGGACCCACAAGTTTTGTGGTGAAATTTTTTATCCGGGTTTGACTTGGTAGGTCGACCCGTATGTTGGATATTTGATTTAGTTGAGGTATATAATTGTTGGATAATTTTGATTGTTGGTTTCATATTTATATATTTTAGTTTGACGTTGAGGTTTCGGACTCGTGGTATTACTTTTGGAGTTGTGTTAACGGAAAGTGGAATGGGGACCGATTGTGAGACGGTCACACTAGTATGACGGAGATAGGTTAGTCGGGTGCCGTAGTCGGACCCTATTGTTGTAGCATGTGATATGGGAATTGATGACGGAGATCGATTACTTATGGTTATGATTGATATTGTTGCTTGGACCTTTGGTTGTGCGTGTCAAAGTCACGTTGACTCTCTAGTCAACGGTTGATTTTTTACGAAACGCCTTGACATTTGGACTTGGACAATGAGCCGAGGGTGATGACTCGAACATGTGACCATCTATATAACTCGATAATTATTTATAATCAAACATTAATAATAAAACTCGTAATAATATTATTAATAATATAAACGTTTATATAAGTATATAGACGTGAAAACGTATATATAACTATATAAGTACGTATATTAAGAATAAAACGATCACGAGTAATATTATAATAACGTGACGATATATAATATACTATGAGAGTAGTGTAATAAATGTCGGGAACGCTATTATAATTAAACAACTATAAATGACGATGAAATCTATAACGTTGGATAATTATATTAAATAAAATACATTTTTAAAAATAAACGAGGAAACTATGGAGTTATACGGGATCGTGGTCACTAGAGTCCAAGTGGGCTATATTAATTATTTTGTGACTTTTGTGCTTGTCACGGATATTTGACGTTGATACATCCATTTTCTATAACTACGTAACTTATTTAATTGACGGATTAAATAAGATCTATTTAGTTATATAAAATGAGTATATTAATGGGCATTGTATCCTACGACCCCCATAGGTTGTGGTATGTGTACAGGAATAATGAATTACTAAATATCTCGTGGAGTTTGCCAAATTGACGAATTTGGTAAGCTTGACGATATATATAGGGAATTTATTAAACTTTGATACTTACCACATAGTACTTTACGTGCTATGTGACTTAGTTTTTGGGTATAATCTTAGAGTGATATATTAAGTAAATAAATATGGGGGATTACCAAATCGACGGATTTGATAAACTTCGATGATTTATTTAAATAATATATTGGGCTAATATTAGACCTATAGATTGTTTTATTACTCTTTTTCGTTGTGGCTTCTTGTTGTGAGTTGTGTCGACCCTCATACGAGAATAATACAAGAAATGGATTTTTGGAAAGTAAAAAGGAATACGTTCGGGATTGGGAATATTTGAATTTGAGGAAATGATTATGAACGCGTTTATATTGTTAGGAGGTGCCGAGTCTGTAGTTGCCGTTATTTGAGTTGCTTTACATCTTACATATATCGATTTCTTTTGCTGATTGCTGGACTTGAGGTGAGTCATAGCCCCACTTTTACTCTTGAACTTCGTTTTCAGTACTTGGGCTGAGAAACGTGCAAATTGTTTTATGTGGACTATTATCGCTTTGTTTATTTTTAAAACTTGCTATGCTTAAAGAACTAGGTAGGTTATAGAGAGAGACCTAGTCCTGAACTAGGTGAGCTATTTATTTGGTTATAGAGCGAGGCCTAGTCCCGAACTAGGTAAGCTATTGATTGGTTGTTGAGCGAGGCCTAGTCCTGAACTAGGTAAGCTATTTGATTGGTTATGGAGCGAGGCCTAGTCATGAACTAGGTAAGCTATTGATTTGATTGATTTGAGCTATAGTGTGCACCTATAGGGTTGATTAGATTTAGTTGGTTCGTTTTGGTTGGATGATTGAGGCCTAGTCTAGCTAGCAAGCGTTTTGCGTATATGTCCACTTGATTTAGTTATGAATTTAAACATATGATCTCACCAGCGAAAGCTGACTTTTAGCGCGTTTTCTCAGGTAATTAAGTGATGCCCTTGGATGCTTGGATTGGAGGCTTGGCTTTGGCACCTGGTTTATGGATCTATTTTTCTAAAACTCTGATATGTTATGGTGGACCTACGTTTATTTCTTTTGGGCCTTACTTTGGATAATTTTGGGATAAATGTAAACTTTAAAACCCCGTGTGGTTGTATTTTTCTTATGTTTACTTTATCTCGTTCTTTCATGACTTTGAATGGATACCAATCCCCGTAACACCTCGAAAGCTTGTTGAGTCTTCCGCTGTACCAAATTTTGGGGGTGTTACATATGTGATTATCATTGGTTAAGGGAACAAGCTAGGGCTCAATGTTTAAAAGGGTAAAGGTAATCCTAACAAAAATCCAAGGCCGTTTATTAATTATGCCAAAAGATAAATGTTAGTCGATAAGATTATGATATTTGATGAGCAACGAATGATGAAACTCGAATGGAGACAAAACAACGAGCACGAGAGTCTTCATTATTCGAGTGGAGACAAAACCCATAGCAGCGTTGGGCCTTCTCGTTCAATTGGGCTCGGTATACATGTACTTTCATTTAGACTTGGACCTGAACTTCAATCCTTCTATTTGTTATAAGTTGATATTAACTGTTTCTCACACATGAATGAAGCTGTCAATTGAAACCTACATTAGTCTCGTAATTTCGTGCTCTTTCTAATCTCGTGCTCGGTTTTGTCATTTTGACTTGCTTTTTGTCGACTTTTCAAAATATCCGTACCTGCACAATCACAAATACAAAAATACATATATTTGGCATTTTTTGTCTTTTTGGTCCGGTTTTGGTCAAATAAAAGGTGTGTAAATTAACACACACCAAAATTCCCTAGAATAAGGTATTGTCGTGCCCTCACGCAATGTCATCACCTCACGCTTTTGAGATAAATAATTTCAAAACCACTTTTTACTGACATTGAAAAGTAGCAAGGATGATCGAAAGAGATTTCAAAATCATTTATTCCCGAAAACGCCGCGTTTTTCCAATTTATTCCTTATACTACTTATCACTACTATTTTTGTATTTTTATATATGTGACGGTTTGCTTGAGTTTCATTATCTTTTGATAATTTTTAGGGTCAAAGACTAGAAACACTTCTCATGGAGAAGCGACCAAACGGATAAAAATCGTCATCCTTGATTTTTCACAAGCCCCCAAACTAAGTGTAAAAACAAGATCACATCGTATCTACAAGTTAGATGCTAACACTACCCATAAAAGTTACTTGTGAAAACTTCTTACTCCCATTTTCTTAATGTATCTAGATTTTTTACTTTTGTTGAGAAATGAATTGCTTCATATTTTCTCGTTTCAATAACTTTTTAGTCCGATAGAGATACCAAGTTTAAAAAGCTAAGTAGTTTTTCATTTTCTCTCAAGAGCCACTGCCTTATAAATTCGGTCCACATCAAGGAATTAGGTACATACAATCTCATATATAAGTTGCGGAGTACTACACGTGCACCTCATGTGACTAATTCAGAATTATCCACATGAACCTCACGCGCAAACAACTTTTATAACACTTAAGCTTTTATTCGATACAAACTTTCACTTTTCATTTTGATATTTTTCTTTCACTTTTATCATTTTTTCCTTTTTTCATTTTTTTTCTTTTTCAACAACAATGGAACTTATCGGGTAGCTCCAAAACCACATACATACCAACTTTATTATTTTTGACTTTTCATTTTTGATTTTTACTTTTGATGTGTCCTTGATATGTACCCAACTTCTAAAGCAAAGACACTTTTAAGAAAATAAAGAACTAAATATTGCCCAAACCTAAATACCTCTAATTAAACTAGAACATCTATTATTATGAGTGAAACAATTTTGCGAGAGCAAAAAGCCACAACTACCTTTCATGAGCTCTAAAGAGAACCAGCTATTCCACGTTTAACATCTAACTTCTAAATAAACTCTATCATTTCTCGCTCTTCGCAATTTAAGATCTCAAATAATGAAACCCGCGAATGCTTAGCCGATAATCAGCCACGCATATATAAAGTCAGATACGGAAACTTGCAAATTCTTAGAAAAGAATTTGCGTTTTCTAACTCCTAATGTAAAAGACTTGCAAAAGCTTTTAAGCCATGCATTTCTAAAGTCAAGTACGGGAACTTGCAGATTCTTTAGAAATAATTTGCATTTTATAGCTCCTGGTGTACAAGACTATCACAAGCTTATGTGATTATCATTGGTTAAGGGAACAAGCTAGGGCTCAATACGCCCGGTCAAGTCAAAATATTTATTCCTACACTTGCCAGCTGGAAAGTCAACAAGGTGTCAAAACTTATTCAAAACTTATTATATTTTTGCACAACTTTTTCAACTTTTTCTCATTTTTTTCACAACGTTTTCATTCATTTTTCTTCAAAATTTTTCAAATTTTCAATTTTTTTTTCAATTTTTAGGAAAAACGGAGTTGCGAGAGTACACAACATGATGAAAGTTCTAGGTCAAATCGAATCGAAGATTCACCAACCCAGACTAAAATGAAACATTGTCCTCAATGTTTAAAAGGGTAAAGGTAATCCTAACAAAAATCCAAGGCCGTTTATTAATTATGCCAAAAGATAAATGTTAGTCGATAAGATTATGATATTTGATGAGCAACGAATGATGAAACTTGAGTGGAGACAAAACAACGAGCGCGAGAGTCTTCATTACTCGGGAAAATCTTGGACATTCACAAACAACAACGAAAACACGAGAATTGGAAAAGGTGGCCCTCCTCACGTCACATTAGAAAGAAAATAGAAATTTAAAAAGATGAATGGATAAGCATGGGGTGCCTCCCACGAAGCGCTTGTTTTTTATCGAGTCGTGTAGCTTAGATTCGCCCCAAATTTAATTAATCCTAGGGGAGCAAATGAAATGGACACCCGGTACTAAAAAATGGAGATGCCGGGGTTAAAGACCGTATCCACACTCCCGATGGATTGAAGAAGAGGAGAAGTCACATCAAATGTGAAGAAGGGTAGAAATATTTTGATAAGAATGATGGCCTTTGATTTCTTTTTCAACGTCGACTTTCACGACATTGCTAATGATAGCATTGAGTTGTTTTTCTAAGTTTTAGAGTTGTTTGCAGATTGGAGTGGTTAGATAAGTTTTTGATGGTAAATGGTCGATGGTGAAGACTGTAATAAAGTAGTAGTGGATTATGAATTACCTTATGACTTGTTTTATGACTAATGGTTTAATATCTTTCTTTCCTAAGATTTTGGGCTTTGTCTGCATGTTCTTTTTGGGAAGTTTAGCTCAACTATGAACATATGCCTACTTGTTTGTATGATTTGTGCATAGGGCGTACCTCATTCTCAGTAAGCAAATCATATGAGGTTATTAAACAGCACTAGCATAACACACTTAGCTGGCTTATTAGCTTTTGTTGGCCCAGTTAGTGATTTGCTCTATATGCAAAAGTATAACTTGTTATAACAAAATAAGTATAGTTACCACCTACAAACAATAACAATACTGCAGATAGAGTTTAACTTTTCTCTTAACACTATGTATTTGGCACTAACTCATGGCGAGATATACCCAAAGTTCCATCTTATCACATATCTGGTAAAGATATATTTGCTCATGGTTGTTTGCATTGGTTGGTTAGCTATAATGGCGAAGATGGTGCAAGACAAGTAATATGGTTCATGTTGAAAATGAGGAATTTGGGTTGATTAAACCTCCCAAGACAATAAGTAAGCTTTCCAAAAGGAAATCTAACCATCCTTTATACGATCACTTGGTAAATCTAGACGGCCAAGTTGGATATATTATTGTAATAGGACAACGAAGGTGTGGGTATTGAACCACAAGAAAGAATGGGTGCTACACTGTGATTTCGAAGACCATGATTTTCCCAATGGCTACATAAAGGTTTAATCAAAATTACCAAAATGGATAGAGGATAGGAATTGTTCTACATTTACAACCTCAAAGATAGCGTCTTACACGAAGCACACATCGATGGTTGGGAAGATGGATGTAAAACAGAGATAGTTATGTTTCCTAATAGCCCATGTGACATCATCACAAATTCCAATCTGATCAAACAAAAGCGTTTTTGACAGAGATAAGCATAGAGTTTTAAGTCGTTAGTCTATGATTATGTATTACGGAGTAATCTATTATAATAATTTGGTTGGTTAGTTTATTGTAACAATTCGCAAATTCAGGTTAATTACTATTCCCGGAAAATTTTACTATTCACTTTTACTATTCATTTTTCCCGAAATTTTCCAGAAAGTTGATTTTTATTTCATATTCTCAAGTGATAAATCATTTCCATGACAAATTAAATGTTTGACATTCGTCAGATCATTTTCGTGAAAGTTATTAAGGAATTACACGTTTTAGGGTAAAACGTCATCCAGAAATTCTACGCACAACGAAATTTGACCCCGTCAGGTGACCCCACATCAGAAAAATGTTTGACACACTCATGATTTATTTGAGAATAAATCATGACTGAGAAAAATTTGACCAGAATAAACCTCGGCCGTGAAAAACTGGAATTTTCAGTTTTAAGCGTTTTTACTCAGCCGTAACCCTAGCCTATACCTGCACCGCATTTCTAAGATGATTTGAGTTTTCAACTTATTAGAATAAGTCAACATATTTTTCCCTCCTCCATTGACTAAAAATCATTCCTTGATTTTACAAGTCATTCCTTGATTTTTAGGCTTACGGTTTGATGTCTAAAAGACATTTAATACCCACCGACACTAGACTGAGCCCAATCTAGACATTATAAATCATTTTGAATCATTTATATCATATTAGAAAAGTAACATTTTACTTTTCTCAATTTTACGCAATATTCGTACATTTTACGTATTACGCGTTTTAGACCCGTGTTTCCAGTTTTTAGCAGGGTTTACCACCCAAATGGAACCTACCACTCATTTTATATTTTATTATGGGACATATGGACATGTCTAACAATACTTTAAAGTTTCATAATTTTACGACACCCGGTTTTACGTTTTGAGGCCTAATCATTTACGGTTGGCATTTCCCGGAGTCAAAACTCATCCTAATACTTAGGATATTATCAAGCCAAGCACACCTCACCCCCCTAGACCTTGTGAACCGCCAATAGGGGGGGGAGTCACCCTTGGTGTGGCTTGATCCTAGGCCATGAGGTCTTGGATGAGTTCCATGTGTTGAAGTGTACTAAGGAAGCTTTGACTAGTCCTAATTTGTAACCTCCTCATTGAGCTATAAAAGCCACCTCCCCCCTTGTTGTTGCCGTCCATACCTCACACCACAACACTCTCTCCATAGCTTTATTTCCTTCAAAGTTCTAGCAAGGTTCAAGTGAAAGTTCAAGGTAGACACCCTAGTTAAGTTATCATTCATCAAACACTTCCAAACCCTAATATACTTGGTGATTTCTCTTGAGTTTAAATCCACTCAATTCACCTCAACCTTCATCATCCATCTTTCAAGAATACCAAGGGTAGAAAGGTTGCCTGAAGTGAAAAGGGTTGAAGCAAGTCTATCAAAGTCCATTTCCTTACTTGTTACTTCCTTTCTTTATTAGAAAGCCAAAAGTTGTAAGCCAAACCCTAACATGCTTCTTGTTAATTTATCATGTTCATATCATTTACATGTTATTCTTGCTATATTATGTCTTGTATGAATGTCCATGGTGTATAAAAATGACTAAAACATGTTGTTGTAATTGATTGTGAAGATAAGTTACTAAAACAAGCAAACTAGTGACTTTCTTGGTAAGACCTAATCAAAATGGTAAAAATTTGATATTGGATTATTACATATTACAGTAGAGGACTTAACAATGAAACCATAGCAATTTGAACCACCTAAAACGAGTATACGAGTCAAAAGTTACGCCCATTTGAAGTTACCAAAGATTTCCGGCAAAACTGCCTAAAATGTTTCTCTGACAGAACCTAAAACACGCAAAAAGAGGCCTTTCTGGTCCGATTCATGAAAAAGTTAAAACACGAAAGTTGTCCGGAATCACGTTTTCGTTCAGGGTTAAAGAGGCTCGAGCCTTGAAAACGCCTTCTGAGTGAGATATTCCTCAGTTTCTTAACAGCTATTTACATATATATAAGTCACTATATATTGGTTATACTTTAAAAGGAACAAGAGGTCTTATGACCTATAAACAAGACCACCACCATGGCTAGAGCCAAGGTTGTGTCTCATGACCTTGGAACAAGGACCAAAGGGCATGGCTAGGCCATGACGAAATGACCATACCAACTTACATAGGCGTAAACATGAAACAAGGAATTGGCAATATATTGAACAAGCAATTTGGATCTACTTCACTTAAAAAGGAACCATGAGATATTACAAGGAAAAATGGTCATAAAAGACTTATGAAACTACCCCTAATAACAATCTTCATGTACTAATAAACTTTCCTAAGTTTATTCAAATATCGGACATGTAACTTTTCGGATCAAAACTTATATCTATATATTTTATCAACTACTACAATAGTAGGGAGCCTCATGTGTGGAGTTCATTATGTAAGCTGTCGAGATGAGTTGTGGATTTACGAATTAAAATGTCCTGGCTCCTCGAACACTTACTAACATGACTTCTGAATTATGTCGGCCCGAACGGTAGTAAACGATATACAAAACATACATGTTCATGAATCTTTTCTTTCAAAGACTTACAATATACATCATACCACATCATGGACTAAATGCAAGATATATATAGGCACTACTTCATATTCTTTACACAAATCCTAAGTCGCGACATTCTATTATAGGTTGCTCGTAGAAACCTACAGGATCCGACCATTACCTTCATTACTTGCTATCTTACTTGAGGTGAGTTCATAGCCCCACTTTACTTTACTTCAATGTTTTACAAACCCTTGGGGGGAATACATGCTACTTTTAAACCGAACACAATGCTTTGAAACTGTATGCTGCCTGATTGTTTTATTATTACTAAGTACCTACCTTGCCAACCCTAGGCCCCTATCATGAACCATTAAATCACTAGTATTAGTGAGCGCGAGTATTGTGAATAGGCCTATTGGGATTGACGAATCCCATTTGTTTGAGCAGATTAGTTCAACAAATGCACTATATTTGAAACATTAAGTATGACGGCAAAGTACTTACCGGGGCAACATAACCGCCGATTGATATTGGTACCCGTTAATGTATTGGTTGCATGAGCTTAGTATATAATAATAATTGTTTTGTTTTCTAACATAAGTATGAGTCTAATTAACTCATTACTACCAACATATTGTGTTCAACCGTTAAACAAACTCTATGAATTTCACTCAACCTTTGTGTTGACCTCTTAAGCATGTATTTCAGGTCCATGATAATCAAGAATGGAGCGGAAGGGCACGTACCGAAGGAAGAAGGCTATAAACTATTATGTCATTCGATAAAAACATCAAAGACTTTATATTGGTGTATTTTGAAACATGGAACCTTTTGGGACCTTACTATGTAAACTCTGATATATTTGAATAATATGAATGACAACTCTTTTTATTACGACTCGGTTAGAGATCGTTTTCTATTATTATGACTGTTGTGCCGTCGAGTAACACCCAAGTTGAATTCCGCTGCATCATGAATTGGGGGTGTTACAGATTGGTACCAGAGCCATGGTTATAGAGAAACGGGTCTAAGTGAGACCTAAACTATAACTACAATTACAAGCAAAAACATTTTTATAGCCTTCCGCTCTTCGTGCCTTCCATCCTCCAGAAGATTATGGACTTATTACACATGTTATGCTACATGAACATATTTGTATATTGTTATATGCACATTGCCATAGTTTGAGCATTTTCCATAAGCATTTGATTTATTTTGACATTGAAATACTAATTGTAGACATCATGTCCGCACCTCCATCTCCCGATCATCTTCCTGCTATGCCTGAGTATTTACCAATTCTTCCCGGACCCGATGATCCTTACTTTGAACCAATTGACTACGACGACGAGGAAGAACCTTATGAGGATCTAGATGTAGATTCGGACGAAGATCCTGAAATGGATATGGACATAAACATCGATGATTACGAAGAGGATCCTGAAATGGATGTTGACATCGAAGGCATCGATGAGGAAGCGGAGGAACAAATAGTGGTGCCACATCTATCACCATTAACATCTCCACCTCCTGTTTCACCAATTTCATCTGAATCTAACCGTACCACTCCAGCTCAAGTTCCGAATCCTACTCACCAAACCGGCGGAACATCTATATCTACACATATGTTCGTGAACTCAGCTCAATACGAAATCTACTCTTTGAAACAAGCTCTCAACCTGACCCAACTCAAAGTTCAAAGTATGGCAAGTCAAATGCACGACTATATATGCAAGTTAAATTCTGCCAGAATGGATGCCATGAATGCTCGAGACGACCTATATTGGTTTAAGCCTGACATGAGCTACGTGAAGAGTGACTCGACTCATGTTGGGGAAGTAGTCTTAAATCCTTTGACTGGCTTGGATAACGTCAAGGATAGGCTCACTTTGGTTGAGAGGGCCCAAGAACAGGATGCGGTACAAATTCACAAACTACTTAACCGCCTAAATACCGCAGAAATCCGGTTAGATGTTGCAAACTTTGACAGGTATCAACTTAAGAATGATTTGTGTGGAATGCAAACTCAAATGAGTGCCATACAACAAAGGCTATACCAAATGGATGTCAAAGAATACCGTCCAAATGAAAGTGTAGACGTGTTAGCAACACGCGGAAATAATAATCCGACCGGACTACAACAACCTCCCAACCGACGTTAGACTAGTGTTATAGTACTAGTTATCTTTAGTACAACGTTGTAATTACTAACTGAAAGTATCAGTTAGTAAGTTTTGAATGAACTTGTAATAAGTTCGATTTTGTAATCAACGTTATATGAATAAAACTCTTGTTTTATATACTATCATGTGTTATGTTTTTAAGTTTCAAACATTATTATCCTATCATTCTTATTAAAAATTGTGCTCATCTCACAACTCTCTAATTACAATGTATCTTTTGAACAATAGAATCATGGCGCCAAAGAAAAAGACACCACCAACGATGACGCAAGCTGATGCGTGGGAATCGCACCTTGCTTTACCTCTCGAGGGATCTCGAGAAGCTTACAACCCCCACCAGGCAGTGTACCTGATCGTTGTAGTATAGTATAGTGACAAGTACCGGGGGATTGATCGTTCAGCTTAGGAATAGTGTCGCTAGGATTAGAAAACCTAATTAATAGTTCTAAAGATGAAAGATGATTATTTTTGTATTTTTATATTTTTATGAAAGCAAGTAAAATCTAGGGTTTTGAAGGAGTGGGCGGAATTAGTTGCTAATCAACTAACCCAAAACTAAGATGCAATCAAAATAAAATAATAAAAATGAAAATAAACTAATTATACTAAGGTTGTGAGCAGTGGTTGGAGAAATTGTGTTTACTTAGACTTCATTACTCCCTAGATATCTTTTACATGTTAATTACTTGTTACACTTGTATGGATGACGGATTGTATTCCTTAATACCATTCGTGGGGTGGCATACATAACTCCCCAACTCTATGAGCTCTTATCTCCTCCTACACCATGACCCAGCACAACTATAGGGATTGTAAACAGTGGCTCATGCATTAAATACAACCAATAAAGACCTAGTACGCCTCGGTTCATGTTTCTTAAGACGTTCAAGCATGTTACCATTTGGAGATCTGCCAGTTTTCTTAAGCCTAACATATAATATCATTCATCCAAAACAAGAATAGACAAGTAATCAACACATAATCAACATCTAGGTTTCGTTAGATCTAAGCAAACACAAAAGAGATCTAGCCTGGCATAGTAGAATTGAGACAAGAACAAGAGATAAACAACCAACACATAGACATATTGATTGAATTGAAAGTACACTTATCTCAATTACAATGCAAGGTCTCAAGGGTTTGGAACCCTTGAAAAACCTGTAAAAGATGCACCAAAATCGTCTTTAGGGTTTCACCCAAAACTTCTCTCTTTTTTAATGAAAAAACTAGAAAACTATATATAGGAAAAACAGGCTGACGGCGTCAAGAGTTGCATGTGACGCCGTCACCTCGCCGCCATATAGTTCCTCGGACGGCCTTGATCCACTCATGACGGCCTATGTGACGCCGTCATCACCCACGGTATTTTATTCTTGCTACTTTGACGCCGTCATGAAGCCTTCTGACGCCGTCACCACCTTCGGTGTTTAATTCTTCATGTCTGACGCCGTCAAGATGGTAGTCTTGACGCCGTCACCTTGTATCTTCAGCATGGAAATTTGGTACTTAGCCGTTTTCTTCACTTTTATGCTCCAAAAACGTCCAAAATGGCTTCTTTTCCAGAATTCACTCTCCAAACACCTAAAATCACAAAAGGAACGATTTAGGGCAATATTTGATCAAATAAAGTCGGATTCGGGCTTAAATGACCCCCTAAAAACAGATCATTTTTCGCCTCATCATATACCCTTACACTTGAGATTTGCTTCTCCTCAAGCAAATGCGCTTTTATTCTACTCAAAAGACAAGTTAGGGGTCATTTAACACTAATATAAAAGTAATTACAACAAATAATCGTTCCACTAAAGACCAATAGACAAGCACGGAGGTCATATACAAGCACCTCACAAATAGTGTTTAGATACTCACATCTCTCGGGTGTAATAAAGTAATATAACATTATGGAAATGGAAGATATCTCTCACTACCTGTCATAGCAAAATAGATTACCATAGGCTTGGGAAAGGATCAAACCTCCACCACATGGCGTAAGCACCTAGGATAAACTATCAAAGAGGTCTTTTAAAGGGTTATAACGTTAGGTGTGGGGATATGAATTACACGGTTTTGTTGGATAAAGGAAATTTTACTGGTGGCGAGTTAACAATCTTGGTTAATTACATGTACAATATGGCGTTGCTAAGCCAAGACTAGACTCGACTTAAGCTATCAAATGAAAAATAACCAAAAACATAAAATAAACATAGAATGAAAAACGGGATGGTAGTCCGTATGTTTTTTTTTTTTTTTTTTTTTTTCTTTTTCTTGATTTTTTCGATTTTTTTTTTTTTTTTTTTTTTTTTTTTTTTTTTTTTTTTGCATACACTCTTACCCTACCATCCAAAATAATACATCATAGGGGTTTGAACATTCCCCTTACACTTGAATCTTTACATACTTTACATTAAACTATTCTAATGACTCGAATTAAGAAAATCAAAACACTTGGAGCACTTTTAAGATTAACGTACATATGGGGGTAATAATATTATGTTCTTCCCCATTACTCCATAAAATAAGTACTTACCCATGAGTCCCAATCGTCCCAAAACAATATGTACAAGGATATGACTCGACTTAGCAACCATGTAATCAATTAGAAAGTTAACTTAGGGTTTAACAAATAACAATAATGCACTAAAAATGAGCGCATACACGGAAGGCTAAGGTGATTTGGTTGTACATTTAAGTGGGGTGTAACAAATTCTTCCTTTAAGTAAAATGCTTAAAGTTAGAAACGAAAAGATAGGCTCGGAGGGGTGTACTAGGGGTATCGTGTACTAAAAATGAGTACAACGCAAAGGGTGTGGGAAAAATTAGTTGACTTAACTAGCCAAGTAATATGACTTAAATGGTCAAGTAGTTGTAATACGGGTTTAACACAAGGGTGATCCTAATGCCTCTTATCATGTAGTAAATCCTACCACACGAATGTAGTCTCACTAGCGGTCTCGGGATGCATCACTAACGCAAGTTCTAGAATCTAAATGCTACCGGTACACTCATAAGCACTAATAGTAAATGCTTTTCCTATCAAATCTAAAGGCGAACCTCACATTTTTGGGTGGAAAATTTTTCTGAATATACGGTTATGTGCTAGTCATACAACCTCCTATCCATGAGACGTTTGCTATGGCTAAAGTTTCACTCCTAAATGTTGTAAAAAATTTTAAATTTGGCGCTAAAATTACACTAACAAGTATTTCTCATAGTTTTATTACACATCTACTATCAAACAAAACAAACTCAAGCGAAAGTGCATATGTAAGGTATCATCTTTTTACCCTCCCCTTACACTTAAGATGAACATTGTCCCCAATGTTCAAGTAAAGAATGTAAAAGTTAAGAGGTAAAGAGAATGAAATCAAATACTCCCCTGATTCGCTCGGTATGGATTATAGGTTGGCCAGGTTAAATCTTCCTCCAAGAAAACGAACCATTAAAGCTTCCCTTCCAGAATATAAACCATCTTCTTGTCATAAATAACCTGTAAATCCTGACAACAATAGACAAGGCAACCTCGCGTAAAATCGGCAGCATCCTATATAAGTTACTAAATCCTAGAAAACAAAGTAAGATATAATGCTTGTGGAATGAAGTTTGCAGATTTCCTGGAGATTATAGAACTTAATAATTCACAAAAACCATAAGACTCCGTTAGAAAAACAAAACCGGTAAAATTTCCAGATTTTAACTCCTGACGCCGTCAAGAGCAATACTCTGACGCCGTCAGAATGGACCTGCAGAAATTCTTATGTTAAGTTTCCGGAAAATTTCTGGAAAAACTTTGTCCTACTTCCTGGAAAATCTTGCAAAACTTCATTATGACTCAATACAAGCATTTGACTCTAACAAATATGAATATACATGTTCATTAAATATTGTGGAGAATCATGATCGGTTTGTTTCTTAAAAACATATTTGGGGTTTTCCCTTACACTTATCTTTTGCAAAAATACCTTTAGGTTGAAGTTAAGACTAGGCCAAACAACATAATAAAGTATTTCCACATTTTAGTTGAGAAACATGATTAACCAACAATAAAAATAAAACATGCATACGGAAGCAAATAATAATCAAACAAATAAACAAACAAACAAATAAATAAATAAAGCTTGGGTTGCCTCCCAATAAGCGCTTGTTTTTGTTCGAGTCACGAGCCTGACTCTACCCTTATTTCACGGATAAAGGTGAGGTTTTCCCTACACTTAGGATTAAGTGCGGGTGAAAGTGGCGATACACACCCTTAGGGTGAAAGTATGCCACGTGAGAGAAGAGTGGTGGATGAATTATATGCTCAAACGGGTGTGCTCCTTTCATCATAACCTTACCTAGTTCACTTTGGTCAATGAGTGAGTTGAAGTTTTCTCCTAAGAAGGGATCATTTTCTATCAACTTCGAGAGATTCCTAGTTGGGGATCTATTTTGACCTAATAAACCCGGTTTAAACCCATAATGTTTCTTACGATCAATCATGAATGGGTGATGTAAGTATGTAAGGTCATGGTCCACTCCTATGTTGGCTTCTTCTCTACAAGGCTTGGGGTCTACTACCTTCAACGTAAAACTACCTAGACTACATGGTTTGATGGGTGGATCGGGACCTATTTCAATTCCTAAATCTTCATCCAAGGATGGAAGATTAGGTAATGGTTTTGGTTGAGGCTCCGATTCATCAAAACTAGGAACTTCCCTAGAACTAGGAGTAAGGTTATCACTACAAGTGTTCAAACCTATATCCTCTGGTGGTGCTTGGTCCAAGGGTTCAACCTCAATTGGGGTTCCTATAGTCTCTTCTACTTCTTCCGGGTAAGTCACGGGCGGTGTATGTGCCTCAAATGATGGTAGGACTTGTGGGGTACTTTGTGGGCTTGGATTATCCACCTCATCCTCCATTGTACCTAGATTACCTATATGTTTGTTTTGTACTATGATATTAGGTGCCATCCAACTAGGTATCTCAACATGAGTATATTCATCCCCCAACAAACTTCCTGTTTGCTCCATCAAACTTGTTTTTGATTTATTTGTGATGTTGTTTGTTGGGTTGTCTACTCCATAATAATATTGGGCACAGTTTTCTATGGTATCCCACGCTTCTTTATCATTTAATTCCCTAGGGCCCCCATCGGCAAAATCATCGATGCGCATTTGGTCACATTGGCTTACACGATAGTAAAAGGTTTCGGTTAGGGATGATAAAGAGAAACTATGATGAGGGAATTTTCGAAGTAAAATTTTAAAACGAGTCCATGCATCATATATGGGTTCATCTCGATATTGTTTGAAATTCAAGATGTCAATAGGGTAGAATGGCCTTTGTGGTTGGTGGTATGGTGGATTCGCGTACTCCATAATGGTGAACGGAATAGTCAATGGAAATTAGGAACAAACACACAAAGAAAAAGATAGACTAAAGAAGACCTAAAAATAAAAATAAAATCTTACTAGAAAGGAATCTAGCAAGTAGACCTAATAAAAAGAAATCCTAACCTAGACAATAACTATTCCCCGGCAGCGGCGCCAAAAACTTGATGCGTGGGAATCGCACCTTGCTTTACCTCTCGAGGGATCTCGAGAAGCTTACAACCCCCACCAGGCAGTGTACCTGATCGTTGTAGTATAGTATAGTGACAAGTACCGGGGGATTGATCGTTCAGCTTAGGAATAGTGTCGCTAGGATTAGAAAACCTAATTAATAGTTCTAAAGATGAAAGATGATTATTTTTGTATTTTTATATTTTTATGAAAGCAAGTAAAATCTAGGGTTTTGAAGGAGTGGGCGGAATTAGTTGCTAATCAACTAACCCAAAACTAAGATGCAATCAAAATAAAATAATAGAAATGAAAATAAACTAATTATACTAAGGTTGTGAGCAGTGGTTGGAGAAATTGTGTTTACTTAGACTTCATTACTCCCTAGATATCTTTTACATGTTAATTACTTGTTACACTTGTATGGATGACGGATTGTATTCCTTAATACCATTCGTGGGGTGGCATACATAACTCCCCAACTCTATGAGCTCTTATCTCCTCCTACACCATGACCCAGCACAACTATAGGGATTGTAAACAGTGGCTCATGCATTAAATACAACCAATAAAGACCTAGTACGCCTCGGTTCATGTTTCTTAAGACGTTCAAGCATGTTACCATTTGGAGATCTGCCAGTTTTCTTAAGCCTAACATATAATATCATTCATCCAAAACAAGAATAGACAAGTAATCAACACATAATCAACATCTAGGTTTCATTAGATCTAAGCAAACACAAAAGAGATCTAGCCTAGCATAGTAGAATTGAGACAAGAACAAGAGATAAACAACCAACACATAGACATATTGATTGAATTGAAAGTACACTTATCTCAATTACAATGCAAGGTCTCAAGGGTTTGAAACCCTTGAAAAACCTGTAAAAGAGGCACCAAAATCGTCTTTAGGGTTTCACCCAAAACTTCTCTCTTTTTTAATGAAAAAACTAGAAAACTATATATAGGAAAAACAGGCTGACGGGGTCAAGAGTTGCATGTGACGCCGTTACCTCGCCGCCATATACTTCCTCGGACGGCCTTGATCCACTCATGACGGCCTATGTGACGCCGTCATCACCCACGGTATTTTATTCTTGCTACTTTGAAGCCGTCATGAAGCCTTCTGACGCCGTCACCACCTTCGGTGTTTAATTCTTCATGTCTGACGCCGTCAAGATGGTAGTCTTGACGCCGTCACCTTGTATCTTCAGCATGGAAATTTGGTACTTAGCCGTTTTCTTCACTTTTATGCTCCAAAAACGTCCAAAATGGCTTCTTTTCCAGAATTCACTCTCCAAACACCTAAAATCACAAAAGGAACGATTTAGGGCAATATTTGATCAAATAAAGTCGGATTCGGGCTTAAATGACCCCCTAAAAATGGATCATTTTTCGCCTCATCATAAGCTGCCATCCGCAAACTGGTAAAGGACAGTGTCAATGCAGCACTTGTCACGGAACGAGCAGCCGTAGCTGCAGCAGCTGCCGAAGCCGCCACAGCTGCTGGTGCTGCTGATGCTGCAGCAGCTGCTGATGCTGCAGCAGCGCGGAAGCCGCCATTGCTGCGGAAGCTGCTATAGCTGCAGAGACTGCCAGAATTGCCAGTCTTAACCTTGGAGGACCAAACTCTACTACCCCTCCGGTGATCAATGTTGCTACAGTACCAAAGGGTTGCTCGTTCATTTCCTACTTGAAATGTGAACCCATCAAATTCAAGGGTACTGAAGGAGCTGTGGGTTTGACCCGTTGGTTTGAAAAGGCGGAGTCGGTGTTCTTGGTTAGTAAATGTACTGAGGGTGACAAAGTTCAGTATGCCACGAGTACTCTGTTGAATGAGGCATTGTCTTGGTGGAACTCAATTGCTCAACCCATGGGCATTGAGAATGCCTATAAGATTTCGTGGGATAACCTGAAAAAGATGATGATCAAGGAATACTGCCCTCGCAGCGAAATGCAAAAGTTGGAGATTGAATTCTGGGATTATACGGTTAGGGGTAATGATATCATAACCTACAACCGTCGATTCCAGGAATTGAGGATACTTTGTCCAACAATGGTTTCCACAAAGGAAAAATTGGTGGAAAGGTATATCTGGGGACTTCCATCAAGCATACAAGGGAATGTGACTTCGGCAAATCCCAAGGAACTTGATGAAGCTATGCGGATGTCCCGCAGCCTCATGGACCAAGTGGTACGAATGACCGAAACCCGAAAGCAAAACAACCTCAACACCAACAACACCAACAACGCCAGCAATGCCAACAACCCCAACAACTCCAACTACCGTAACAACAACAACAACAAGAACAACAACAACAAGCGACCATGGGATGGTAACCGTGGGAATAACAACAACAACAACAACAACAACAACAACCAAACCCGAAACAACAACCATCACAATCAGCAGAACAAGAGACAAGAAGCCGCGACGGCTTATGTTGCTGCACCAGCCGGTGGTAAATACGTTGGTACTCTACCACAATGTGCCAAGTGCAACTACCATCATGAAGGTCCCTGCCCGGCCAAATGCAACAAGTGTCAGAAACCCGGACATCTTGCCAGGGATTGTAGAGGCAAGGGTATAGCTACTGGGGCTAACATACAGCCCATAGTTACATGTTTTGGGTGTGGTGAAAGGGGACACTACAAAAACAACTGTCCTCAAAACCAAGGACCCCAAGGCGGAGGTGCTCGTGGTAGAGCCTATGTCATGGGAAATGGAGAACCACACCAAGACCCGAACGTGGTTACCGGTATGTTCTTACTCAATAACATTCCTGTTAAAGTCTTATTCGATTCTGGTGCTGATATGAGCTTTATATCTACTAGAATTGCGCCTTTACTTGATATTCCATCAATCACTTTAACCACTAGTTATAGTATTGAACTTGCTACCGGTGACTTAGTAAATACCAATACCGTAATCCCAAACTGTACCCTTAATCTCTTAGACCACCCCTTTAACATCAATCTTATACCAATCGAACTCGGAAGTTTTGATGTTGTTATTGGCATGGATTGGTTGTCTAAACATCAAGCTAACATTATTTGTGGTGAAAGAGTTGTGCACATTCCATGTGACAATGAAACTTTGATCATTCGTGGTGATCAAAGTAGAACTCGAATAAACATCATCTCATGTATCAAAACCATGAAGTACATTGAGAAAGGATGTTATGCTTTCTTAGCCCACGTAACAGAAAAGAAATCCGATGAAAAACGTCTCGAAGATGTTCCTATTGCCCGTGAGTTTCCTGAAGTCTTTCCCGAAGATTTACCCGGACTACCACCAAATCGTCAAATAGAGTTCAGAATTGATTTAATACCAGGAGCGGTGCCAGATGCCCGCGCACCATACCGGCTAGCACCTTCAGAGATGCAAGAGCTATCAAATCAATTACAAGAACTTTCGGACAAGGGATTTATTCGACCCAGTTCCTCACCTTGGGGAGCTCCAGTTTTGTTCGTGAAAAAGAAAGATGGGTCATTACGAATGTGTATTGACTATCGTGAACTAAACAAATTAACCATAAAGAACCGATACCCACTACCAAGAATTGATGACTTATTCGATCAATTGCAAGGTTCAACCTATTACTCAAAAATTGACCTACGATCAGGTTACCATCAAGTTAGAGTTCGTGATGAAGACATTCCAAAAACAGCCTTTAGGACACGATATGGTCACCATGAATTCCAAGTGATGCCATTTGGGTTAACAAATGCACCGGCAGTATTCATGGATCTCATGAATCGGGTGTGTAAACCATATTTGGACAAATTCGTGATCGTATTCATAGACGACATTCTCATTTATTCCAAAAACGAAGAGGAACACAAAGAACACCTGAGAACAATTCTAGGACTACTCAAGGAAGATAAATTGTATGCAAAGTTTTCCAAATGCGAATTTTGGATTCAATCTATACAATTCCTTGGGCATGTGATTGACAAGACCGGTTTACATGTCAATCCCGCTAAAATTGAAGCTATCAAAAATTGGCCAACACCTACCACCCCTACAGAAATTCGTCAATTTCTGGGTCTAGCAGGGTATTACCGAAGGTTTATTGAAGGATTTTCCTCAATAGCAAAGTCTTTGACTAAGCTAACTCAGAAAGACAAGAAATACGTGTGGAATGAAGACGAAGAAAAAGCTTTCCAAACCCTCAAACAGAAACTTTGTAGTGCTCCTATCCTAGCATTGCCAGATGGGATCGAAGATTTTGTAGTCTATTGTGATGCATCGCACCAAGGGTTAGGTGCCGTGTTGATGCAACGCGATAAGGTCATGGCTTATGCATCAAGACAACTCAAGGTTCATGAGGAAAATTACACCACTCATGACTTAGAGTTAGGAGCTGTGGTCTTTGCACTAAAAATCTGGAGACACTATCTATACGGTACTAGATGTACTGTGTACACCGATCATAAAAGTCTACAACACATTTTGAACAAAAAAGAACTAAACATGAGACAACGTCGTTGGTTGGAATTACTAAGTGATTATGACTGCGACATTCGTTACCACCCAGGAAAGGCAAACGTAGTAGCCGACGCCCTGAGCCGAAAGGAACGGGTTAAACCACTGCGAGTCCGAGCCTTAGTTTTAACCATAAATTCAAACTTTCCTACTCAAATCCTTCACGCTCAAACTGAGGCGGTGAAACAAGAAGACATTCAAAAAGAAAAGTTGGATGGCATGATACAAAAGAAATTTGAAACCCGTTCAGATGGAACTCTATGCTTCCAAGGTCGAAGTTGGTTACCACTTTATGGTGGCCTACGAGACTTGATCATGCATGAATCACACAAGTCTAAATACTCCATACATCCAGGATCTGATAAGATGTATCATGATCTTAAGTTACTCTATTGGTGGCCGAACATGAAAGCCGACATTGCAACATACGTTAGCAAATGTCTTACCTGCTCCAAAGTAAAAACCGAACATCAAAAACCATCCGGTCCATTGCAACAACCAGAGATTCCTACTTGGAAATGGGAAAGAATTACTATGGACTTCATTACCAAGCTCCCAAAGACATCAAGCGGTTATGACTCCATCTGGGTCATAGTTGATCGTCTCACAAAATCCGCACACTTTATACCAATCAAAGAGACTTACAAAATGGAATAACTAACCCGACTGTACGTCAAAGAAATAGTCTCAAGACATGGTGCACCAATATCCATTATATCCGACAGAGATGGTAGATTTACTTCCAATTTCTGGCAGTCACTCCAAGACGCCTTTGGAACAAATCTAGACATGAGTACAGCGTATCATCCTCAGACCGATGGTCAGAGTGAACGAACCATTCAAACACTTGAAGACATGCTTCGAGCTTGTATAATAGATTTTGGAAAAGGATGGGATACTCATCTACCATTAGTCGAATTTTCCTACAACAACAGCTATCATACAAGTATTCAAGCAGCTCCATTTGAAGCACTTTATGGTCGAAAGTGTCGTTCACCTGCTTGTTGGGCCGAAGTGGGAGAAGTTCAACTCACTGGACCAGAACTCATTCGAGAAACAACAGATAAGATTGTACAAATCAAAAATCGACTACAAGCCGCAAGAGATCGACAGAAAAGTTATGCCGACACACGACGCAGACCCCTAGAATTCCAAGTCGGAGATAGGGTTATGCTAAAGGTATCACCTTGGAAAGGCTTGATACGATTTGGTAAACGAGGAAAACTAAACCCAAGATGCATCGGACCATTCAAAATCCTAGCCAGGGTTGGCCCTGTGGCGTACAGACTTGAGCTTCCATCAGAACTCAGTAGTGTACACCCCACTTTCCATGTATCTAACCTAAAGAAATGCTTGTCGGATGAATCACTCGTGATTCCACTCGATGAAATTCAACTCAATGACGATCTTCAATTTATTGAGGAACCCGTAGAAATCATGGACCGGGAGGTCAAACAACTCAAGCAAAGCCGTATTCCAATTGTCAAAGTTCGTTGGAACTCACGACGTGGTCCTGAATACACATGGGAACGAGAGGACCAGATACGCAAGAAATACCCACATCTTTTTACCAACAAAGCTTCTACTCCTAACACTAATTGATCTCCGGGACGGAGCTCTCATATGGGGTGGAGACTGTAACAATTCGCAAATTCAGGTTAATTACTATTCCCGGAAAATTTTACTATTCATTTTACTATTCACTTTTACTATTCATTTTTCCCGAAATTTTCCAGAAAGTTGATTTTTATTTCATATTCTCAAGTGATAAATCATTTCCATGACAAATTAAATGTTTGACATTCGTCAGATCATTTTCGTGAAAGTTATTAAGGAATTACACGTTTTAGGGTAAAACGTCATCCAGAAATTCTACGCACAACGAAATTTGACCCCGTCAGGTGACCCCACATCAGAAAAATGTTTGACACACTCATGATTTATTTGAGAATAAATCATGTCTGAGAAAAATATGACCAGAATAAACCTCGGCCGTGAAAAACTGGAATTTTCAGTTTTAAGCGTTTTTACTCAGCCGTAACCCTAGCCTATACCTGCACCGCATTTCTAAGATGATTTGAGTTTTCAACTTATTAGAATAAGTCAACATATTTTTCCCTCCTCCATTGACTAAAAATCATTCCTTGATTTTACAAGTCATTCCTTGATTTTTAGGCTTACGGTTTGATGTCTAAAAGACATTTAATACCCACCGACACTAGACTGAGCCCAGTCTAGACATTATAAATCATTTTGAATCATTTATATCATATTAGAAAAGTAACATTTTACTTTTCTCAATTTTACGCAATATTCGTACATTTTACGTATTACGCGTTTTAGACCCGTGTTTCCAGTTTTTAGCAGGGTTTACCACCCAAATGGAACCTACCACTCATTTTATATTTTATTATGGGACATATGGACATGTTTAACAATACTTTAAAGTTTCATAATTTTACGACACCCGGTTTTACGTTTTGAGGCCTAATCATTTACGGTTGGCATTTCCCGGAGTCAAAACTCATCCTAATACTTAGGATATTATCAAGCCAAGCACACCTCACCCCCCTAGACCTTGTGAACCGCCAATAGGGGGGGGGAGTCACCCTTGGTGTGGCTTGATCCTAGGCCATGAGGTCTTGGATGAGTTCCATGTGTTGAAGTGTACTAAGGAAGCTTTGACTAGTCTTAATTTGTAACCTCCTCATTGAGCTATAAAAGCCCCCTCCCCCCTTGTTGTTGCCGTCCATACCTCACACCACAACACTCTCTCCATAGCTTTATTTCCTTCAAAGTTCTAGCAAGGTTCAAGTGAAAGTTCAAGGTAGAAACCCTAGTTAAGTTATCATTCATCAAACACTTCCAAACCCTAATATACTTGGTGATTTCTCTTGAGTTTAAATCCACTCAATTCACCTCAACCTTCATCATCCATCTTTCAAGAATACCAAGGGTAGAAAGGTTGCATGAAGTGAAAAGGGTTGAAGCAAGTCTATCAAAGTCCATTTCCTTACTTGTTACTTCCTTTCTTTATTAGAAAGCCAAAAGTTGTAAGCCAAACCCTAACATGCTTCTTGTTAATTTATCATGTTCATATCATTTACATGTTATTCTTGCTATATTATGTCTTGTATGAATGTCCATGGTGTATAAAAATGACTAAAACATGTTGTTGTAATTGATTGTGAAGATAAGTTACTAAAACAAGCAAACTAGTGACTTTCTTGGTAAGACCTGATCAAAATGGTAAAAATTTGATATTAGATTATTAAATATTACAGTAGAGGACTTAACAAGGAAACCATAGCAATTTGAACCACCTAAAACGAGTATACGAGTCAAAAGTTAAGCCCATTTGAAGTTACCAAAGATTTCCGGCAAAACTGCCTAAAATGTTTCTGTGACAGAACCTAAAACACGAAAAAAGAGGCCTTTCTGGTCCGATTCATGAAAAAGTTAAAACACGAAAGTTGTCCGGAATCACGTTTTCGTTCAGGGTTAAAGAGGCTCGAGCCTTGAAAACGCCTTCTGAGTGAGATATTCCTCAGTTTCTTAACAGCTATTTACATATATATAAGTCACTATATATTGGTTATACTTTAAAAGGAACAAGAGGTCCTATGACCTATAAACAAGACCACCACCATGGCTAGAGCCAAGGTTGTGTCTCATGACCTTGGAACAAGGACCAAAGGGCATGGCTAGGCCATGACGAAATGACCATACCAACTAACATAGGCGTAAACATGAAACAAGGAATTGGCAATATATTGAACAAGCAATTTGGATCTACTTCACTTAAAAAGGAACCATGAGATATTACAAGGAAAAATGGTCATACAAGACTTATGAAACTACCCCTAATAACAATCTTCATGTACTAATAAACTTTCCTAAGTTTATTCAAATATCGGACATGTAACTTTTCGGATCAAAACTTATATCTATATATTTTATCAACTACTACAATAGTAGGGAGCCTCATGTGAGGAGTTCATTATGTAAGCCGTCGAGATGAGTTGTGGATTTACGAATTAAAGTGTCCTGGCTCCTCGAACGCTTACTAACACGACTTTTGAATTATGTCGGCCCGAACGGTAGTAAACGATATACAAAACATACATGTTCATGAATCTTTTCTTTAAAAGACTTACAATATACATCATACCACATCATGGACTAAATGCAAGATATATATAGGCACTACTTCATATTCTTTACACAAATCCTAAGTCGCGACATTCTATTATAGGTTGCTCGTAGAAACCTGCACGATCCGACCATTACCTTCATTACTTGCTATCTTACTTGAGGTGAGTTCATAGCCCCACTTTACTTTACTTCAATGTTTTACAAACCCTTGGGGGGAATACATGCTACTTTTAAACCGAACACAATGCTTTGAAACTGTATGCTGCCTGATTGTTTTATTATTACTAAGTACCTACCTTGCCAATCCTAGGCCCCTATCATGAACCATTAAATCACTAGTATTAGTGAGCGCGAGTATTGTGAATAGGCCTATTGGGATTGACGAATCCCATTTGTTTGAGCAGATTAGCTCAACAAATGCACTATATTTGAAACATTAAGTATGACGGCAAAATACTTACCGGGGCAACATAACCGCCGATTGATATTGGTACCCGTTAACGTATTGGTTGCATGAGCTTAGTATATAATAATAACTGTTTTGTTTTCTAACATAAGTATGAGTCTAATTAACTCATTACTACCAACATATTGTGTTCAACCGTTAAACAAACTCTATGAATTTCACTCAACCTTTGTGTTGACCTCTTAAGCATGTATTTCAGGTCCATGATAATCAAGAATGGAGCGGAAGGGCACGTACCGAAGGAAGAAGGCTATAAACTATTATGTCATTCGATAAAAACATCAAAGACTTTATATTGATGTATTTTGAAACATGGAACCTTTTGGGACCTTACTATGTAAACTCTGATATATTTGAATAATATGAATGACAACTCTTTTTATTACGACTCGGTTAGAGATCGTTTTCTATTATTATAACTGTTGTGCCGTCGAGTAACACCCAAGTTGAATTCCGCTGCATCATGAATTGGGGGTGTTACATTTATCATTACTTTGTTTTGTATATATGTTCACAAATGATGATTTCCATTAACCACCACTAAATGGCTTTATTGTTAAGGTCGTATAAAAGGTAAACGGTTCAAGCCTTGCTAGATGGGTACATTTTGGGGTGGCCGGGGAAGGGTCGGATACGGTTTTAGGATTAACCCAGTGAGACCGCTGTAACACCCCCAGTTTTTGAAAATAAGCAGCGGAATAAAGATTGGGTGTTACTTCATGACATAGCAGTTTATTAGTAGGAAATGATCATCAATATAGTCATTTTAAAACATTTATCATTCGAATATCAGAGTTTACAAAATGAGGTCCCAATGGTTACAAGTTTATCGAAAAGGTTTTCGAATGATAGTAAGATTTTATAGCCATTATAAGTATCCGTGCTCCTCCAAGCCATCCTTGCTCATTATGGACCTGAAATACATGCTAAAAGTGTCAACACATTGGTTGGTGAGTTCATAGAGTTTATATGTAAAATAGTTGGTTTTTAAAATCAAGGAGTTTGTGAGATCATAGTAGTTATAAATAAAGGTTGATTATCAAAATCAAAGTGTAAGCAAATTCATAGAATTTGCATAAAATCAGTTGATTGCCAATAGTTTCAAATTGAGATAATAATGCTAATAGATATCACTGTTAATGAAATAAGTCGCGGGTTACATTGTTATACACCCATAGTAGTTTGACTTTCCTACTCAGGTCGATAATTGAGTAAGTCCATAATATTTGAGTAAAAACATTTGAATTACTCAGGTAGATAGTTGAGAGAATTTGTAGCAGTTATATAAAACATCTGAACACAAGCCAAGTAGTAGTAGTGAAACAATAGCATTGTAGTATAGGAGATTGCCCTAAGTCTCATGACACTCAAACCTTAACATCGTTTTGCAGCCATAAGAGCTATAGAAATCTTATGGGGTAAAAGCCTACACATAAAAATATGATGCAGGTGATAGGGGCCCTCGTCGTAGGTAGGAATTCGCCAGTTCCTACAGTTTCTCAAATAAAGTGCATTTGGTTACTTACCCAGCAACTCAAATGGGGCGTCGACTGCCAATAGATCTATTCACTATATTCGCGTTCACTCGCAAGTGATTAATGGGTCATGATATGAGGGACTTTTGGCAAAGCTAGTAACTTAGGCATTATCAATCAGGATAGCATACAGAGTAATACTTGTGTTCAGGTTCGTAGCATGTAATAGGTTTCAATAAACATATAGAGTGTATCATAAATCGAGTGACATGTTTGAAATAAGTAAGTAATAATTGTAAGTAGAAACGAGCATGTATCTCCCCCAAACGTTTATAAAACGATTATAAAACACTAAAGTAGGGGCTATGACTCACCTTAGTAGTACAGTGGTAATGATAAAGATCTCGGTTACGGTCAAGGAACGGCTCCAACACGCAACCTAGATAGTACGATAAGTTTTAGTGTTTTGATAGTCCAAATTGTGATTTTTGCGAAAGGTTTTTAAGAATGGAATGTTTATTGGTGTGACGATAGCAAATCACGTTGTTTAAATGATATGAGTGAAATTTAGAAATGATGTATATATATATAAGTAATAATGTATATATATATATGCTCATGAAAATTAAATAAGAACTTCGAAATACAATGCAATGATATGAAGGTCGGAAGACGGAAATTAAATGTGAGAGTCTCGAATATAGTCCTTGGTCCAAGTCCTTGTTAGATTTCAACTCTTATCCTAACGGTGTTAACGTTGCGCCGTTAGTCCTCGTTTTATAATTTGTCCAATAACAGTCCTCTACTTGTCCAAATATACAATATGAGCTTGGAATTTATTATTTTGTTACTTTTAGTCCTAATGTTCCTGTTTTTACAGTTTTGGTCCTTGTTTTCACAGTTTTGCACTTTTAGTCCCCATAAGTGACGACGCGATACATTTTTGGTCCTTTTTCACGAAAATTGTAGGAAACTTTATAAAATATTTTCCGAAGCTTGTTTTAATATGGAAAAGCTTATTTTTACAGATTACACCTCAAAAGGACTTATTTTTAGCTTAATGGGCTTATAAGCCCACTCGGCTTATTTTTAAACTTCGATAGTTATCGAGTTTGTGACCAATACTTTAACCAATTTAAAGTGTCGAGGAGTCCATATTTTTATAAACTTATAGTACGAAAGTGAGAGTTCGCTGGGTGGTCGTATGAGTCGTGTACAAATATTACATGTTCGTTAACCTAGATTGCAAGATACGGAGGCGTTTTCTAGCGACCTGAGCCAAGTGGTATATTAATAAATAGGACTTAGATTATTTTTCTGTTTTTGAAGCTGGTTATATGATCGAGTAGAAAGTGATTAGCAACGAGCTATGAGATGCATATGTCGTGAGATAAAAGTGTAACAATGTATAACGAGACCCCTAGGCCCTCCAAAGTGGTGGCGAGTCACGTTACTATCTATAAATTTTGTACGTATAAAACAAAATAAAAATGTGAATTCGCATGCATGTATGAATAAGATTAGAAGTTTTTAGAGGTTGAGCATTCTTACTACACCTCAAGGGTGGTGAAGATGTCGAGTAGAAAGTAAGAGAAGCGTGACAGTTTCCTTTGTTTGGCTCGAACCTGAGTCGTGGTTGAAAAAGAAAAGAACTCGAGCAACTTTGAATGGCTTCCAACGTGAGTTCTTCACTCCTGGTTGCTCAGTAGCAGGTTTGAGAGAGTAAGGAGTTTATGAAATGGTTTATGTAAGAATGAAGTGAGGTGCATGGAAATGAGAAAGAGTGGTACGTTTATATAGTACGAAAACTTTGAAACTTTCTCAAAACATAAGACACTGTAGTGTCAGTTGATATGAATTGAATGTGGTTAAAGTTTTTCAAAGTTGGGGTCCTTTCAACAGTAGAATTCACTTAAATCATGGGGGTACATCTTTGTTTCAACTCAACATGTCGACATCTATTTTACTTGTATGCACAATTTGGAATTTATGTAGGACTTAGTGATAGTTGGTCAAATTTGAAATGTTTAAACATGAATTCATGCTAAGATTATTTTATGAAAGGAGTTTGAAATGAAAATGTCGAGTTTTTAGAAAGTTACCTAAGAAATACTTACGTTTTATTAATTTTTACTAAAACTTGTTTAACCACTAAATTTAAAATGACAACCGATAAGAAAAGAAAGGATTAAATAAAAAGGAAAGTGGCCAAGACTAAGACAGGGCTCGAACCCCCGACCTCAGTCTTAACAGCAGACGTCCCAACCATCCGCGCCGGCCACTTGTTGTTTTATTTTACCCGTTTATGTAGTTATGTTAGGAGTCGACTTGGGTGGTACTTTTCCGTAATTCGATTCGCCATGCATATATGTACGTCCATATAGATATATTACTTCTTAATCTTTCCAAAAGTGACAGTTTGTACTTTCTTTTGCAAAGGTTTTGAGTCTTTAGTCCAAAACTTTATAAATTGTAAAGATTAGTGTTTCTCTTTTTGAAAATACAGGTTTGTAACTACCAATTTATATAATAAGGAAATTTTAAATTTTCCGGTAAAAATAGTGATTAGTAGAAATGACAGAGATTAATTTATAATTAAACGTTTTTAATTATGGGGAAAATCACGGGATGTGATAGTACCTACCCGTTAAACTGAATTCCTCCTGGAATTCTAATCTAAAATTTGTTGTTATTGGGAGGCTTGAATGAAAACTTTCTAGAGAAGATTTGCGAAAACTTCAATTTTTGTAAAGAAAACTTATTAATCAGATTTTTAAGGGACACACAGAATCTGTTTCTAAATTTCTGTATTCGATATATAAATAACCCTTTTTTTTTTTTTTTTTTACGTGAACAGTGTTTATGAACAGTAACCCCAACGGTTACTTTACCCTTTTTCCTTTTTAAATATCACCCAAATCTCAAATTTCACTATTTACTTATCCCCTCAATTATTTACCTCTCGAAAGTTTCAAAATGTCGCATATGATTATCAAGATTGCGATTTCGTATTTTATCGTTGCTGCTGTTTGCGTGACGTACGTCCCAGAAGAAGATCGTGCGTTGTTGATTGGGATCTTAGCGTTCATTGTACCTCTTGTGATCTTAGTGATCGGCGTTGACAAGATGTGGAAGCGATGAATGATGTAGGAGTGTTGTAATAAACTGTGTTACGTTTTTATGTAATTCTCGACGTATGAGGAATAAAGTTGGTTTCGTTTTACAAAATCATGTCTTATGTTAATATTTGTTCGTGTTTTATTGTTTGAAGTATACGAGTAGCCAAGTAGCTTGAAATGCACTTTTTCGATTTTTATGAATTGTTCTGGAGTGGAAAATATTGTTAGGGTGTGAGTTTGGGCTGTCGGCGAAAGCCGAGCCTTAAGGACAATTGAGTTAGCGAATGGTTGTAAAATGGAAGCGGTTTGTCACCTCCAATCCTCAGCCGGGAGGACAACGAGGTCGAACAATTATATTGCTAGATCGTTAAGTGAAATTGCGAAAGAATTGGCCAAAGTAAACGTTACTTGGCCGAGCTTTTTGAGTTATTAACTAAAATGGGTTGGGTTCGCGTCGATTAGCATTGGGCTTTGGTTTGGTGATTAGGCCCAAGTTTCACATATAAGATATGTTGGCAGATTTGTGCATTGGGCCGGGGTCCAATGTTAGTAGGTTGCATTGGTTCGTTGGAGGCTGTTAGTCATCGTTGGAGATAAAAAGGGAAGGCGGGGGTTGGTCCGTAGTTGAGTCGCATAGGGAACTCGAATGTGGCTAAATATTTAGATGAGATTTTGTTTAAGTTTTGTATGCGTCGTTTGAAGTTTGCCTGATCAAATGGCTTAGGAAATTTTGACAATCGAGCTGAGCTTTTTGAAAATTTTGGCCAATGCATAACCGAATAAATGAAACGATCTGTCACTTATGATTTATAGGTGAGTGTTAAATCGAGGCGTGCAGAAAAAAAAATATTGATAGGTTGTTAAGAAATAACACAGAGAACGATCCAATGTAAATAGGCACTATTCGGTTAACTTAGGCATAAACTTAAGTCTTGGGCTTGAGTAGTGTCGGGCTTAATTTGTGATCAAAGGTCCAATGACCAACATGGTGCGTTGGTTTATCGTGAGAAATGGGCCAGGGCCCAAGGTCATTGGGTGGGTTTGGTTTGGTGAGTAAGAAATGGTTAACGCACGTTCCATGATATATACGGTTACAAAGTAGTTTTGAGACCATTAGGACAATGTATTATTTATAGTTTATGTCAAAGTGGTTGCCAAATAAAATATGTGTCAAACATATGTATTTCGACGAGAAGTGATAAAATACTGTAAGTTTATTAATTTATAAAAGTTTTTATAAGAAATTGCCAAATTGGTCCAAATCGAGGGACTAGAATTATCAGAAATTATATAAGTTTCAAATTTAAAAGAAGTGTTAAGAAATGTGTCATGTGGCTCAAAGTTGAAGGGGCCGAAGTCGTTATTAATTCTCAAACTTGAAGAGCCCAAACGCATGAGTCAGTCATATGTGGCGTGTTTAAATTTTTTTTTTTTTTTTTTTTTTTTTTTTTTTTGAAAATTTTACCGTTTGAATACAAACGGTCATGTCTACTAACATAAAGTAAAGGAAACTATTTTCAACCCTTATAAATAATGCAGGCATGCTTGGGTTATCCACACACACACACCAAGGAAAGTATTTCAATGGCTTGCAAAATGCCACACACCGCCGAAGAATTCCAACGATTCGTCAAGGCAGAAGCTGAGGGTAGTGACAAGGATCGCCAAAAAGCTATTGTGGGGATCATCAAGAGATTTGAGTTTATGAAAGAACTGAAACGAGACGATATGGAACACTACGCAAGGTGCCCCGACGTATCAGATGATAGGAGACGTGTGATTGACCAGTTCTTGCAGGACGAGTATCGTAAGGACGCTGCTGTGATTGAGTCGTTGTGGGATTGCGTCAGTCAGATACAGGCTCAGATTTCTAACAAAATTCGTTGGAGTTATGAGGAAAATTTTGGAGTTTCTAGGGTTGGGCCATCGCAACAACAACTACAGCTGCCACAACCTCTACCACAACAACAACAAGGTGCATCAAGTTCATGTTCGTCAAGAGTGGTTGTGCAGCAGCAGCAGTTGCCTCACCTGGACGATTTCCAGCCAAGCTTTGAGGAAAAGGTGGCAGTTGATGATGGTTGGACTTCTGACATGGAGCGGGAGCTGAGCAGGTTGGAGGCTCAGTTGGAAGAAGAGAAGTTGGCGAGTTTCGATCCTTATGATGATGGTTATGACTCCAACAACTCTCAGACTTGGGACCACCCCGACTACCGTTAAAGTCTAGGTTTATGTTTACTAGGTGTCTTATATTCAGTATCGTTTGTAATGTTCAAGTATGTTTTAAATAATATGATGTTTGAATGTTTAACTAAATCTTTTGTGAGCACAATTTGGATGAGAATTTATTTATTCTGTCGGGTTTAGATATTTCTCTTGAATTATATAAAAAAATCTGTGCGGGTAACCTACCCGTTAAACAAAGAGTTTTGTTGATACAAATTTTACAAAGAGAGTTTTGGATAAGGATGTAGAGAAAGTTGCCGGATTATCAGCTTTTGGGAATGATGAAAGTTATTTTGTCTTTATGTGGTGAGTAGCGAACGTATGTGGGTAAAATAATAGTCTACGGCTACTGCCTTACATGTCCCACTTTTTCCTCTTCACTACCCACATTTTTCTCACCCAAGGATTTCAAAATGTCACACACTTATACTGTCCTCGTAATTTTGTATGTTGTTGCAGACCTCTTCTTGGCTTACATTCCAAAAGAAGATTTGGAGTCTTTGGATTGGATTATAGCACTTCTCATGTTAATTGTGGTTTTAGCCGTTAGCGTGGACGAAATATGGGGGTAAGATATAGTGTTATAATAGGGGTGTTGTTTTGAATTCGTAAATTAGCACCATGCATTACGTTTAGAGTGTTAATCACTCGTGCATTTTGTCGTGCAGAATATTCGAGGTGTTACACCCAGTTGTGGTTCTCGCTCTCGTAGGAGTGGTGCTGTTTTTCATCAGTTTGATTGGTCAACCAATTGGTGATGTTATGCTTTACTTAGCGATATTTGTAATGTTAGCGTTACCAATGCTACTCATATCATTGTGTATAAATATTTGGGGTTTCTATTGAAATGAAAATTTTCAGGTTTTTGTGGTTCTCGATTTCATACGCATGTTATTTCAGATAATAATAAACCTATTCATCTATATTTCGTTATTTACATAGAGAGGCGTCCCAACCCATGTAACTAAGGAAATATAAATGTTATGGCCTGGTGATTTACAACTTCTTGATTTGAATAAAAAGGCGTCCCAATCCATTCAAATAAAGACATTGTAAGCCATCTTAAGATTCTGATTTAACACTCATACTACTCGACAAAGTATTTCATGTGCACATTTTCCGGGGATATGAAAGAGTTCGTCATATGTATTTATGATGATGGGAGTAAGATAATTAGGGATGATTGATACAGTACTCAAGATAGTGGGTGAGTATATATGTCAGTATATTAGAGTGTTGGTGTAGCATAACTTATCTAGTAGTCACATAATCGTCTGGCAGATGGAAGGCACGGAGAGCGAAAGGCTATAAAATGTTTTGTTTGTAAAAGTAGTTATAGTTCGGATCTAATTTAGACCCGTTTCACTATAACCGAGGCTCTGATACCACTTGTAACACCCCGCCTTACGCAGACCACAATATTGTCCGCTTTGCCCGCAGGCTCACGGCTTTGTTTTTGTGGCCTCATTTGAAGACTTCCCGGCAGGTCACCCAGGCCAGTTCTACCCTCACATGAGCACGCTTAACTGCCAGTTCCTAAGAACCCCACACGCAGTAGACCACAAAACGCGTTGTGTCATTGTAAGGCGAATGTTATCTTATGAGCCCAGCATCTCTCCAGGCCACAGCCGATGTGGGATTTGCCTAGGGTGTTACAATCACCCCCCCTTAGGGACTCATCGTCCTCGATGAGGTTTGCCCCACCATCCCGAACGGCTCAGGAGTGGCTCTGATACCAATCTGTAACACCCCCAGTTTTTGAAAATAAGCAGCGGAATAAAGATTGGGTGTTACTTCATGACATAGCAGTTTATTAGTAGGAAATGATCATCAATATAGTCATTTTAAAACATTTATCATTCGAATATCAGAGTTTACAAAATGAGGTCCCAATGGTTACAAGTTTATCAAAAAGGTTTTCGAATGATAGTAAGATTTTATAGCCATTATAAGTATCCGTGCTCCTCCAAGCCATCCTTGCTCATTATGGACCTGAAATACATGCTAAAAGTGTCAACACATTGGTTGGTGAGTTCATAGAGTTTATATGTAAAATAGTTGGTTTTTAAAATCAAGGAGTTTGTGAGATCATAGTAGTTATAAATAAAGGTTGATTATCAAAATCAAAGTGTAAGCAAATTCATAGAATTTGCATAAAATCAGTTGATTGCCAATAGTTTCAAATTGAGATAATAATGGTAATAGATATCACTGTTAATGAAATAAGTCGCGGGTTACATTGTTATACACCCATAGTAGTTTGACTTTCCTACTCAGGTCGATAATTGAGTAAGTCCATAATATTTGAGTAAAAACGTTTGAATTACTCAGGTAGATAGTTGAGAGAATTTGTAGCAGTTATATAAAACATCTGAACACAAGCCAAGTAGTAGTAGTGAAACAATAGCATTGTAGTATAGGATATTGCCCTAAGTCTCATGACACTCAAACCTTAACATCGTTTTGCAGCCATAAGAGCTATAGAAATCTTATGGGGTAAAAGCCTACACATAAAAATATGATGCAGGTGATAGGGGCCCTCGTCGTAGGTAGGAATTTGCCAGTTCCTACAGTTTCTCAAATAAAGTGCATTTGGTTACTTACCCAGCAACTCAAATGGGGCGTCGACTGCCAATAGATCTATTCACTATATTCGCGTTCACTCGCAAGTGATTAATGGGTCATGATATGAGGGACTTTTGGCAAAGCTAGTAACTTAGGCAATATCAATCAGGATAGCATACAGAGTAATACTTGTGTTCAGGTTCGTAGTATGTAATAGGTTTCAATAAACATATAGAGTGTATCATAAATCGAGTGACATGTTTGAAATAAGTAAGTAATAATTGTAAGTAGAAACGAGCATGTATCTCCCCCAAACGTTTATAAAACGATTATAAAACACTAAAGTAGGGGCTATGACTCACCTTAGTAGTACAGTGGTAATGATAAAGATCTCGGTTACGGTCAAGGAACGGCTCCAACACGCAACCTAGATAGTACGATAAGTTTTAGTGTTTTGATAGTCCAAATTGTGATTTTTGCGAAAGGTTTTTAAGAATGGAATGTTTATTGGTGTGACGATAGCAAATCACGTTGTTTAAATGATATGAGTGAAATTTAGAAATGATGTATATATATATAAGTAATAATGTATATATATATATGCTCATGAAAATTAAATAAGAACTTCGAAATACAATGCAATGATATGAAGGTCGGAAGACGGAAATTAAATGTGAGAGTCTCGAATATAGTCCTTGGTCCAAGTCCTTGTTAGATTTCAACTCTTATCCTAACGGTGTTAACGTTGCGCCGTTAGTCCTCGTTTTATAATTTGTCCAATAACAGTCCTCTACTTGTCCAAATATACAATATGAGCTTGGAATTTATTATTTTGTTACTTTTAGTCCTAATGTTCCTGTTTTTACAGTTTTGGTCCTTGTTTTCACAGTTTTGCACTTTTAGTCCCCATAAGTGACGACGCGATACATTTTTGGTCCTTTTTCACGAAAATTGTAGGAAACTTTATAAAATATTTTCCGAAGCTTGTTTTAATATGGAAAAGCTTATTTTTACAGATTACACCTCAAAAGGACTTATTTTTAGCTTAATGGGCTTATAAGCCCACTCGGCTTATTTTTAAACTTCGATAGTTATCGAGTTTGTGACCAATACTTTAACCAATTTAAAGTGTCGAGGAGTCCATATTTTTATAAACTTATAGTACGAAAGTGAGAGTTCGCTGGGTGGTCGTATGAGTCGTGTACAAATATTACATGTTCGTTAACCTAGATTGCAAGATACGGAGGCGTTTTCTAGCGACCTGAGCCAAGTGGTATATTAATAAATAGGACTTAGATTATTTTTCTGTTTTTGAAGCTGGTTATATGATCGAGTAGAAAGTGATTAGCAACGAGCTATGAGATGCATATGTCGTGAGATAAAAGTGTAACAATGTATAACGAGACCCCTAGGCCCTCCAAAGTGGTGGCGAGTCACGTTACTATCTATAAATTTTGTACGTATAAAACAAAATAAAAATGTGAATTCGCATGCATGTATGAATAAGATTAGAAGTTTTTAGAGGTTGAGCATTCTTACTACACCTCAAGGGTGGTGAAGATGTCGAGTAGAAAGTAAGAGAAGCGTGACAGTTTCCTTTGTTTGGCTCGAACCTGAGTCGTGGTTGAAAAAGAAAAGAACTCGAGCAACTTTGAATGGCTTCCAACGTGAGTTCTTCACTCCTGGTTGCTCAGTAGCAGGTTTGAGAGAGTAAGGAGTTTATGAAATGGTTTATGTAAGAATGAAGTGAGGTGCATGGAAATGAGAAAGAGTGGTACGTTTATATAGTACGAAAACTTTGAAACTTTCTCAAAACATAAGACACTGTAGTGTCAGTTGATATGAATTGAATGTGGTTAAAGTTTTTCAAAGTTGGGGTCCTTTCAACAGTAGAATTCACTTAAATCATGGGGGTACATCTTTGTTTCAACTCAACATGTCGACATCTATTTTACTTGTATGCACAATTTGGAATTTATGTAGGACTTAGTGATAGTTGGTCAAATTTGAAATGTTTAAACATGAATTCATGCTAAGATTATTTTATGAAAGGAGTTTGAAATGAAAATGTCGAGTTTTTAGAAAGTTACCTAAGAAATACTTACGTTTTATTAATTTTTACTAAAACTTGTTTAACCACTAAATTTAAAATGACAACCGATAAGAAAAGAAAGGATTAAATAAAAAGGAAAGTGGCCAAGACTAAGACAGGGCTCGAACCCCCGACCTCAGTCTTAACAGCAGACGTCCCAACCATCCGCGCCGGCCACTTGTTGTTTTATTTTACCCGTTTATGTAGTTATGTTAGGAGTCGACTTGGGTGGTACTTTTCCGTAATTCGATTCGCCATGCATATATGTACGTCCATATAGATATATTACTTCTTAATCTTTCCAAAAGTGACAGTTTGTACTTTCTTTTGCAAAGGTTTTGAGTCTTTAGTCCAAAACTTTATAAATTGTAAAGATTAGTGTTTCTCTTTTTGAAAATACAGGTTTGTAACTACCAATTTATATAATAAGGAAATTTTAAATTTTCCGGTAAAAATAGTGATTAGTAGAAATGACAGAGATTAATTTATAATTAAACGTTTTTAATTATGGGGAAAATCACGGGATGTGATAACCGCGCACATGTGAGTCACTGACATGACTCGGCATTGATTTTTTCCAAAACAGGCCGCTCAGTTAAATAACAATTGGGAAAGCACCCCTTAAAAATTATACGGACGATAATAAATAACACAAATAAGAGTATCGACAACAGCTTTTGTAAGAGATTTTGTTCCAATCTCCATATATAAAGCATTTTTGGGCATTTTATTCAAATCCCACCTCCATATAGAAAACATGCAAGTCTTACAACAACTCTCCCAACATAAGCAGAAACAGCAAATTTAGAACTTATTTGATTCCCATAAGCAGAATGCATCTCACTTGGTCCACCAGTGAAGAAAGTCCTTACGCCTGTTGATCTTCTTTTGTAGCTGCAGAAGACCATATAAGAGAGCTTCGGCTGTTGGTGGGCAACCAGGAACATAGATGTTGACTGGGACAATCCTATCACAACCCCTAACAACAGAGTATGAGTAGTGATAATAACCACCTCCGTTTGCACAGCTTCCCATTGATATCACCCACCTTGGCTCAGGCATCTGATCGTACACCCTGCAACAAGAAAAGCAAGTTTAGCATGCCATGCGAGTTAAAAAGGCAAATGGCAAACAAGATGCACACAATCAGAACTGATTACTTATGAATATACTAATATGGGTCATGATTGATCTAGTATACATCGACGTAAAAGGTTAGCAAATAAGAACGGGTCAAACGGACCAAAAGTAGCCCAAGATGTATCTTGAAAAGAATGAAAAAAGGCGTTTAGGGGTCAACATAGCCTTACAATTTTGCCACATTCACCAGATATCTTTAAAATAATATTTTAAACACAGAAAGGGAAAACTTTCAGAGTCAAACTGGACTGTAGAGAAATGTATGTGGTCAAGTGTCGTTTCAACTGTCAAACAGCCATTGTGACGCGTTATCAGATAGTATCTTTTTCTTTCAACTAAACCATATCTATTTTCACCTGGAAGAGTTGCATCTTACAAATTTCAGAACAGTTCTCAAAATAAAAGAGATAACATCACTAGTATACTAGTAAAAAAACGCATGCATAGAACATTGGATCAGAATAGCACATTAAAGAAATCAACCCCTTTAAAGACATCTATCACATGTCTGATCGCACCCAGCATAAATAGGTAGCCTACAATGCTACTATATGCCCAATAAAAACGTGAACTAAAATAGCAGCCAGGTGCATGTTCAAACTACATACACTTTTTAGTTTTTACTATCAACTATCGACATACATATACCATCATATTGCAATAGCTTACATAGTTAGAGGTTCAGCGAACAATTTGAACCAAACCAGAACCATAACCTCAATTCTATCAACACGGCAATAACCATAAAAAGCTAGCTTTCGTTTTCTGTTTGTACAATTTCTACAATGATGTCACTCTGTTCGTACAAGTTTTGATACTATATCATTCTTCGATTATTTGTAAGTATTAGTATGAAAAACTGTTGTCTATACCACACATTTAAAAGCTAATTGTGTTTCTATGTACATTAAGAGCGACACGATAAAGCAATCTCAAGTTCATACATATCTTTTAAAAAAGAACTAACACGTCAGTAGTTTGCCAAAAGATAAAGAAGCTTAAGAGAATATAACTACGTACTTGAAACATAGTGTCAGAGAACTTCAGTGCTCCTATATGAAAAGACACTTTTCAGCCCCCCCCCCCCCCCCCCCCCCCCCCCCAACCCCCAACAATCATCTCACCAATAGTGCATGTGCACCTCTTCCACACTGAAGAACTGCCAGGTCTCTAACATCAATGAAAAACGAAGCACCCACTCCTATATACTTAGGTTCTAGATACATTGTATTTTGCTACATATGCTTAAACAAGAAGCTCCAAAATATTGCCACTCATGCTCGTCCTTTCTGTGCATTTACTTGAGATATAATAAAGCATTAAAACTTCACATTAACAATTCAACATCGTTCTGTCTCTTAAACCCTCTCTTTAAAACTAATAGCAGAAACGAAAGTAAGAAGAAGGTAGCAACTTTGCTATGACTATCTAATGACCCAAATTCCACACGTGTGAAACACCCAACACATGTCATGTTGCCTAAAGTCCTGTAACCGTTTTTTTATCACAATGAAAAGCACTAATAAATCGAAAATGAAGCATATAATAAGCACAACAACAACAACAACAACAACAACAACAACAACAACAACAACAACAACAACAACAACAACAAAAAAAAAAAAAAAAACAGCAATTCAGAGTTTCTATCTAGCTACCAATAGCCTTTGGTCCTATCAAGTCAAGCCTCTTCAATAGAATGATCACGAAACCCAGGATATATGCACATGAGCATAAAGATTATACAGCCCATATTCCATACTCATGAAACCCGTAGAGATCCTAATTAAAAAATATACAATACTGATGCTTTAGTGGGTGTTTGGGAATGCCTATATAGATTAATTATCTCCTTGTTCAGTTACTTAAAAGCCAAATAAGCACTTTTGTGTTTTCAAAGAAAAGAAACAATTAACTTGTTAGAAAGTGACTTAAACTTTTGGGTTTGTTTCGTAAATTTGACTTTGGATAGATATTAGTTTTTTTGTATGTTTTATAATTTGAGTCGGTTTTGAATTAGAATTTTTGGTTTGGTAACTTTGAATTTGTTTTGTATTTGGTTTGGTAAATTTTTTTTTTTTTTTTTTTTGAATGGCAATTTTTTTTTATATATATAGAAGAAAAAAAATCCAAAGAGACACTCACCCATCTATAAGCCATCTAAGAACAAACGGCTTACGGGTGATGAAAAGAAAAACTATAATAAATCACACTACAAAAATCAAAAGATACAAATGAGAAACTTCAAAGACCCTAAACGTTATGCACCTGACCACCTCTTCAGCAAACTCATACTATCTTTTGCAAGCTTGTGTGGGATTTGCACACCAATCCAACCATGACGATATGAATCCTTTTGCTCTATTTGATACCAAAAAAAAAAAAACGAGCTAAGTTGAACTTCGTCACAAATAGTTGTTAAATTGGAAATTTTGTTTTCGAACACTCTCTTATTCCGAGCACCCCATATATGATATAACATTGACCAACATACTGCTTGCCAACTAACTTTTTGTTTTTTGTTAAAATTGTTTAGGCCTTTATGATCTAGGATATCTTCAAGAGAATTGATATTGTAAGGACCCATATTCCACCACTTGAAAACTTTTTCCCACCCTTTCATTACTCTATGTCACCTTAAAAAACAATGCTCCACTGTGTCAATCTCGTTTCCACAATGCGAACAAAGAGTAGCGTTAAGATCAATACCAAGGTGATTAAGTCAATCGAATACCGGGACTCTTTTTTGTTGTAGACGCCAGATAAAGGTACAGACTTTTCTAGGGATTGTCTTGTTCCATTTTGTCGTTTGTAACATGTTCGGTTGACGCATAATTTTTCCATCAATTAGCTCTCTAAGACCTTTTGCGGTAAAGCAAGCATCTTTATCAAGTGTCCATCTCCAAGAATCTGAAATTAAAACATTTGGAATAAAAAAAGTTATCAAGTTCGTCAATTCAGTTAGATCACCCAACCCCTTCCTCGAGGACTCCTCACCCACCTCCAACTCCAACCCCAAGTTTCACCATTCCACGACCTCATCTCGCCCACCGAAACACTCTCATTTAGCTCCAATCTAAATAATCTAGGAAACTTTTCCTTTAGCACAACTCCATCTCCGATCCAACGGTCTAGCCAAAATCTTGTACTTAAACCATTGCCCATTTTTTTCACGAAAGACGAGTAAAAACCATTGCCCATTGGTTTGGTAATTTGAATAAAGCTTCCGCTTCGTTTGTTTGATTTTGGTGTTTGTTCAGTCTTTTGACTACCAACATACTATTCTCTGTGCATACTGCATTTTTTACAATTCAAACACTATCAGTTGCATCGCTTTTTTCACAGCTGATTATCAAACTAGCTACCAGCATAAACAACACACAATTCACAGTAATGACACCTTATAAATCTTAAACTAAGGGTGTACAAGCTCATCAATTGTTATAATTTTCCATGCATATCAGCACCTATGGCAACACTTACGTTTTAGGATTTCAGAATAGACAGCCGGACACTATGCATCTGACTTAGAGCAGTTACATCACTAATGCATGACTTGCGTTAAATTCATTTTAACCCACGTTAAAGCTAAGTTAACCGTTGCATGGTCCGGCGTTAACGCCCGGTGTTAACCCCTTAACTCAGCGTTAAGGGTGTATTGTGTAAAAAAAAAAAAAAAAAAAAAAAAAAAAAAAAAAAAAAAAATCACTTTCCCCCCTAAATGAAGGAGTGTTTTTGTAAATTGTTGTTAAGTTAAAGCTGAGTTATGATTAGGGTTTTTTTTGTGAGTTAAGGTGAAAGTGTTAAAGCTGATGTGACACTGACGTGGCACCGTGTTAAGACTTAACTTGTGTGACTGCTGCAAGTGCTCTTAGGAGATGAGCAAAAGTTGCAGCCTCAAAAGTCAAATGTGCTGGTGCATATATGGAAGCATTATCCATTTAATATTCGATATGCAAACCAATTTGCTTACATTAATCTTTGGGTTTAAACAAATTATATTTTGAAACTTGAGATAAAATTTCTTCAAATGTCCAACAATGAGTCAAGCAAAAACCATTGCCTACATAAAACAAGTGTCGAACATATTTCATGAGATGAGTGCCAAACCCAACTCAACTGTTAAACTCGAGCCCAAGTATACTTAGCCCAATAAAGTTTGGTCTTTCAGAATTTATCATTTTCATTTTATTTATGGGCCTTGTAATCCCATAAAAAACAGATTTTGAGTGTCTTTGGCATAGGGTAGGGGTGAGAAAAAAACGAAATATCCAGAAATAAACCGAAAACCGAAACCGAACCGTACCGAAAATAACCGAACCGAATTTGTCAAAACCGAACCAAACCGAACTTTTAATTCGGTTCTCGGTTTGGATATAGTTTTGATAATCAAAACCGAAAACCGAACCGAAAAACAAATTCATATAAATTTATAAATTTTTTATATATTTATATATAAAAAAAGATCAATAAAATGTTATATAGATCCCGCGAGGAAAAGAATTCTACAGTACGAAATAACATAAAAACATATTCATTATCATTAATCCTTCTATTCAGAAAAATGCACTATTAAAATAGTTCTTTTTTACATTCCAGGGATTTATAAGAACTAAGAAATATATATGGGAACCGGATTCCATTCCATCTTACTGGAATAGTCCACAAAAAAAAGAAACTATTCTTATTTGATTGAAGTTATAGCTTAGAATAACCTCAAATTATGAAAGAAGAAAAAGGATTGAATAATCATTCTATGATAAAAATAGAATAACCACCTATTTTTTTGTGTTGTAGGGGTATATACTACGCTCTAAAAAATCAATTATAAATTTTTTTTGATCAATTTCTATTTTTAATAGATAGATGGGATAAGGATTTTTGTTGATATATATATATATATATATATATATATATATATATATATATATATATATATATATACTAGATTTTAGGCCCGCCCCGCTGGGGCGGCTAGCTTTAAGAATTTGATTATACAATAAAATTAATAGTTATATAAGTATGAACGTGTAGTGACATAAATGAAATAAAATAAACATGTTGCACAAACATCGCCATTCAAGTTCCAGAATGCACGTTTATAGAGAACAGTTTGATTGTGTGAACAAAGAACATAACTGTATCAGCAAGCTGGAAACTCAAAAGGATAAACACTACAATCTGTTCTGCACATTTGATAAGTTACAAACAACTATGATTTCTTCTCATGCATTTTGAATAGAAAGCAAATCATAATGAGGTAAACTCAAGTGACAACCAAGGACCAAAATAGGCATTGATTTATCCTCGTTAAGTGTACATGACATCAATAGCAGGGTTGCAAATTCTAATTGACTTTTCATCGCTTTAACGTAGACTATCATGTTTAATCTTTCCCGAAATTAGCATTGTAATGAGCACTTGAATCTAGATTCTTTGCCTCGTTCAGTTTTCGGACAGCCTGAGTAAGTTTTCCAAACAAAATCACTTGATCAAATGTAATTTAAACACATGACCCATCAATATTATACTAATTATGAATGTAACAATTTAAACGGACATATATTTTTATGAGAACTTTTTTAACGGGACTACATCATTGATTTTGATTCTCTATTTTGTCATAGTATATATATGATTATTACTAAACACTTGCTTAACTTTTATCAAGTCAAACACTTATTTTGGGACAGGTTCAGATCTGAACGGGATAACCCAAGGCTTAACCAATGTGTTTTGGTCCTAAATCCTATTAGCTAATATAAAAGTTTATGTGATCCCACCTTTTTATACTGAAGCTTCCTACATAAAATAGGATCTGTCAACTACTTATAGCTCTAATCTTTTAGCAATAATGAATGGACTAGTATACTAAACCAAATCCTGAAAATGGGAGTGTTTGGGATTTCCTAACTTTCCTCTGCTAAAAAACATGAATACCCAAACTCAAACATGAGTCGGGGAGCTGAGAAAGATAATCTCATTGCATCTTTGTTCTTGATAAAACCACGATCAGCTTCAAAAGCTTTCTATTCATGAGTATCATATAAATACAACCAACATACCACACGTCTATTCCAGCTGAATATTCAGCATCGGGCGCCCCATACAATATCGCGACAACATAATCAGTCATAAAGTCGTGCTCTGCATTTTTTCTGTAAGACACGCAAGTCTAAAATCGTAAATTTTTATGTCACAACTTGCGTTTAGCATTTTTTTTTCTTGAAACAGAATAGTGTATCGGCATAATAATTCTAAATAAATTACGTTTAGCACTTTTCCTAACCCCTAATCTCATTTCCAGCCCGTGATTTTCCCTCAAAGTTAGTGACAAGCTCACTCTTTTGAGCTTATCACCTTATCAACTTCAGCTTATTGGTTGACGCCAATAAAAGAGTGAGCTTACCTTACCTCTGAAATAATTGACTTGACCTACAAATTAGATTCATCATAAAAGCTACTATTTTTATCTGTGTTTTCTGTGTCAAGTAGCTCTTACAGGAGTGTTTAAGTATCTGCATTTTTTATGTGTAAGTCCTTCAAAATCGATCTCGAACTGATTACCAAACTTCAACATCCAATTAGATAATCAACAGAGCACCGAGAAGGAATGAGTTCACTACATCACATGAAGGATTTCATGGATCTGATCCAGTAACCCATTTGATGCAACATAGAGAGCCATTATTAGATTAAAAGAAAAACCAAAAATCTTATCAAGCCCGTCAGACGGATTAACAAAGGCCCATATCTGTTTGTAGTATGGATAGGTATAGGAAATGTATCATTTTCTTAAAATGCTACATTAAAACTGTTCATTTCATTAATTATTCTACATTAGTTGTATTTTGCTTCCATAGCACAAATCTTTCTTAACATTGGATATGATTTTCATAGAAATGTGAAGGCTCGATGTAAGATCTGCATACCGTTTAAAAGATGAAGATGATTTCCTACCTCAAAGAAAGTTTTACAACCTTGTCATCGAGATGGGGTCTAGGCTGCTTCAATCTTATATCAAGAAGTTTCTTACAACTTGCACCAAGGACTTCTTGGTAATACTCCCCCTGGTAACCAAGATTGATGCCAGTGTACTTACACTGGTATTGTTCATTCAGGGTCGGTGTGGAAAAAAAATAGACACTTAAAGGGTAATACTCCCCCCGTTAATCTAGAAGAACAAATGGACACTTACAGGGTCGGCGTGGAAAAACTATGAGAGAATATTTGTTCCGAATATGATTCGACGGCATATCTGCCCAACCTGTGGAACATACATATCACCCGACATGTTCTGTCGGTATAAATGTGTAACATGCATAGACAGGGAAATGACAGACTTTATAGTCGGTTAAACGCTAAAATAATGCCAATTAGCAACACGACTTATTTAAAGTGATTTGCTTACATTAGTACTTGGGCTTCAACTTTTCAGCAAATGAAGCACCACGATGACGAAATAATAGCAATTCCAATTCCAAAAAGTGCCGGTAAGTAGCGAGCTGAGAAAAAAAAGGATGTTTAATCGATGGAACTAACACAAATCTATACAACACACAATTCACTACACCTAACCGAAAAGTATGAGGGCTATTTCTTCATTTGCGTTAAAAAAACAACATAACCTGAATATCATCATATTGCATTCTCGTATGCTATTTAAAACAAATTGATACTTTATCAAATTCAAAGATAGTCAAAATCAATCAATGTGATACTTAATGAAACCTTGATGATATGCTTTTTATAAAACCAAAAACGATGGAGGTAAACAATAAAAGAGATTCCATTATTTGTTCATTAATTATGTCAATTGTTTGTTGTTTAAAAAAAACATTTAAATAGGGATGAAATGCAAACATTCACATGGTCCCACACACCTCCTCCCAACTAAAAATGGGTTCCCATTCACATATGTAATTGGTGTTAATCCACAGACCAATTAGTAACTTCAATTGCTCATTTCCTAAACAACTATGAAAATATAGCAGGTATATGAACATGTGAATGACTATTTTTCACCGCATTCAAAGGCAAGAAATGCGTCCCGACACTAAGCAAATCTAACTCGCAGTGAATGGTTATTTTTGTGTGTGTTTGTGAATGGATAAATTGTCAAGCATTGAAAGGCAAGAAATAACATCTCGAGTCCCAACACTACCAAATGAATATGTAAATTTTACATACACAAACACATGCAAATCCTTAACAACAAACATACCTTAAAACGGAAACAGTTAAAATCTAATAAAAAATTTAACTGAACCAAAAACTAATTTAGGTGCATATTACCTCATGCTTGTTGATGAATAGCTCAAACCGCTAAGTTAAAGCTGGTTTGGACTGTATACTCGCAACCGAAATAACCCGCAACCATCAGCAATCCCTTGCCCTCAACCCCTCATCAGCAACCCCTCAAACAGCAACCCCTCATCAGCAACCTGCAATATGCAAAATAAAATGACACTTAGTAAGGAAATAACTATGACCGTAGATACAAAAATAATACTAATGATGGCTCCATTGACGTCGGCATGGAAAGTAAGTTCGCACAAATTGGGTGTGTCTCACAGTATTTGAAATCAGGGTAATATTCTTTAGCACATCTCCATTTCTTCCCGTCAATTTGCTTACACCTTCCTAGTACCAAATTGGGTGTAGTTGCCGTCTTTGTCAAAACAAAAAAGTGGTTCGCCTTCACGATTCGCCTAACTCCCTTTGCAATTTAGACAGATTATCACTAACAATTTTTGGGTATAGTATATTACCTTGTCAAAATCATAAGCTAAACAAATAGGTAAATAATTAATTTAATGCATGCTTTTATAACATAGCCATCATCTATGATCATTACATTTCTATTAAAACCTGATCATACTTAAGTTATTACCCAAGTTATACAACAGATTCTGTATTAACATTACCTCAACATAAATTAGATTCCGAAACAAATAAGTTACACACAAAGGATCACAAATAAGTTTCAAACGAAAAACACATACTATGAACTTCTTTGGCAGATTTGCATCATATATTAAGATGATAAATGCCACCTGATCTTACAAATGTTAAAGCGGGTACCTGAAGGATTTCAAAGACGTACTATAGATTATAGGTGTGCAATATATGTTGATTAATTTGGCCACAAGCTGGTCCAAATCATCCAGATTAAGGCATATATTAGGCATCATTGGAGGGCCAACCTCTAAAACATTCTATTAGCTAAATTTCATATCGACACATCGTTAATCTAATCATTATATCTCTCACCTAAAGTAGATGTAATTTCGACCGAAACACTAAAGATATGCAGTCCATCTATGGAGTTCACCAGTAAAACAATTTCATCAAAACTCTAAAAGGTGTAATAGCCTTTACATAAAGTCTGCTAAATCATTGAGATAATATGATCTTGTAATCATGTTGAATTGAGTAACTATTTTTTTTTTATACAGTAAATGATCCTAACTAACCAAGCCTGAGAGAAATTGAAATAACTCATATTGATGATCCATTACCTCACCTGGCCCATTTTGCCACAACAAATTAAAACAGGCGGAATCATAAAGTCTGTTGAACAGAAAAGAAGGTTCAAAGATACGAACCTTGAGCATGATGGCATTGATACTGGTATCAACTTTCTCATCAATCAAATTTGGAACGGGTCTTAATCATCAGTGAGATTCATTGTACTTATGGCAAGATGTGTGGATAGGGTAAAGGGTCACAACACATTCAGCTGAAATGGATTGAAGTTTAGTAAGCGTCAATCTAGCCTAATAAGATTGTGTTTACCGACAAAAAATCATTGGCGTCATTCCCGGGATGTACCTCACACTCCTAAATTCCACTTCACCCTGCACAAATTGGAATAATAATCAGCAAGAGATTACATCATATGAAAATTGGTAATTACCCCTTGAGCTTCCTAATGCAAATTCATGGTCCGAATGACCAACAAGGGTGACTGGCTAAGATACGATTCTCTTCCCACGATGGGTAAAAAGGATAAAAGAGAATAAACTTACATCCTTGTCAATATAATACCAATAATCAAAGTACTGTCAAGTGCAATGCTTTTCTCCACTGTCATTTCCTTCTACACTTTTCACACACGCCTGTACATTTCAAAAAAATCTGAATTAGCAGCCACCAATAAACACAGTGATCGCAGAGCGGGTGGGTTGAGTAACAGGTTGGTTGGGTTTTAATAAGCATTTTTTTAAGTTTGGAAAGCGAAAATAGCTTAACAATATGCAGTCCCAAACACCCATAAATCCAAACAGTCTCCTATAATCCTGTAACATACTCACTTTATCCGCATGATATCCTAACGCACATAATTGCTCTGTATTAAGTGAGATTATTTTAGTATATTTTCCCTAAAGTTATAAGCAATTATGTGCATTTAGTATATCATGGGATGTGCAAAAAGTCTGAGTTTATATACTTTGTATATTATAGTGGACATTATATTGAAGATAAGCAATCAATTCCTAGCCGGCTAGCCCGGGTAACGACTTGCAGAATACTGAATAAGTGAGATTCAAATAGGTGCAATCATGCTCTGTATATCTTAACAGAGCTTATAACGCACTTAACAAAGCAAAATACTGGACCTGAAGTTATTAGTAATTCATAAACAGGTGCAACTACACATAAGATAAAAATCATAAATCAATAAAAATTACTAAAAGAAACTTAAATTAAACGAATACATTACATTATTATATTAATCGAGGCTTGGATAACCATCTTTAGAGATTAAAATCTTACGAATTGAAAACCATAATTCCTAATTTCAATGAAGCATAATCGTTAATGAAAACCCCTAAAATTAATGAAATAAAAACCCAAAAAACCCTAATTTTATAAAATTGAAAACAAAGAACAATTGAAAAAAAAGGTAATCATACTAATTGATTCATTGGATATGTTTGTGCGGGGTCATGATCAATTGATTTTGGTTAAGTTTTTTTCCAACGTTTTCTGATTTCCTAATTCATGGTGAAAACAATTAGGGTTAGGATGATGTAGATCGGGATTCAGATCAATGAATCAGAAATTATTTTTATGGATCTGATATTGATTTTGCGTTTTTCGGTAATCGACTGATAAGGGAATCTAGCCTGTGTGTTTTTTCCGGTGAGGGTTTGATGGAGAGGATTAGAGAGAGTTTTAGTGTGTTTGTTTATTTGGGATATTGTGATTCATCCAAATGAGGGCTACCAAAGGTTTTCCGCCCAAAATGTTGGAAAACAAATATACGGTTGTTAAAAATTAGGGGTTTCAGGTGTTGATTAAGAATTTTGGGGAGAAATAATAGTACAACCTTGTATTATACTAGACGAGTATCCGTGCATAGCAATAAATTTTCTAGCGGCAAATAGTTATAGGTGCAAATAGTTATAGGTGCGATATTATGGTTAAGTATTTTATGTAACGTTTATACATAAAACATAAAACAATCAAAATGATGCGTGGAAAGTTCTCTTTTAGCTGATCGAGAAGATGAAACTGATGGTTGTTCCACAGAATCAGAAGGGGGTGTTGCATTATAAGTTGTTGCAATGGGTATTGATGAAGCACGTGTTACCACATCCTGAAAGACATGGTCAAGAACATTTTTTTTACCAATGAGATTAGTGAGTAGTGCAGGTAGTATTTGACTTATGGCATTTTCCAAAAAATTCTGCATATATGATTTAGAATCAAGCTTTCTTTTAGACAATATCGCCTTTAAAAAAATGCCATGTTATTAAACGATTTGGGCGCATCAAACCATTTAAGTTTGAATGAATCCAGAAGCTAAGGTGTTAATCTCAAAAGAACCTACTGAATCGTTTTGATTAACTTGGTCGAACAACGTTCACAATAAAAGTGCACCTTCGTCACAAGCAGCCAGGTTCTTAATATCTGAACCAGAAAGAAAAAGTGGATAAGAAAGAAACATATGATACACATCTAAAGAAAAGATACAACGAAGGGTACAATCGTACATGATAAGCACGATAAAATATGATTCAAGATAGCCATATATGTTTACTGCCAATGATAAATGTCAAGAGTTCAGATGCTAATGAATCCTGAAACATGTTATGGGCACACAATTAACTGATTTTAGAGGTTTTAACTCGTTCTAGTTTCCCACATACCATGCCTGCAATGAAAAAAAAATTGAAAAAAATAAACAATTAATCAGTCTCAGCATTAAACAAACAAAATTGAAAAAACAAAACACAAAAAGAGTGGAGTAAAGGAAATGGCGAATCTGGAACCTGTGAATCGGAATTTCAATACCACCGAATACTTGATCGTAACTGCACCATAAGAATTGACATAAACGATATTAAAATGTTGATATCACATTCAAAATCAAATAAAAAAATGGCATAAAGCTGACAAACATGCACCAAACAATTCATAATTGAGTTGATACATTCACAAGAATTTGAGAATCACACGGAAAAGATGAAAAAATAAAATCTTATCTATGATTAAAATCCTGAAGAATCGAAGCTGAAAATATGTGACGATTTTATGATGCTGATGAAGGGGTTTTTTTGAATGATATTGTGTCATATACTCTTATGTTGGTATGAATAAACTTTGATAGCTTTCCAAAAAGTCTGGTACAAACATTTGATAAGGATGGGCCGTATATCTTGAGGCTGGCCAGAATTTTATGAAGCTTACATGAGAAGTTTTGTTACAAAATCTTATTTCCTTAGTTAGTGGTAAAATTCAAATTAATATTCACAAATAGTTTATATCATCAACCAATATTCACAAATTTATGCTTGAATTTTAACACAACAAATAGACAAACAGTTTAATGAATGAGTGAACAATGAATGTGAAAATGATGTATCCTTAAGATAAATAGACGAGTACCCGTGCATAGCAACAGGAGTTTATAGCGACATATAGTTTATTGATAAAAAAAAATTTATAAGTTATAAATGAAAAACAATAAAAGTTTGAAGATTTGAGAATTAAACATAATGTTTTGAAACCCGGTTCGACCCGGGTGGTTCAACCGGTTGAACCATTCCGGTCGAAAAATTGATCGATTTAAACCGGGTCAACTTGCTGGTTAGGTCGAAAACGGGTCAAATTAAATCGGTTCAACCCGTCTGGTTTGAAGCGTACCGGGTCAACCCAGTTTGTGATTTGTATTAATTTTTTAATTGGTTGTATTTAATTTGGTAGATATGTTTTTAATTGATTGTACAATGTGAATAGATCATTGTACTTTTAAGTAATGTGTGTTTTAATAAGAGTATTAATTATATTTCATAATTTCCTTTAATAAGATTATGTGTAGACTGTAGTTAATATTTCAAAATTTCACTTTCAATAATGTTGACCAAAGTTTCAAGAGTTCACTTTCAAAGTTGACCATTTTTACATTATATGTAGTTAAGATAGGAGGTAGGGGAGAAATAATAGTACAACCTTGTATTATATAGGAGGTATATATATATATATATATATATATATATATATATATATATATATATATATATATATATATATATATATAATAAAATTTTATCTTAATATTAAAAAAATACTTTTTATGTTTGAAATAACTTTTTTGGCTAAATATATTTGTATATTTTTCTTTTTTTTTAAATAAAGTGTGTAATTCGGTTAAACCGAAAACCGAACCGTAAACCGAATTTGAATTCGGTTTGGTTTGGTTCACGGTTTGAACCTAAAAAAAACTTTTAATCGAATTAACCGAATAACCCGAAAACCGAACCGAAGAACACCCCTACTTTGGCATTTGGCAACAAGGTTAACTCGTAAAAACTTGAGCATATTAAATAAACACAAGTTTATAATGGATTTTTATAAGTTGTAAGCTTCCGCAGATTCAAGTTAATAAAAAATGAGTTTTTAAATTAAAGAGTTTTCGATTAGTCAAATTGCTTAAATTTTTTTTGAACAGAGTCAAATTGCTTAAATATATTGGATGAACACACAAACCTCAAAATATATGTGAATTTAACTGACTTATTATGTTAAATTACAAAGATAAGCTATAACTATAACTAACTCGCCCTAACGATTTATGTGAAAATAAAAACTTCAACTTTCGGCTTATAATAAGTTAGTAAGTTTCGGCTCCATTTAAACCTACCCTTTGGTATGTTCAAAAAAAAGAAAATAGCACAAAATTTTGAAATCTAGTTTGAAATTTCGAAACATTTTGAACTATCCTACCAAAAATTTGTTCATCAACCAAATTTATTACCCAATCATTTATGGTCCAAATGAGTTAAGGTATTGTCAAGTCAAGTTGATAAATGAGAAACGTAAACTGACATCAATTTTTGTAGATAATAATTAAAGTACGGAGAAATTTAAACCGAAAAAGCTATATGAATTATTATAGAGTTTAAAGTTGTGTATTCTAAACTGGTTACAAAACACAGACTTTCTTAGTGTTTAGTATCATAACGAGAGTAAGAACCAAAAAGTTCATTACGTTGGAATTGAAATAAACTATGTTTATTTAATATTATAGAATGTAATGACTCATTACATCAAAAGTCACCATTTTCATTCATTGTGAGGCCTCATGCTTTTATTTTATTTGTTATTATTATTTTTTCATTACAACTTGGAATGAATCAAAATTACATAGAGTTAATAACGTAAATTGCCTTTGCGGTTTGTCGGGTTTCACATGTTTTATCCTTGTGTTTTTTTTAAGCGGGTCATGTCTTTATGATTTTCACTCGGGTTTGGTCCTTTGACCTCGAATCTGTTAGTTTGATTATTAAGTGAGAAGCTATTTTAGTCATTTACATATATCTTTTTGGATAAAAGATGGGGTCTTAATAACCTATCATGAGTACTACTACTGGTAACCCGTAACCCACAAAAAGGTACACAATATTACTTTTCAACTTTACTGTTAATAGTAGAACTCAGTTTTTTTTTTTTTTTATCTCTGTTATGCATTTTTTTTTTGTTAATTTAATACTTTTAACTTATTAAATTTTATATCTTGTTTCGTACATACAGTTTTGTTTTTTATAATTAAAAAAAAATAAAAATAAAAAAATAAAAAGAAAAAACATGAAAGTACAAAATACTAGTAGTGTTTTATGAGGGGTCTTAAGTCTTAACTATCACAACAAAAAACCCACCAACCCACATCAACTCACCTACATCTCTACCACTCTTATCTCAAGCCACAATATTCCACTTTCACTACAGAAAAAAAAAAAAAAAAAAAAAAAAAAAAAAAAAAAACATCTCAAAAATTATCAACACCATCAACGTCAGTCTTGTCAACATCACCATCTTACATAGTAGTGGCGGGGTTTGTGTTAACACGGGTGGACTAGACTGTGACAACTGGCAAAATAGGGAGCCGTTTTATAAAACCTGCATTACATTTAAATAATAAATATGGAATTTCTGGAAATTTATTGTGACGAGATATTTTACGAACGTTGGTACTTGATTATAATCGTACGATGTTTATGGGATTTAGTTATTTAATTATGGTTTGTTTCGTTTCGTTCGTGATGATTTATTTTGAGATCGATATCTTTGGCACTACATTGACTCCGGCACTAGGTTAACCTAACAAGATTTTTATATTTTACAAAACGGTCGCGGTTCACCGTTAAATTAATATTATGTCTTGCGTACATATTTATATTTTCGGGAAGTGTATTGGGAAATCAATTATGACGTGTACGTGTGTATTTGATGAAAATTTAATACTTTTATGGACGGGTAATCGGGTTACGGGAAAACCGATTAAAAAGAGTTCACTAACTATAAGAGTAATTGTGGCTAATATTGGAAAAAGAAAACTTAAGGGTCTAAAGTGGAAAATTCGGGTATAATACCCTAACCCTAACCCTCCACCCTCACACTAACACTTTCATCATTTTTTTCTTTCCCTCTCCTTCTCTTGGTCGCCGCCGGTCACCACCCCAAACAACACCACCACCGCCGACCTCCCTACTACACCACCACCACCAAAACAATCCCCATCATCTTCTTGTTCGATTGATGTGAAGCACGCGCCTTGATTCCTCCCGGACCACCCTACTTTTATTTATAAGCCACCCACTTGTTTATAAAATGGATAACCTAATAATAAAAGTAAACGGGCGACAGCCCGGGAGAGGAACGCAAGTTTACCAAGGGTTTTAATATCCTTGGATCGTTTATGTCCTGGCGAGGCGTGATATTCTAAATACTATGACTTATGATTTGTTGAAAATAATAGTAGTATAGAAAAATAGGAATCTGATTGACTAACACTGAATGTGAATAGTAGTAGCTCTGTCACAGCTAGTTCAATTAAGAAACGTACAATCAGAAACCTTAAAATGATGAACTATTTACAAACGTAGGTTTAGGTTTAAAGAAACGTAAACGTAACGTTTGAAACAAAACTTTCCCAAAGAGGGAATTTGCATGCCTTAACGGCTTAAATGCAAATTAAAAAGAAATAAAATAAATAACTATATTTACAAAATATTTAAAATAATATTTACAAGTGTTATATAATTACTATTAATAAAAACTACTTATTAACTATTTATTATTATCTAATTATAAAGAAAATGTAAAATAAACCTAAATAAATAAAACAAAAACTTAGAAAAGTAAAAAGTAATATAAAAGAAATTTAGAAAGTAAAAAGATATTTATTATACAAGTATTCTATTTATTATTAAATATTTACTATTATTAAATTACTAATACTATTATTAAATTATTATTAATACTAAATTAGTAAACAAAAATCTAATATTTTTTACATAAATCTAATATACTTATAATATCCTAAGAAAAATATAAAAACTATATTTTATGTACAAAAATAAGAAAACTAAATTAAAAACTATTATTATTTAATTAAACTAATTAAACTACTATAATTATTATACATACTAAACTTATTTATAAAATTATGAAACTTTTTATAAAACTTCCTAATCATCTCAGGAATACATAAAAAATATAAAAAATTTATAAAAATTATAAATAAGCAGTTTTAAAAATAAAATACTTATTATTTCCTAAAAGGTATGTACTTTATATTAATTATTATATATATTATATGAAAAGTAAAAAATCTGAAAAAATTACAGAATATAAATATTATTATGAAGAAGCTAAGAAAAATAAACTTGGGCACCCAGCTTATCCCAATAAGCTGTTAAGCTCTTAACAGTCCAAATAAGCTAAAGGACCAAAAATGGCTTAAGTATATTGATGTTGCATGGTATAACGGAACTGGTGCCCCAGAGCTAATGGAAGGGGTGTGGGTACATAAGCATGCTACTAGCGAGAGGTCCCAAGTTCGAATCCAACCCACACCCATTTTTGCTATTTTTTTATTTTTTAATTTTTCTTTTTGCAAACCTGTACAGCTAATAAAAATATAAAACTTTAACAAAACCAACTTATACAAAACTAAGCAATAAGCTCTGTGTGAGCTTATTAGCTTAACAGTTGGCTTAAAAGCCTTAAGCTTCTAAATAGAAGCTATCACTTGTTATTAAAGCTTGTTTTTGGTTTTTCTTTTTATAAAATTATATAAATACTAATAATATACATATAAGATACAAATGAAACTTATGAAACCTAGAAATAAGCAGTTTAACAGCTTATAAGCTTATTTAAGCAAAAAGCTCATAGTTGCTCATAAGCTCTAAACTAGCTTAAAAACTAAAAAGAAAGAAAAAGAAATGTAAAAATAAGTTTAATAAACTATAATATACAAGTTTGATGCACTGGATTGAACAAATAAGCTCACATAAGCTAATAAGCTAATCCAGTACACTCAGAGCCAAACACTCCCTGCAACCTTATGTTTGGTCCATTTCAATTGACGGGTTAAGCTCAAAATGGAAAAGTAAAAGTTGGAGTTGCAAGATGTGCTGGTAGGCTTTCCAAAAAGCCCAAGCTCATGCATTTTGGTGCACAGATGAGCTTGTGGGAGGCTTTTGAAAAAGCTTTGATTTCCTGAATAAGATGGTTAAAAGTTAAGTGCTCAGGAATTGGGACTTTCTTTTTGGCTTTTCTATTTATAAAACTAAATATATACACTATTTATATAAGTATAATGAAAATAAAACTTATTAAACCTACAAATAAGCTAATCATGGGCTTATTTCCACCACAGTTGAGTTTTTGGTCTCTCAGTGGGAAAATAAGCTTAGAATAAGCTTTAAAATGCTAAACTATGGAATAAGAAGCTAAAAGGTATATATGTACATGTATAATAGGTGTGTGTATGTACAAAATTAAGCACTGAGGAGTGCTTATTAGTACAAGCTTAAGGTTTAGACAGTCAAGCCTTTTTGGGCTTGACTTGGATTGAGTGGAGGCTTGTTAAGCCTATATTAAGCTCCATACTTAAAAGTGAAAGATAAAATATATCTATATAAGTATTATATACATATTTACAAAAGCTTATGCACTGAGAATCACTTATAAGCTCAGAATAAGCAAATAAGCACTTCTCAGGTACATGATAATCCAAACACCCCTGCAACTGATTAGAAAGGCCTAATAAGCTTAGTAAATAAGCTGAGAAGATCAAACTAAAGATTGGAGTTTCAAGCTGAGGTGTTTGGCTTTCCAAAAAGCCAAAGCTCATCAAGTGGGGTCCACTGATGAGCTTATGAGAGGCCTATGAAAAGGGCTCCATTCCTGAGTATGGTGATGAAAAACTTAAGTGTTCAGGAAATGGGACACACAAAAAGCCACTTGCAGCCCATGTAAATAAGCTGCAAGCTAATAATTAAGAACTGGATCCAAAAGATGGGGTGATAAGCTCCACATAGAACTTGATTTCATCATCTGAATCCAAGGATTAAGCTTTTTGTGAGCTTATGAAATAGTCTAATTTTGGTAAGAAATGCTGAGGACCCAGCATATCTTTTCATATGGTGATAAGTTTAAGCTGCTTGCAGCCTGTGTAAATAAGCTACAAGGTGAGATTAAAGTGTAAAACCAATAAGCTGGGTAGCTAAGCTTCCTAAAAAGCCAAGCCACACAGGCTAAGGGTTACTAATGAGCTAGGTGTGAGCTTATGGAAATGGTGTAATACCCCTGATTGCTCAGGGGTATGTTGTGAATGGGCAAACAAACAAGCATCACACAACTTATCAAATAAGCTCATAAGAGCTCAACAAGCACTGAGCTGTTGAAATTGGTAGTTAAGCTTCACATGAGGCTATACCACACAAGCATAAGCTCAATGAGGAACTTTTTATGGGATTGGAAAAACAGCATCACTCAACTGTTTGCTTCAGTTGAGTGAGCTAAGTGAACAAAAAGGTTGGGTTGTAAAAGCTATCTAATTTAGCTGTAAATAAACAAATAAGCATAAAACTAACAACTATGGTACTAAAACATAACAAACAAGCCAAGAGCACTGATTGGAGTCAAGTCATGAGACTTGGATAAGCTCATGAACTTGACAGTCCAATGGTGACACAGGGCAAAAACATGTAAAAATAAGCACTGATTTAAGCTACTAAATAAGCTAAACAAAAATTAATAAAAATCACACATAAAGGTGAACAGCTAAACTAAAACATATCAAAAGCAAAGGTTCTAAAACTAAGTAATAAATCCTACATAAAATTATCTATTTAATTCAAAAACAGGTTTAGGTAATTTTTGACTTTTTAAGTTTATGATCAAAGTTGACTTTCATCAACTTTGTTCTGAATTTAAGCACTGATTAACACATAATATGACATAAGAACATGAAATTAACAAGTAACAATAACATTTAAACAGATTTGGTGAGTTTAGCTTTACAAATCCACACAGTGCTTAAATGAGAGGTCCAAAATGATGATTTTGACTTTTATATTGATATGCAATAGGTTTGATAGGTTGTCAGCCCTCAAAGAACTTAGTATACCATATAGTCATCAAAATAAACAACTTAGACTCAGTTAAGCACCCTGAGATCAGTTGAGCCAAACACACCTTAAATAAACATAAACTAAGATTTTCATTCCAAAAGTTGGTATAAATCAATTTCATCAAATCAAAAAGCTTTCATCTGTTACATTAGAACTTTTTATAAGTTTAAACAAGTAGTCACACTAGCTTAAACCATGATCATCAAAAATCAATGTTATACAGTCAAAATGGAAATCTCAAATTTAAACACATACAAAACATAACAAGCTAACATAAAGCTATATTATCATTAAACAACAACAATTAAACACAGAAACATAATAATCAACACAGAACAAAGACTAAAACTAAGAATTGCAAAATTTAATAAAAAAACTTACATGGTGAGATGAACTGAAACAGTGGAACCAAGGATCAAAAACCATAACCTATTGTCCCCCATAGGACTCTAATACCATGGCAATCCAATATAGCCATGCTCCAAGCTGTATCACCAAGAACTCATGATTTTTCATTTATTTTCTATTTTTCTCTATTTTTTATGATTTTTGGTTTTAAAGACTACAACTGATTTTAAATTATCTAAAAGCTTCAACAAGCTTTGTCAGGAGCTTATGTGACTTAAAGAGTCTATTATAATCAACTACAATCAACATTAAATTAAATGACAAGAAATGTAAAGGATAACTTGAAAACTTGAAATTATAAAAGAGAACTTATATTTAAATTGAGAACTGAGTCTCATTACACTATATTGAGTTCATTACACTACTAAGAGCTGTAAATGACATTTAAATTAAAGAAAGCAATAAAAGATTACACTAAAATTAAGCTAATCTAAGGTGACAATGGCTTAAGGCCAAGGTAGTTGTTCCACTGCTTCTTCTCTTCCTTTTATAGCCTCAGCATCCCTTGGTGACCACTCCTAATCTCTGTCTTCAATCTGAGCCATTGAAATTGTCCAATTGATCTCACCCGTTTAAATGTGCTTTTGGCGCCAAAGTCACTCTGACAATTTGAGGCGGTTTGGGTGTAATCAATGCATCTTGTATGCATGTAGAGGTGGAGGGGGGAAGTTAGGAAGCTTTTTGAGGCTTTGGGACCAAGTATTATTGAAAACAGGGGAAAAGGTGAAGAGTTGGAGTGTGAGATGGTGGGGAAGCATTTATGGTGGAGTGGGAAAGTATTGAGAGGTGTCAGGGAGTTGGGGTGAGCTGGGGGAGCAAGTGGAGGGGGAGACAGGTGGTAAAAACCACCTGGTTTGGTGATTACAGGTGTGAGGGAGAAGGAGCTACAGTGATGATGGTTTGGCGGTATTGGGGAGGTCAAACGGTCAAAGCAGGGTTTTATATTTTAGGGGTTGGGCTGGGGTTGTGTTTTTGGGCCAGGATTGGTGGGCTGGTGTTTGGTTTGTTTGGATTTAGTAATAAAGGGTCCGGATTGGTTTGTATTATTTTTAGAGCCCAAGGACCAATTATGTAAATTCTGAATTTGTGAGGGGCTGACTTTGCCATCTTTCCAAACTTTCATTGAGGGACCAAACCTGCCATAATTAATTACACAAGGACCAATATTGTATTTATTTCATTTTAAAACTATTAAGGACCTTTTGTGTAAATTTGGATTCTGAGGGACTAAAAGTGTAAGTTTTCCAAAGTTATCAAAATTGTTCCATTTTGTAAATTCATGCATAGTACAAGGGTAATATTTGTAAAATTCCAAGTTTTGAATACCCAGGGACTATTTTTGCCAATTTTGTAACTTGAGGGGTAAAAATTGCCAGTTTGTGTAAACTTTTATCCAGGGATGTTTTGTGAACATTTTTGGTTTCCCAAGGACTTAAGTTAACTTTTCATTCATTTAAAACAATTAGGGACTAGTTTTGACAAATTGTGTAACTCCAGGGACTGAAAACGACAATTGTTGTGAAATTTATCAGTTTTCACTTGTTTTTCAATCTTTTGTACCTGAATCACATAAAAACACATTTTGATGAATTTGTAACATTTTGTGAGTCATTTGTGTGTTTTTGGTTGTTTTTGTGGGTTCAAATAGGTATAAAATGATGAGTATTTAGACACTCATCAATCCCCCACACTAAACTATTGCTAGTCCCTAGCAATCTTTTATTTAAAACTTAATGGATTTGAAAACTTCTTTACCAAAAGCCATCACTTCTGGAATAGCCAGGTGTAAGAACTGTGGTACACCTGATAACCGTGTGATTTTGAGCAAACCACCAGCTGTCAACGGTTTTGATTTGTCTTTACCAAAAGCCGTTTGCTTCTGGACTAGCCAACTCTTGATGGAATAGTCAACATCTTGGTGAGCTGATTACCAATTATGGTTTTTCCACGGCCTTTACCACAAGCCATAATCTTGCGGGCTAGCCAACTCATTTGCTTTATGGGATATGGGAAGTTGAGGAACCATACAATTTTGAGCAAATTGCAAGCTGTAAACGGATTTGAGATATCTTTACCAAGAGCCGTTTGCTCCTGGATTAGCCAATCCTTATGTGTGTTAGACATGGTGGATTGATTACCATTTGTTGTATTAAGTGTAAAACACTAATACCAAATGAAAAAATTTTTAAATTTTGGTCATTTTTGGGGAAAAGGGCATACAAGGGTATAAAAGTGATCAAATTCGCCAGAATTCCCCCCCACACTTATTATGAAAATTGTCCTCAATTTTCAAAGCTAAGTGGTGTAATACAACAATTATTTTATTTTTATTATATACAATTTTTCAAAGCATTTTCAAGATATGTACAAAAGGTGGGGCATCACCCCCACACTTAGGTGGTACACACGGGTGAAAACCCATGTTCATGCTATTGTTTTTGATTTCCGAGTCGCTAGCTTGACTCGATCCCCGAATTAAATTGTCCATGGGGAAGTGGAGTGGGATTGCCACTCAAAGATTAGGTGAGAAATTGGAGTGGGATTGCCACTCACAGAATTATAAATGCTCAAACAGTGATATGAGCCTAAGAATCCTTAAGAGACAAGGAAACTTAGAAAGGGTAAGAAGATTCTTTTGATTTTATATTTTCTAATGTTTTTGTATTTTTATATTTATATATATATGTACAAAAGAAAATGGCTAAAAATGAAACCTACATGAGATTTTTAATACATGAAACTGATTTAAACCTAATCTATCACATTCCAGGAATTATACTAAGCACAGTAAATCCTTTTTTAGTGTAAACCTGGTGTTTAGCCAAAATTTAGACCTAGGAATATCAAGATTAGGAAAATTGACAGTCAAGTGCAAATCAAAACACAGATAGATTTCAACCATAAAAATATTTTTGTATTTTATATTGTTTTTGAAATAAAATAATATAGTATATAATTACTACCTCCCAGGCTTGTGTCAGATTTACCACGCAAGCTAATTACTTGTGAATAATTAACTGTAATAAATTTGTCCTGACAGCCTGGCAGTTGAATGATAAGTATAATATACAAACAAGGATAGGTATTTCAACAAAATATAAAATACAAGTAAATAGTACTTAGCACAGCCTCCCCGGCAGCGGCGCCAAAATTTGATTCCTCCCGGACCACCCTACTTTTATTTATAAGCCACCCACTTGTTTATAAAATGGATAACCTAATAATAAAAGTAAACGGGCGACAGCCCGGGAGAGGAACGCAAGTTTACCAAGGGTTTTAATATCCTTGGATCGTTTATGTCCTGGCGAGGCGTGATATTCTAAATACTATGACTTATGATTTGTTGAAAATAATAGTAGTATAGAAAAATAGGAATCTGATTGACTAACACTGAATGTGAATAGTAGTAGCTCTGTCACAGCTAGTTCAATTAAGAAACGTACAATCAGAAACCTTAAAATGATGAACTATTTACAAACGTAGGTTTAGGTTTAAAGAAACGTAAACGTAACGTTTGAAACAAAACTTTCCCAAAGAGGGAATTTGCATGCCTTAACGGCTTAAATGCAAATTAAAAAGAAATAAAATAAATAACTATATTTACAAAATATTTAAAATAATATTTACAAGTGTTATATAATTACTATTAATAAAAACTACTTATTAACTATTTATTATTATCTAATTATAAAGAAAATGTAAAATAAACCTAAATAAATAAAACAAAAACTTAGAAAAGTAAAAAGTAATATAAAAGAAATTTAGAAAGTAAAAAGATATTTATTATACAAGTATTCTATTTATTATTAAATATTTACTATTATTAAATTACTAATACTATTATTAAATTATTATTAATACTAAATTAGTAAACAAAAATCTAATATTTTTTACATAAATCTAATATACTTATAATATCCTAAGAAAAATATAAAAACTATATTTTATGTACAAAAATAAGAAAACTAAATTAAAAACTATTATTATTTAATTAAACTAATTAAACTACTATAATTATTATACATACTAAACTTATTTATAAAATTATGAAACTTTTTATAAAACTTCCTAATCATCTCAGGAATACATAAAAAATATAAAAAATTTATAAAAATTATAAATAAGCAGTTTTAAAAATAAAATACTTATTATTTCCTAAAAGGTATGTACTTTATATTAATTATTATATATATTATATGAAAAGTAAAAAATCTGAAAAAATTACAGAATATAAATATTATTATGAAGAAGCTAAGAAAAATAAACTTGGGCACCCAGCTTATCCCAATAAGCTGTTAAGCTCTTAACAGTCCAAATAAGCTAAAGGACCAAAAATGGCTTAAGTATATTGATGTTGCATGGTATAACGGAACTGGTGCCCCAGAGCTAATGGAAGGGGTGTGGGTACATAAGCATGCTACTAGCGAGAGGTCCCAAGTTCGAATCCAACCCACACCCATTTTTGCTATTTTTTTATTTTTTAATTTTTCTTTTTGCAAACCTGTACAGCTAATAAAAATATAAAACTTTAACAAAACCAACTTATACAAAACTAAGCAATAAGCTCTGTGTGAGCTTATTAGCTTAATAGTTGGCTTAAAAGCCTTAAGCTTCTAAATAGAAGCTATCACTTGTTATTAAAGCTTGTTTTTGGTTTTTCTTTTTATAAAATTATATAAATACTAATAATATACATATAAGATACAAATGAAACTTATGAAACCTAGAAATAAGCAGTTTAACAGCTTATAAGCTTATTTAAGCAAAAAGCTCATAGTTGCTCATAAGCTCTAAACTAGCTTAAAAACTAAAAAGAAAGAAAAAGAAATGTAAAAATAAGTTTAATAAACTATAATATACAAGTTTGATGCACTGGATTGAACAAATAAGCTCACATAAGCTAATAAGCTAATCCAGTACACTCAGAGCCAAACACTCCCTGCAACCTTATGTTTGGTCCATTTCAACTGACGGGTTAAGCTCAAAATGGAAAAGTAAAAGTTGGAGTTGCAAGATGTGCTGGTAGGCTTTCCAAAAAGCCCAAGCTCATGCATTTTGGTGCACAGATGAGCTTGTGGGAGGCTTTTGAAAAAGCTTTGATTTCCTGAATAAGATGGTTAAAAGTTAAGTGCTCAGGAATTGGGACTTTCTTTTTGGCTTTTCTATTTATAAAACTAAATATATACACTATTTATATAAGTATAATGAAAATAAAACTTATTAAACCTACAAATAAGCTAATCATGGGCTTATTTCCACCACAGTTGAGTTTTTGGTCTCTCAGTGGGAAAATAAGCTTAGAATAAGCTTTAAAATGCTAAACTATGGAATAAGAAGCTAAAAGGTATATATGTACATGTATAATAGGTGTGTGTATGTACAAAATTAAGCACTGAGGAGTGCTTATTAGTACAAGCTTAAGGTTTAGACAGTCAAGCCTTTTTGGGCTTGACTTGGATTGAGTGGAGGCTTGTTAAGCCTATATTAAGCTCCATACTTAAAAGTGAAAGATAAAATATATCTATATAAGTATTATATACATATTTACAAAAGCTTATGCACTGAGAATCACTTATAAGCTCAGAATAAGCAAATAAGCACTTCTCAGGTACATGATAATCCAAACACCCCTGCAACTGATTAGAAAGGCCTAATAAGCTTAGTAAATAAGCTGAGAAGATCAAACTAAAGATTGGAGTTTCAAGCTGAGGTGTTTGGCTTTCCAAAAAGCCAAAGCTCATCAAGTGGGGTCCACTGATGAGCTTATGAGAGGCCTATGAAAAGGGCTCCATTCCTGAGTATGGTGATGAAAAACTTAAGTGTTCAGGAAATGGGACACACAAAAAGCCACTTGCAGCCCATGTAAATAAGCTGCAAGCTAATAATTAAGAACTGGATCCAAAAGATGGGGTGATAAGCTCCACATAGAACTTGATTTCATCATCTGAATCCAAGGATTAAGCTTTTTGTGAGCTTATGAAATAGTCTAATTTTGGTAAGAAATGCTGAGGACCCAGCATATCTTTTCATATGGTGATAAGTTTAAGCTGCTTGCAGCCTGTGTAAATAAGCTACAAGGTGAGATTAAAGTGTAAAACCAATAAGCTGGGTAGCTAAGCTTCCTAAAAAGCCAAGCCACACAGGCTAAGGGTTACTAATGAGCTAGGTGTGAGCTTATGGAAATGGTGTAATACCCCTGATTGCTCAGGGGTATGTTGTGAATGGGCAAACAAACAAGCATCACACAACTTATCAAATAAGCTCATAAGAGCTCAACAAGCACTGAGCTGTTGAAATTGGTAGTTAAGCTTCACATGAGGCTATACCACACAAGCATAAGCTCAATGAGGAACTTTTTATGGGATTGGAAAAACAGCATCACTCAACTGTTTGCTTCAGTTGAGTGAGCTAAGTGAACAAAAAGGTTGGGTTGTAAAAGCTATCTAATTTAGCTGTAAATAAACAAATAAGCATAAAACTAACAACTATGGTACTAAAACATAACAAACAAGCCAAGAGCACTGATTGGAGTCAAGTCATGAGACTTGGATAAGCTCATGAACTTGACAGTCCAATGGTGACACAGGGCAAAAACATGTAAAAATAAGCACTGATTTAAGCTACTAAATAAGCTAAACAAAAATTAATAAAAATCACACATAAAGGTGAACAGCTAAACTAAAACATATCAAAAGCAAAGGTTCTAAAACTAAGTAATAAATCCTACATAAAATTATCTATTTAATTCAAAAACAGGTTTAGGTAATTTTTGACTTTTTAAGTTTATGATCAAAGTTGACTTTCATCAACTTTGTTCTGAATTTAAGCACTGATTAACACATAATATGACATAAGAACATGAAATTAACAAGTAACAATAACATTTAAACAGATTTGGTGAGTTTAGCTTTACAAATCCACACAGTGCTTAAATGAGAGGTCCAAAATGATGATTTTGACTTTTATATTGATATGCAATAGGTTTGATAGGTTGTCAGCCCTCAAAGAACTTAGTATACCATATAGTCATCAAAATAAACAACTTAGACTCAGTTAAGCACCCTGAGATCAGTTGAGCCAAACACACCTTAAATAAACATAAACTAAGATTTTCATTCCAAAAGTTGGTATAAATCAATTTCATCAAATCAAAAAGCTTTCATCTGTTACATTAGAACTTTTTATAAGTTTAAACAAGTAGTCACACTAGCTTAAACCATGATCATCAAAAATCAATGTTATACAGTCAAAATGGAAATCTCAAATTTAAACACATACAAAACATAACAAGCTAACATAAAGCTATATTATCATTAAACAACAACAATTAAACACAGAAACATAATAATCAACACAGAACAAAGACTAAAACTAAGAATTGCAAAATTTAATAAAAAAACTTACATGGTGAGATGAACTGAAACAGTGGAACCAAGGATCAAAAACCATAACCTATTGTCCCCCATAGGACTCTAATACCATGGCAATCCAATATAGCCATGCTCCAAGCTGTATCACCAAGAACTCATGATTTTTCATTTATTTTCTATTTTTCTCTATTTTTTATGATTTTTGGTTTTAAAGACTACAACTGATTTTAAATTATCTAAAAGCTTCAACAAGCTTTGTCAGGAGCTTATGTGACTTAAAGAGTCTATTATAATCAACTACAATCAACATTAAATTAAATGACAAGAAATGTAAAGGATAACTTGAAAACTTGAAATTATAAAAGAGAACTTATATTTAAATTGAGAACTGAGTCTCATTACACTATATTGAGTTCATTACACTACTAAGAGCTGTAAATGACATTTAAATTAAAGAAAGCAATAAAAGATTACACTAAAATTAAGCTAATCTAAGGTGACAATGGCTTAAGGCCAAGGTAGTTGTTCCACTGCTTCTTCTCTTCCTTTTATAGCCTCAGCATCCCTTGGTGACCACTCCTAATCTCTGTCTTCAATCTGAGCCATTGAAATTGTCCAATTGATCTCACCCGTTTAAATGTGCTTTTGGCGCCAAAGTCACTCTGACAATTTGAGGCGGTTTGGGTGTAATCAATGCATCTTGTATGCATGTAGAGGTGGAGGGGGGAAGTTAGGAAGCTTTTTGAGGCTTTGGGACCAAGTATTATTGAAAACAGGGGAAAAGGTGAAGAGTTGGAGTGTGAGATGGTGGGGAAGCATTTATGGTGGAGTGGGAAAGTATTGAGAGGTGTCAGGGAGTTGGGGTGAGCTGGGGGAGCAAGTGGAGGGGGAGACAGGTGGTAAAAACCACCTGGTTTGGTGATTACAGGTGTGAGGGAGAAGGAGCTACAGTGATGATGGTTTGGCGGTATTGGGGAGGTCAAACGGTCAAAGCAGGGTTTTATATTTTAGGGGTTGGGCTGGGGTTGTGTTTTTGGGCCAGGATTGGTGGGCTGGTGTTTGGTTTGTTTGGATTTAGTAATAAAGGGTCCGGATTGGTTTGTATTATTTTTAGAGCCCAAGGACCAATTATGTAAATTCTGAATTTGTGAGGGGCTGACTTTGCCATCTTTCCAAACTTTCATTGAGGGACCAAACCTGCCATAATTAATTACACAAGGACCAATATTGTATTTATTTCATTTTAAAACTATTAAGGACCTTTTGTGTAAATTTGGATTCTGAGGGACTAAAAGTGTAAGTTTTCCAAAGTTATCAAAATTGTTCCATTTTGTAAATTCATGCATAGTACAAGGGTAATATTTGTAAAATTCCAAGTTTTGAATACCCAGGGACTATTTTTGCCAATTTTGTAACTTGAGGGGTAAAAATTGCCAGTTTGTGTAAACTTTTATCCAGGGATGTTTTGTGAACATTTTTGGTTTCCCAAGGACTTAAGTTAACTTTTCATTCATTTAAAACAATTAGGGACTAGTTTTGACAAATTGTGTAACTCCAGGGACTGAAAACAACAATTGTTGTGAAATTTATCAGTTTTCACTTGTTTTTCAATCTTTTGTACCTGAATCACATAAAAACACATTTTGATGAATTTGTAACATTTTGTGAGTCATTTGTGTGTTTTTGGTTGTTTTTGTGGGTTCAAATAGGTATAAAATGATGAGTATTTAGACACTCATCACGCCTCCCCTCTCCCTTTTCTTTTAATACCGCCGACCTCCACATCTCCCACAACACCATATCAACATCTATTTTGGTTTCTATTCGATTTGAGGTGAGAACACATGAGTTTCGGGTCGGGTTTGACTATTTTGAGTCAAACCCGAATGGGATCTTGACATTTTGGGAAGATAACATCAAAAATAAAGATGGGTTTTGTAAATATACGAGTTTGGTATCCTTGGGGGTCGATTTTTGATGCTTTTGTGCTCGGATTCGGAGTTATACGCGTTTGGTTTTGGGTTTTGTGGCTCGATGTGAGCTCGACCGAGACCCAAGGTCTCGGTGTGACCCTCCTCGACTCGATTAGAGTCTTGGAGGTGTGATTGGTTCTTGTTCATCTTGATTCTTGTTAATGGTTGATGTTTGATTGGATTCTTGGGACCAATGTGGTCCGAATTATGGTTGTTGTTGTTTTGGAGTCTCGGCCGAACCCCCCCCCCCCCCTTCGCGGGCTGTTTGGGTCGAGGGCTCATAAGAGCTAGCCGAGACCGAGAGGTCTCGGGTGAGGTTATTACTTTGGTTGTGACCTCACGAGTTGACCCGGGTTTGACTTGGTAAGTCGACCCGTATAATTGTTTTATTATTTTTGTTTTGGTACTTATTTGGTTATATTGTTGTGACTTACTTGGGCCGAATTATTTGGACATTGGTCATTTGATATCTTGTATTGGAGTTGTGTTGACGAGTATGGAATTGAGGACCGATTGTGAGACGGTCAATTAGATGACGGAGATAGGTTAGTTTGGGTGCCGTAGCCGGACCCTCATGTTGTAGCACGTGGATTTGAGATTGTTTGGACGGAGTTGATTTATATTGTGGTTTGACTTTATTACTTTGGACTTGGACTATGAGCCGAGGGTCATGACTCGGACATGAGGCCGAATTCTATGACTCGATAAATCTTCAAAAATCGATATTAAAAATAAAACTCGTTATAATATTATTAAGAATATAATCGTTTATATACGTATATAGACGTGTTAAACGTATATATATATATATATATATATATATATATATATATATATATATATATATATATATATATATATATATATATATATATATATATATATATATATATATATATATATATATATATATATATATATATATATATAAATGCGTATATTAATAATAAAATGATCACGAGTAAACGTATAATAATAAAGCGATAGTTATTACGCTATGAAAATGGTGTAATAAATGTCGGGGTATTATTATAAATAATAACTATATAAATAATGGCGAATTATACGTCGAATAAATAATAACTAAAAATGTGATTTTATTTTATAAATTAGAAACGTATCGAGTTATACGGATTTTGGGTCTTTAAAGTCCAAGTGGGCTTTATATTGTGACTTTGTGTTGTCACGGATATATGACGGTTAATATAAACATTTTATATTATCGAATGACTTATTCTAGATTGAGTTATTTGACGATATAAAATGGGTATATTAATGGGCATCGTATCCCACGACACCCATAGGATGTGGTATATATTTTAGGGTAATGAATTACTATATGTCTCGTGGAATTTGGCCGATTCGACGATATATATAGGGAATTCATTGGGCTACGACATATACCAAATAGAAATTTATGTGCAATGTGTTTTAGGTTGGGTATAATTTTGGAACGATATATTACGTAAATAAGTATGGGAGATTATCAAATCGACGGATTTAATAAGCTTCGATAATTATTTAAATAATATGTCGAGCTAACATTAGACCTATAGTTATCTTATTATTGTTCTTTGTTGAGGCTTTTCGGTTTGAGCTGTGTCGACCCTCCACTCGTATGGATACCAAACGTCAAATTTCAATTGAATATGAAGTTAATTTGAGAAATGGACATTTTGGAAAGTAAAATGAATTACGTTCGGGAATGGGAATATTTTATTTTGAGGAAATGATTTCTGAACGGGTTTGATATTGTTAGGAAGTGCCGAGTCTGTAGTCGCCGTTACGTGAGTTGTTTGAGATTTCTTGCGTCTTTCTTCTATCATTTCTTTTGAGGATTTCTGGACTTGAGGTGAGTCATAGCCCCACTTTTTACTCTTGAACTTTGTTTTCAATACTTGGGGTGAGAAACGTGCAAATGCTTTATGTGGACTATTATCGCTCTTTTTGATTTCAAAACTTGCTATGCTTATAGAACTAGGTAGAGCGAGGCCTAGACTTGAACTGGGTAAGCTACTTGATTTGGTTATAGAGCGAGGCCTAGACTAGATCTAGGTAAGCTATTGATTTGGTTTTGAGCGAGGCCTAGTCCCCGAACTAGGTAAGCTATTGGATTGATTATAGAGCGAGGCCTAGACTTGAGCTAGGTAAGCTATTGATTGGATTGATTTGAGCTATAGTGTGCACCTATAGGGATGATTTGATTTGGTTGGTTTATTTTGGTTGGATGAGTGAGCCCTAGTCTAGCTAGCAAGCGTTTTGCGTATATGTCCACTATATTGAATTAAGAATCTAAACCTATGATCTCACCAGCGAAAGCTGACTTTTAGCACGTTTTCTTAGGTAATTAAGTGATGCTCTGCGGATGCTTGGGATTGGAGGCTTGGCATTTGGCACCGGTTATGGATCTATGTTTTCTAAAACTCTGATAACTATTCGGGACCTATATTTATTTCTTTTGGGCCTAACTTTGGATGATTTTGGGATAATGTAAACTTTAAAACCTTGTGTGGTTGTACTTTATTATGTTTACTTTATCTCGTTCTTTTATGCCTTGTGTTTGGATACCAATCCCCGTAGCACCCCGAATGCTTGTTGAGTCTTCCGCTGTATCAAATTTTGGGGGTGTTACAGATTGGTATCAAAGCCAAGTGTGGAAAACTAGAAGGGGGGTTGAATAGTTTTAGCGTTTTAAAATCTTTTTAACTTGTTTAGTTAGCTTTGAAACTATCCGTTTGATCAAAGATATATGCACAAACACAATATATATAACATGCAAGTAAAGGAAAGAAACGATCAAACCACAACACGAGTATTTATCGTGGTTCGGCTACAAGGACTCTTTTTCCTTGCCCTACGTCCACGCCCCGAGTATCCAACTCGAGAGTTTCTTTCACTAGTCAACAAGCTCCTTTCACCGGCGGAGAAAACCTTACACGTCGCTTATACTTTTACCGACACAAAGCTAAATGTCGAGTTCTTTTACAAGGGCACAACCACTCCCGTTTAGTTCTTTTCCTAGGGTACAACAACTCCCAACACTCTTTGTATTTTGAGGACTAAAATACTAACCACTCACTTCAGAATATACACAAACAAATGACGCGTAAACAACAAGAGTTTACACAATACTAAGCTACCAAGTCTTGCAACGTTGTGTTGGAAACTTATAACTTTAGACGACCTTGTGAGCTTCTTTGCTACAAAAGGAAACTTCACATTTACAATGAAAAGAGGTTAGAAGAAAAGGATCAGTGTGTGTGTAAAATATGTGCTCAAGAAGTTAGCCAAAAATCAAGTTATGGCTTGGTATTTATAGCACAACAATCTGTGTGCTCGGCGGATCAGGCGGAACCCTCAAATGGGTTCCGCCCGTGTACCCCCAGGGTACCGCCGGGTCTGCAGTAGGTTTAAGCAATTACTCTTCAAACCAAACAAGGTCTTGTCACATTACTTCTATCAACCAAACAATGTCACATCACTTCAAGTAAGTCAAACATGATACTTGCAAGCAACATGAAAGCAAGTCAAACACATAACTTGCCATAAATACATAATGACAAAACTTGCCATAAATGTGATGTGACTATTTCTAATTTAAGAAATAAACTTGTGTTATGTTTTATGAAATGTAAAATGTAGCAAAAGTCATGTTTATGCAAGTCTTAAAAACTAAGAATATGTTTTGCTTAAAACTAAAGTTTACATTTTGTCGTTAACAAAACTTAGCAAAGATCGTAAAATATAAATAACGTTTTTAGGCGATATTTGTATTAACAATCTCCCCCTTTTTGTTGATGACAAAACATAAACTTTGTTTTTAAGTAACACACAAAACTTTGGTTTTTAAGACTTAAAAAAAATTATATTAACCTTGTTTTACTTAAGAGATGAAAAGCACATCAAGTATTGAAGGTATAATATATTTCTCCCCCTTTTTGTCGAAACAAAAAGTAGAGTAGCGAAGCGGAATAATCGCCATGCTCCCCCTTGGTCGATACTCCCCCTAAATGGAGTACCAATATGGGAAACATGGATTTTGAGACCTACAAAAAAATGGTTAGTTGGTGATATATATAGTTAAGCTTGTAGTTACCACACACAATGCAACCACAATGACAACACAACATTGATCAACCAACAATGCACACAAGTAAGTAGAAAGAAATTTCATTCCAAGTAAAATTTTGACTTATAAAAGTCAAAAGACAAGAAATGCTAACCATTCTTCTACTTAGTAACCAAGAAAAGAAAATAACCAAGAAAATAAAAAAAAAAAATCCTACATTCCTAAGTTGGGGCAAACGGCCTCCAAGGGTTGTTTAGGATTTGTTGGGGTGGGAAAGTGCATCCAAACGTTCAATGACATGTTGGAATGCAAACCGGGTTTCATTTTGGAATTGGTGAAGCAAGGTTTTTATGCTTTCACCCATTTGCTCACAATTTGAGCAAACATGGGGATGGTTGGGTGAAAATGGGTTGGGTTTGGTTTCTTGGTTTTGGGGTTGGTTTGGTTTTGGTTGTTGGGTGGAGGATGGATTTGGTATTGATTCAAGCAAGGTGGTTTGAAATTCCATTGCTTGATGAAGGTGGTTTTCAACCATGCTTTGTATTTCCTCATAAGAAGGAAAGAAAGACTCATAGGTTTGGGGTTGAGAAGGTGGTGGAGTTGGGTGATCATTGTGTTCAAAATTTGGTTCTCCATAAAGAGGACCATGTATTTCACGGTAGAGTGGGTGAAATAACAACGGTTTGGGTGGTTGGTAAACTTGTTGTGGTGGTTGGTTAAGTTCAAGATCATCATCAAGATCAAGAATTGACCTTGGTGATTGGTTGGCAAAAGGTGGTGGTTGATTATGTCTTGGTGGAAGATCATTTAAATCTTGGACATATGGGTGTGGTGATGTTGGAGGAGACCCAAAAAGTTCCATAGGTTCAACTTTTGGGAATGGTGATGGTGATGGAGTCTTTGATGGTTGAGTTGGAGCACTTGGTGGAGTTGGGTCAATAGGGTGATTTAGTAGGTGGTGGAGTGTGCTCATTTGGTTGTTTGGGTGATGGAGATGGAGATACAAGATTCAAAAAGTGTTCATTTTTTATGGGTGATGTGAATTCATCCGAGGATGAGGAGCTAAGGTTGATGGATTGGTTTGACCATAGTGGTTTGACACTTATCCGGGCGGTTCTACGGATGGGTCGTGATGGTTGAGAGGTGTTTGTTGACTTGGTCATTGTTTAAAATGGTTTAAAGTTTCAGAATTTGTGATGAAGAAGGTGTGGTTTGAGAGTGTTTAGGATGGTTTAATTTATAGTGATGAAGATTTGTGGGAAGGAGTGTTTGGATTTGATGTTAATCCATACAAAAATGGTGGTTCCTAATGATTTGGAAAACTTAATTGTGGGTTGTCATGTCATGGAAGTCAATCCAATGAAAATGGTGAAGTGAGAAGACAAGTTTTGCACTAAATGCTTAGTGGTTTTGGTGAGTTTGTTTGATGGAAAAATTCTCAGGGATTTCAAGGATCCCTTAAAAGGGTTCATTCCTTTATGTTTGAGGGGTCCTTGAGGTTGTTATGGTTAAATTTGAATTTTGGCGGGAATTGGTTTTGGTTAGGTTCATGGAAGAAGAAGTATCCTATAATGCTAAACACATTGCAAGTAATGGTTTTCTACCTAAAAGGATTGGATTTGGATGTTTGAATGTTGAATTGGCGAAAAAGAAAAAAAATTCTGCAGGCATATGGCGGCACCCTGGAAATACACAGGCGGAACCCAAATTAGGGTGCCGCCTGGTCCGTTGGGCCAAAACTGGGTTACCCAGAATTTGCACTGGCGGAACCCAAATTTGGGATCCGCGGGATCCGCCAGGCCTGAAAAAGTTCACAGTCCGCGTTTTTGACCCGCAAAACGATTTTCAAAATTTTCGAAAACTCTTGGAACTAAAAATATAATTCATACCTGGTTAGGAAATGCAAAAATTAGACATGTAAACACTCATGTCATAAGACTTTGACCGGGGGCTAGCGAAATTCACTAAACTTAGTGAAAATTTGATAATCATGAAAATTTGACAACTTGCCAAAAGTTGTCTTCCTGCAACATTGTTAGTGAAAACATGTTCCATAGTGTATCAAACATTGTACTAACACACAAATACATCACAAAGATTGTTTAAGCTAGCAAATTGTTCCAATAGCACCTTGTGCCAAACACTCCTAACACACCCGCACTCATTGACGGTCCATCTTCTTCTTCAGCTTCCCGAGGAATCTCCCGATGTTTTTGAACATCCCCTTTGTTTGCTTGAACTCCTCTGACTCATTTGGAATATCCGGAAGTTGGGAAACGTATTCTAGAGGTGGGAGCCTAGAGTTTGGCAAATTGTCATCTTCACTCATTGAGGAAGATGAGGAGGAGGTAGGGGGATGAGGACGTTTTCCTTGGGCTCTATACATTCTCTTATCACTTAGAGGGACAAATGTATGTGGAATGAGAGAGTAGTCAAGTTGAAGACGGTTAGGAGTTGGAGGAATGGGTGCAATGAACCTAAAGAGACGGGTCAAGAACATTCCATATGGCAAAGCCGTTGTGCCATGAATGGGAATGTCGGCCATTCTCTTGGCCATGTAGTAAGCAAGATTGAAAGGTTGCCTAGTGGACAAAGAGTAGAGCATGTAGCATAGGCAAAGATTGATATGGTCTCGGTTTCCTATGGTGCTTATAACATTGGCTCTAAGGACTTCTTCCCATTTCTTGAATTGGGGCAAGAGTTCATTAAGTTCCATTCCATATGGATCTTTATCAACCTCATTTCCCGTTCGGGTTCTCCTAGTAGTGGTTGTCCTAACAAAGAGGTGGTTACGGAGTACATCTTTTGACACGAGTGGGGTATCATAAGGATGGTAACGGTCATCTAGGGTGTCAAGGGTTGAGAGGGAGTGCAAATCGGAGTAGATACAAGTACCTTGGTTTGGAATTCCTAGGAGTTGAGCAAACTCCTCAAGAGTGAAGGAGTATTGATTGCCACTAACCCTAAAGTTGACGGATAAATAATCATAATCACCCGTGGATAGAGTGACGGATGCATAGAACTCAAGAATGAATCTAGGACAAATAGGCTCGTCTAAAGTCAAAAGACACTCAAAGTTGATTGTGGCAAATTCGGCATAAAGGTTTGTGCCTTCTAGGAAAGACGGGTCAATGGTTCTACCCTCATGGACATAGCGTTTTTCTAGGGCTTTGAAAATGTTGACTTGGTTTGGGGTAAGGCCTTTGGTTTTGTGGTGTTTTGGGAGGTACTTAATTGTGTCCTTATGGTCGTAATGGGTTAGAGGAGGCATGATGATACCTAGAACAACAAAAATGTCACATTTTAGTTTAAGTAAACTACTATTTTAATGTGAATGTTCTAGTGTGTGCCTATATGAAAACAATGTGGAGGTGCGGTTATCTTGACTTATTTTGATGCATCAAAGGTGTTTTATAATGCAAGTTTTGTTATAAAAACAAAAGATAACCCAAACACTCCTAGTTCAATGTAGCTACGTTTGAATGTACCCGAAAATACATATTAATTATGTATTCCCTTTAGCATTCAAGAGACATTATGCAAGTGATGTTTTGAACATAACGTTTTGATTTTGTATTCTCAATGTGAGACGAAAAAATATTTGTCCTACTTGTGAGAAATTTTTGCAAGAATTTGACATGGGGTGGTTTAGCAAACATGTTTACACTAAGTAAGAGTGTAATTCCTAACTATGGGGAACATGATTAGTTTTGTTAAACACCTAATTTTATGCATGAATTTTACAAGTTTAATGCATAACCCCAAGTTTTTGTTTTTGTGCAAAAATAGAATTCCTAGACTCAGATCAGGATTGTAATCATGTTTAGAATACTTACAATGATGATTGATTTGCAATGTAAATGAATGAAGGACCAAGAATTCGTAGGTGTGGATGAGTGGTGAAGTGAATAGTAGCAGCCTTGAAGTGGTGGTATGTGATAATGGGTGTTTGGTTTAATATAAACAAAGAAAAATGATTCTGCAGGTCGACGGACACGGCGGAACCCTGGGTTGGGTTCCGTCCGTTATGGCTGAGGGTTCCGCGCGAACCTGCTGAGAAAAATGGTTTTGGATTTGTTTTGATTTTTGTGATTTTTGTCTAATGTCCAGAACTACAATGTAGGTTCCATGAGTCCTAAGCCTAGCCTAAGAAGATTAAAAGGTTCACGTTTGAGAGGTTTTGTGAGAATGTCGGCTATGTTATCTTCGGAAGAAACTTTCTCAATTGAGATGTTTCCTTTTTGGACGTTGTCACGAAGGAAATGATGACGGATTTCAATATGTTTGGTACGAGCATGCTGAACCGGGTTTTTGCTAAGATCAATGGCACCTTTGTTGTCACAAAGAATTGTGATGTCGTTGAGTTGAATTCCGTAGTCGACAAGAGCTTGCTTCATCCAAAGAGCTTGTTGACATGCCTTTCCGGCCGAAACGTACTCGGCTTCCGTTGTTGAGATAGCAAGAGCCGTTTGCTTCTTAGAGAACCATGAGGTGAGACAATGTCCAACAAAAGTACGAATACCACTTGTGCTTTTTCTATCGACATAGTCACCGGCATGATCCGAGTCGGCACACACTATGGTGTCTATTCCCGTTCCTTTGGGATACCATAAACCTAAATGTGTAGTGCCCTTAATATACCTAAATATCCTTTTAACGGCTTCGAGATGTGTAGTCTTAGGATCTTCTTGAAAGCGAGCACATAGACAAACACTAAACATAATGTCGGGTCTACTAGCCGTTAGGTAAAGTAGACTACCAATCATACCTCTATATTTAGTGCTATCTACGGATTCACTTTCCTCATCCTTGGTGAGTTTAGTTTCCGTGGACATGGGAGTTTTGATAGGTTTCGAATCTTCTAATTCAAATTTCTTAAGCATGTCCTTAATGTATTTAGATTGGTTAAAGAAGATACCATCTTCAAGTTGTTTAATTTGGAGTCCTAAGAAAAAGTTGAGTTCTCCCATCATACTCATTTCAAACTCGTCATGCATGATTTTTGAGAAATCCACACATAATTCTTGACAAGTTGATCCGAATATAATGTCATCAACATAGATTTGGACTATGATAATATGTGAATCTTTCTTCTTAGTGAAGAGAGTATTATCAATTAAGCCCATGGTGTACTTATGGTCAACTAGGAAGGTTTTAAGTCGATCATACCATGCTTTTGGAGCTTGCTTGAGTCCGTAAAGAGCCTTTTTAAGTTTGTAAACATAATTAGGTTTTTCAAAATCGATGAAGCCCGGTGGTTGAGCAACATACACTTCTTCATTAATGACTCCGTTTAGAAATGCACTTTTGACGTCCATTTGAAAGAGTTTAAAATTATGTGCACACGCATAAGCAAGTAAGATTCTAGTTGACTCGAGCCTAGCTACCGGAGCATAAGTTTCATCGTAGTCGATGCCTTCTTGTTGATTATATCCTTGTGCTACTAGCCTAGCTTTGTTTCTAGACACAATTCCATTTTCATCCATTTTATTACGAAATACCCATTTCGTTCCAATTATTGTTTGACTCTTTGGTTGAGGAACTAATGTCCATACATCATTCCTAATAAATTGGTTTAATTCTTCTTGCATTGCAATTACCCAAGATTCATCCTTAATGGCTTCATTAATATTTTTAGGTTCAATGGTTGACACGAAACAAAGATAATTACTTTCATTTTGGACTTTTGATCTTAGTGTTCTTTCATTAATGTTGCCTATGACGCTATCTAATGGATGACTTTTAGATTCTTTGACATTAACAAGTTCTTTGTTTAATAGTTCATCTTCCTTGTCATTATCTAAGATTTCTTGACATTCAATTGCTTGGCTTTCAACTAAGTCATCATCTACCAAAGGTGATGTCTTAGAGGGAGGTGGACTTTCGTCAAATGTTACGTTTAACGATTCCTCGACTCTTAAGGTTTCTTTGTTTAAAACAATGTAAGCTTTACTACTTTGTGAATATCCAAGAAATACACCTTCATAAGACTTTGGGTCAAATTTGGTGAGATAATCCTTGGTGTTAAGAATGAAACATTTACTACCAAACACTCTAAAGTATCCTAATGTAGGCTTTTTACCTTTGTAAAGTTCATAAGGAGTTTTATTCAAAAATGGTCTAATTAGGACTCGATTTAGAATGTACGTTGATGTGTCTACGGCATTACACCAAAACTTTTGTGGAATATTTTGTTCATTAAGCATTGTTCTACTCATCTCTTGTAATGTCCGATTTTTACGTTCTACTACACCATTAGATTGAGGAGTACGTGGAGCCGAAAAGTTATGAGTAATTCCATTATTATCACAAAATTTTCCAAATTGAAATTCATTATCAAATTCACGACCGTGATCCGTTCTAATAGACACAATATTAGATCCTACTTGATTTTGAATTACCTTCATAGTCACTCCAAGCACCACCCACAAAAGCTTGTTGAGGCTTGCTCTTGGGTGGTTTTGGACATTCTCCTACAAGATGACTTGTGTCTCCACACCTATAGCATTTTCGTTCAACTTTTCCTTTTCGATCATCACGATCTTTCCGGAGGGTTTTCTTGTCATCTTTAGGTTGTCTTACAAACCTCCCTCGCCTACGAAAGAACTTCTTGAAGTCTCTCACGGCCATAGCATATTCCTCATCATCACTATCCGAAGTAGATTCTTCATCATCACTTGATTGGACTCTAGCTTTCAAGGCAATGGACTTAACTTTTTCTTTCTTGCCTCTAACTAGTTCCGAATCTTTTTCCATCACCATTTCATGAACTTTGAGGTTTCCAATTAGCTCATCAAGTGACATGCTTGAAAGATCTTTGGATTCTTCAATTGCCGTCACTTTTGCTCTCCACTTCGGATGGAGTGCTCTAAGAAATTTCCTGACAAAGTTCTTACTACAAAAAGATTCATCTAGTGCTTTAAGTGAAGTAATAATAGTGTTAAACCTAGCAAAAGCATTATCAATAATCTCATCTTCGGAAATAACAAATTGTTCATATTGTTGAACAAGAAGATCAATTTTGTTATCTTTAACTTGTGAGTTTCCTTGATGAGTGACAATTAAAGATTGCCAAATATCTTTGGCGGTTTTACACAAAAAGACTCTTTCATATTCTTTCTTAGGCAAAGCGTTGTAAAGCATCATTTTAGCTTCATTATTTTTACCTATCAATTTCTTTTGATCATCATCTTTAATGTTAGTAACTGTATTATCACCATCAACAATTATGTACCATAAATCTATATCTTTAGATTTCACGTAAGTTTCAAAACGGTTTTTCCAATATATAAAACCATTTGCTTCAAAGAGTGGTGGTCTTTGCATAGATTGCCCTTCTTTGTAATTTTCAAAATCCATAGATCGTTTCAAGTTTTAAAACACAATATATTTTAAAAGCTTGAGTAACGTAGCTCTTGATGCCAATTGTGGAAAACTAGAAGGGGGGTTGAATAGTTTTAGCGTTTTAAAATCTTTTTAACTTGTTTAGTTAGCTTTGAAACTATCCGTTTGATCAAAGATATATGCACAAACACAATATATATAACATGCAAGTAAAGGAAAGAAACGATCAAACCACAACACGAGTATTTATCGTGGTTCGGCTACAAGGACTCTTTTTCCTTGCCCTACGTCCACGCCCCGAGTATCCAACTCGAGAGTTTCTTTCACTAGTCAACAAGCTCCTTTCACCGGCGGAGAAAACCTTACACGTCGCTTATACTTTTACCGACACAAAGCTAAATGTCGAGTTCTTTTACAAGGGCACAACCACTCCCGTTTCAGAATATACACAAACAAATGACGCGTAAACAACAAGAGTTTACACAATACTAAGCTACCAAGTCTTGCAACGTTGTGTTGGAAACTTGTAACTTTAGACGACCTTGTGAGCTTCTTTGCTACAAAAGGAAACTTCACATTTACAATGAAAAGAGGTTAGAAGAAAAGGATCAGTGTGTGTGTAAAATATGTGCTTAAGAAGTTAGCCAAAAATCAAGTTATGGCTTGGTATTTATAGCACAACAATCTGTGTGCTCGGCGGATCAGGTGGAACCCTCAAATGGGTTCCGCCCGTGTACCCCCAGGGTACCGCCGGGTCTGCAGTAGGTTTAAGCAATTACTCTTCAAACCAAACAAGGTCTTGTCACATTACTTCTATCAACCAAACAATGTCACATCACTTCAAGTAAGTCAAACATGATACTTGCAAGCAACATGAAAGCAAGTCAAACACATAACTTGCCATAAATACATAATGACAAAACTTGCCATAAATGTGATGTGACTATTTCTAATTTAAGAAATAAACTTGTGTTATGTTTTATGAAATGTAAAATGTAGCAAAAGTCATGTTTATGCAAGTCTTAAAAACTAAGAATATGTTTTGCTTAAAACTAAAGTTTACATTTTGTCGTTAACAAAACTTAGCGAAGATCGTAAAATATAAATAACGTTTTTAGGCGATATTTGTATTAACACCAAGGTTATAGAGAACTAGGTAAATAGACACCTAAACTATAACCGATTTTTATAGAAAACGATCCTCGACCATTGCCCGCCAGCCCGCCAAGCCGAAGCATCATTGTTTATTATTGAGGTATTATGAGATTATTGAGATGATTATAGATTTGGGATTTCTTGAGATGACTTGAGGTTTCGAGGTTTATTGATTTTGTGATATGATGGCGTTTCGAGGAATTATATGTGTTCTGAGGAATTATATGGCTTAATTGTTTTGAGAATGGTTTTAGTAATGCGGTATTTAAATCTTACTTGATTTTATATGATTTGGAATTATATGATTATTGGATATGGTATTTTGAATTCGCGGTTTAGTTGTTTTGAAACACTTACACCTACCCTACGCCGTTGTCACAGACTATGGCGTCCCATATGCCTGACGTCGTTGAGGATATTCTTACCACACCGGTATTGCCAGCACGGTTCACCATGGCCCCTGATGACCCTTACCAGGTTGCCATGCATTCAGCTACTATGACACCGACAGGTTCTATTTCAGCACTACCTGCTGCATCTACGCAGGGACCCTCATCTTCTCTAGGGCTCCCTGGTACATCGAGGCAGCTTACTCTTCATCAGGCTTTGGGTCGCGTGGCACCTCGCTTTGCCCACCGAGCTACGACACGCATGTCGGTACGCCCTACTCCATCACCTTTACAGATTGATGCTCATTCTCTTCTGTCTGAGGCGCCACCCACATCATTGCGTCGTCGTCCTAGATCACCTACTCCTTCACCACATGGTTCACCTAGTAGGAGACGACGATTGATGATGTACTCTTTCGATGAGGAGGAGGAGGAGTACGAGGGTGAGGATGAGGCTGATGACCCTGAGCGGGAGGATGACCCTCAGGAGGTTAAGCAGGGTGATGATGATGACCCTGAGGAGGAGGATGACCCTCAGGAGGATGAGATGCCTGATGATGATGATGTGTTAGTACCACCAGCTCAGGCTGAGGAGCCTGATTCACCTGTACACCCGATTGAGCCTGATTCACCTGATCATCCGTTCTTGTTTGAGTTGCCACCTGGTAGTCCCGTGGTGTCGGATGCATCTTCTGAGATTTCTGCTGAGCATGCAGAGTTGGGTGAGATTGGCAGGTTGTGGGCTCGGATTACTGAGCTTAGTGAGAGAGTTGCACGTGTATCTGATCGACTTGAGAGAGTTATTGGAGAGTTTTTAGCAGATTTGAGAGTTGACTTGACTGTCGTTGTGGGCAGGACTACTGAGTTGAGGAGAGTTTTGATGGATGTTCACGAGCATATCGATAGTTTGCAGCGAGGATTTGTTACTGCTCGTGAGGCCGACCGCAAGCTATGGCAAAGGAATGCCGAGCTAGAGAAGGAGGTAGCTGACCTCAAGAGAGACCGAGAAACCCATAGCGTGGAGTTAGGATCGTTATGGAGGGATCTTGATGGCTTGAGACAGGAGTTGAGGAGCCTCCGCCAGCCACGTGGCTAGTTGCTTGGGTTATGTTGTCTTGTTGCTTTCTTAACCGAGGAGTGTTCGGTTAGAAAAGCTATTTATCATGTTTTGATGTATTTTGTTCAGTATTCGTCTCTTGTGGAACGATTAGTACACTTTGTATTATCCGTTAGTTGGAACGATGTTAGATCGCTATTGTATGGTTGATGGTTATTAGTATATGGTATTATGTGATTTTGGGTGTTATGGAAATTGAGTCCTTATCCGTTTTATTGATGTTCCATGGTGTATTGTTACTATTCTTTCCGTGACTTGGCTTCGTTGATTTAATTCTTGTTGAGCATATGATAAGTCCTATCGGAGACTCACAAACTTATATGATGTTTCAGATCAATGGCCCCACGAAGAAACCCGGTTAGAGCTACCAGAACTGGACCTGCAACGGCTACCCCTAGTCGTCGAGGGCGCCGTCCTACTCGAAATGTTGAGACCCCTACTCCTGATAACCTGGACACCACTAACCGCAACAACAGGAATCAAAATGTTGATGTTCAGGGGGACAATGATCATGTTCCACTTAATGCACCTACTGTGGATCAAGCAATGATCAATCAACTTGTGGAGCAACGAGTTGCTGAGCTACTAGCTGAGTCAAATCATTCCAACAATTCTGCTGGAACTTTCCCACCTGTTCGTGCTAATGGATGTCACTACAAGGAGTTTAAGATTTGTGGACCGATTGAGTTTGGTGGAACTGAAGGAGTGGTTTACTTGGTTAGGTGGATTGAGAAGACTGAGTCTGTGTTCAATGTCAGTGGTTGTGCGGATAATGCGAAGGTAAAGTTTGCTTCTTTTACCTTCAAGGATGAAGCATTAACTTGGTGGAACAATTACCGTAACTCGGTTGGGAGTGATGTGGCTTATGCTATGACTTGGGAGCAATTTAAGTCTTTGCTGATTCAGACTTACTGCCCAAGGAATGAGATTAAGAAATTGGAAATTGAGTTCTGGAACCACAAGGTGAAAGGTACCGATATGGCAACTTACAATCGCCGTTATCGAGAGTTGGCCTTACTCTGTCCCGATATGGTTAGGACTGAGACCCAAAAGATTGAGAGGTATACCGATGGATTACCGGTAGCCACCAGGAACGATGTGATATCTGCTAAGCCTGCAAATATACATGAGGCTATCACTATCGCTCAACAATTGATGGACTCTTTGGAATTGGAGGAAGCTGAGAAGGATAAGAATGGAAAGAGAAAGAGGGATGATCACTCTAAGGGTAATGATCGTCGAAACAAGCGACAAACAACTGCTAGAGCTTATGCCATGGGAGATGGAGACAAGAAGAACTACAATGGAGATGCGCCCAAATGTAACCGATGTTACAAGCATCATTCTGGTCGATGTACGGTAATGTGCAAGAATTGCTCTAAGATGGGACACATAGCTAAGGATTGTAGAGCTCGACCACTTGCTATGGTTCAAGCTACTCCTGAAACTATGAGCAAAGCAAATGTTACTTGCTTTGGATGTGGAAAGAAAGGACATTATCGGAATGAATGTAGGGAATCGTGGAACCGAGGAAATCAAGGATCGGGTGGTAATGGGTACAACAATGGAAACCGTGGAGCTGGAGGAAACCGTGGACGACAAGATAATGGGGACCAACGTGTGGAAGCTGGAGTTGCTCATGGGAGAGTGTATGCACTCGGGAACGAGAGGGGAGAAGATCCGAACGTCGTTACTGGTACGTTCCTTCTCAATAATCGTTATGCTTCCATACTATTTGATACTGGTGCCGATAAGAGTTTTGTGTCCACTAAGTTTGCACCCTTACTTGAGAAACCCCCGATGGCCTTAGGAATTGGTTACGATGTAGAGTTAGCTAATGGAAACATAGAAAGAATTAAGACCATCATTCGCGGATGCACGTTAAACTTTCTGAACCGTCCTTTCAACATAGACCTTCTACCCGTCACACTAGGTAGTTTTGATGTCATTATCGGCATGGATTGGTTGTCGAAGTATCGTGCCCATATAATCTGCGATGAGAAGATCGTGCGGGTACCTTACGGCAAGGAGATTCTGAACATACCAGGAGATAGAAAGGATTTGAGAGGCCCATCCAGGTTAGCGGTCATATCTTGCACTAAGTTGCCGAAGCTAATAGAGAAAGGAAATTACCTTTTCTTAGCCCAAATTTCTGAGAAAGGAGAGAAGGAGAAGAGGGAAAGGTGCATTGGAGATGTACCTATAGTTCGCGACTTTTCAGATGTGTTTCCCGATGATTTGCCAGGAATTCCGCCTACTAGACAAGTGGAATTTCAGATTGAGTTGATACCTGGTGCTGCACCTGTAGCACGAGCGCCTTATCGTCTTGCACCTACTGAACTGGAAGAATTGTCGAAACAATTAGCGGAGTTAGCCGAGAAGGGATTCATAAGACCAAGTTCTTCACCTTGGGGAGCCCCGGTCTTATTTGTGAAGAAGAAGGATGGATCGTTCCGAATGTGTATTGATTATCGAGAGTTGAACAAGTTAACGGTGAAGAATAGATACCCGTTACCGAGGATCGACGATTTGTTCGATCAACTTCAAGGATCGAGTGTGTATTCGAAGATCGATTTGAGATCGGGATATCATCAGCTTCGAGTGCGCGAGGAAGATATTCCGAAAACGGCTTTCAGAACCCGTTACGGGCATTACGAGTTTCAGGTGATGCCGTTTGGGTTGACTAACGCACCGGTGGTATTCATGGATCTCATGAATCGGGTGTGTAAGCCTTACTTAGATAAGTTCGTGATTGTGTTCATCGATGACATTCTGATATACTCGAAGAGTGAGAAGGAACATGAGGAGCATCTAAGACTTATCTTAGAATTGCTCAGGAAGGAGAAACTGTATGCCAAGTTTTCGAAATGCGAATTTTGGATTCCGACGGTACAATTTCTAGGTCATGTAATCGATAGACAAGGAGTTCATGTGGATCCTGCTAAGGTTGAAGCGATTAAAGATTGGGCTGCACCTACGACCCCAACAGAAGTTCGTCAATTTTTGGGATTAGCCCGTTATTACCGAAGATTCATTGAGGGATTTTCGAAGATAGCAAAACCGTTGACCAAATTGACTCAAAAGAGCGTTAAGTATTAATGGGGAGATAAGGAAGAGGAAGCCTTTCAGTTACTTAAGGAAATGTTGTGTAGTGCTCCTATTTTGGCATTGCCCGAAGGTAACGAGGATTTCGTCGTCTATTGTGACGCTTCACATAAAGGTTTAGGAGCTATGTTAATGCAACGAGAGAAAGTGATAGCTTATGCTTCCCGACAACTCAAGAAGCATGAGAAGAACTACACCACCCATGATTTAGAGTTAGGTGCTGTGGTTTTTGCTTTGAGGATATGGAGACATTACTTGTATGGAACCAAGTGTGTAGTGTTTACTGACCACAAAAGTCTGCAACACATTCTGAACCAAAAAGAGCTTAACATGAGGCAGCGACGTTGGATTGAGTTGCTAAGCGATTATGACTGTGAAATTCGCTACCATCCTGGTAAAGCAAACGTTTTTGCTGACGCTCTTAGTCGAAAGGAGAGAATTCCACCATTACGAGTGAGGTCATTAGGAATGACTATCGTATCGCCATTACCGTCTCAAATATTGGAAGCTCAAACGGAAGCATTGAAAGCAGAAAATAAATCTGCCGAGAATATATTTGGGATGGCAGAAAATGAGAAAGGATTTGTTAAGCGTTCTGATGGAGTGTTATGTTTTGGAGAACGAAGTTGGGTACCATTGTATGGAGGAATTCGAGAATTGATTATGCATGAGTCGCATAAGTCGAGGTATTCCATTCATCCTGGGTCGGACAAAATGTACCAGGATTTGAAGAAATTATATTGGTGGCCAAATATGAAGGCAGATATAGCAGTATATGTTAGTAAGTGCTTGACCTGCTCTAAGGTTAAAGCTGAACATCAAAGACTGTCAGGATTGTTGACGCAGCCAGAACTCCCGGTTTGGAAGTGGGAGCGGATTACGATGGACTTTATTACCAAATTACCAAAGACAGCTAGCGGTTGCGACGCTATATGGGTAATTGTGGATCGTTTGACTAAGTCTGCTCACTTCCTGGCGATTAGTGAAGATGATAGTGTGGAAAAACTTGCGAGGTTATACGTGAAGGAGATTGTTTCTCGTCATGGAGTTCCGATATCGATTATTTCGGATCGAGACAGCCGTTTCACGTCAGCATTGTGGCGATCACTTCAAACTGCTTTGGGGACGAGACTTGATATGAGTACTGCATATCATCCCCAAACCGATGGTCAAAGTGAGAGAACTATTCAAACTTTAGAGGATATGCTTCGTGCATGCATCATAGACTTTGGTAAAGGCTGGGAGAAGTATCTACCCCTTGCGGAGTTCTCCTACAATAATAGCTACCACACAAGTCTTAAGGCTGCACCGTTCGAAGCTTTGTATGGTCGAAAATGCCGTTCACCTATTGGTTGGGCAGAAGTTGGAGATAGCCAACTCACAGGCCCTGAGCTTATCTTGGAAACTACGGAGAAACACTACAAGAAAAGTGGCTTTTTAGTACCCCCATAAGTGTCCTAAAATGGTACTTTTTAGGACCTTTCATTTAATAGGACCAAGGATGAAAGCGTTTCATGTAAGGCGGTTGTAATAGGTCTAAAGCGTCCTAAGCCTTATGAAACCAATTTTATGGTCGTATTATATGTCTATAAACAACACAAATAGTGTCCTAATAAAACCATATTAGGACACTTTTACATTGTTTTAACATGTGATTACCTACTTTTAATCTTTTGAGACACATAAAAACGTCCTTAAAAGTATTGTTAGGACGCTTATGATGTAACATCATAGCTATTTTAGTAACCAAGAAAAGGGTCCTAATAACTCAAATAAGATTATGATACCAATTTTATGGTCGCATTATACGTCTATAAACAACACAAATAACGTCCTAATAAAAACATATTAGGACACTTTTCCAATGTTCTAACATGTGGTAACCTACTTTTAATCTTTTGATACACATACAAGCGTCCTTTAATGTTAATTCTTAGGACGGTTATCATATACCATTATAGTTACTTTAAAACCAAGAAAAGGGTCCTAATATCCGAAATACGATTATGAAACCAAATTTATGGTCGCATAATATGTATATGAACAACCAAATAACGTCCTAATAACAACATATTAGGACACTTTTACAATGTTGTAAAAGATAATTGTTAAGACGCTTATCATATAACATTATAGCTAATTTAGGACCAAGAAAAGGGTTCTAATATCTCAAAGAAGATTATGAAACCAAATTTTTGGTCGTATAAAATGTCTATTAACAACCTAAATAACGTCCTAATAACAACATATTAGGACAGTTTTATAATGTTAAGTTAATTGTTAGGACGGTTAATAAGTTTAATAGGACAATTTGAAAGTCCTGACAAGTCATATGATAGGACGCTATTTTCACCATCCACACTGTATTATTACGATATGAATAAAACATCAACTAAATATTAAATGAATAAAACGAAATTGTATTTCAAATTACCAATTGTCATAACAAAAGCACTAAACATAAATAAGATAGACAGAATCTAACATAAAGTCTGTTAACATTAAACAATACATTAACGCAACAAGAAGCTTAGTTCGTGGTCATCATGCATCATTTCTCTCAATCCTCACGGAACACCTTCAAATAAACACCCATGTATAAGCATTAAGGTCCATGTTAGTAAAATTATTGGTATCACAAGATTAACAAAGACATACCGAGATAAAGGGACAAGGCCATGCTATGGTTGCACCAACACAGTCTTCAATTGTGGAAAATAACCCATAGGGTCTCACCAACATTTCATCTCTTTTTGTTGGTACTTGAACGTTTACCTCACACCATCCTCGTCCAATCTCTTTACCACCAACTATATCATTTGGGTTCAAGCTCCTCACCCTTCCTTTTGCTACAGTCTCGGTTGAGTTTAGAATGCTTTTAAGGACAACTTCATCCCCGACCTAGATTTCAGTTTTCAACAAACATTTATCAATTTATAGTCAACACACATGTATTAGGTTAAACAGATGTAATACTGCAGGTATGGAGGCTTGAATTTGGGTGGTCAACACTGATCAGTCAGTGTATGATGGGTGGAATTGGACAAACAAAAAGCTATCTGCAGACCTATCTAATAAGCTCAAAAGTTTGAAATAAGCCCTGAACTTTATAGATGAGCTTATTGGCTTTCAAAAAAACCAATAAGCTCACTGTGTGGCCCACTAATGAAGAAGCTAAGGCACATGGATAGTTGCTGTTTTGAGCTGATGCCCTGGTGCAGGGCAATGGTTAGCCCTGCAGGCAACTTTGAACTATCACCTAAGCCAGAGAAAAAATCATAAAAATAAGCTAACTGTGGGATTCAAAAGCTTAGATGGGGAATTTCAACATGTAAAAATATCAAGACTTGAATCTCAACACGAAATTCACAAAAATTCTCCCAAGATCAGAGTTTCTGACTAACATACCATTTTGACTTTTTGATTTTGAACTTAAACTTTGACTTTAATGAAACTTGTTTGATCCGTATGCACTAAGTATGATTATTTAAGCTATGATAACACTAATTTAAGATACATGAACAAGATTTAGACCAAGTGGCTGAGATTTGATCCTCACAGGTCCCAACAGTGGACTGTGAGAGTGAAGGTAATTTGATTTTGACTTTCTGTAGTTCAAACATTGGTTTTATAGTTTTACTAGTTCTAATATCACCTAAGAGGTCAGAGTGTGCAGATAAACAAGTGAAAAGGCAACTACCACAGTTGAAACAACACAGAACGAAACACCCCTTAAGAACTGAGTTAACAAATTTAAAAGTCAAATGAGCAATGTAAATCATAATACTGATACATAATCTTGTAGCCTAGGTTCATTAGCTATCAAAGATAAAATAAGCTATAACTAGTAGAAAGGAACATACCCGTAAGCGTGGAGGTTCAGTGGTTACAACAGGAGAATGTTGTGATGTAAGAGGTGGAACAATGGAACTATCCGTCGACCCATTCTTCTCTGATAACTGGGCCCGTAACTTTTCATTTTCACTAGTAAGTTCTCCACATCTAGACTTCAATTCGTTGTTTTCTCTATGACATGCTGAACGACTTGGTATTACACCCCAAACAGCAGAAGCACGAACACCTAGACCATACATGCCTGCATCACCATTTCGATCTTTACCCATAACTGTAGAAAAAATATCATCTGGTCCAGGATTATCAATCGAACCCTCGGGCAGATTATCACTAAGTCGTTTCATTTCATCCTGCATTTTATATAAACATGAACAACATATATGAAAAGCATGTATTACGAAAAAAAGCATAATGTGTTTAACTTCTGCTATAAATACACTTTTGCAAACATAAAAGCATATTACTTACAATCGCATTTGCAGTGTCATCATTTTTGGTATTTCCATCTTTGGCGAAGCATGCACTAAAAAGATCCAATCGAGTTGGATCTCGTCCCAAAGATGTCTGTATGAATAAAAAGAAAATGAATATTTAAAGTGGATATAGACAGGATACATTAACAATCCCACTTTATCCATACACTTACCTTTAACTCTTCCCTTTTGCGAGCATAACTTTTTTTACCGGTTCTTTGGATCATCTTTTTTTTTGCCCGATTCGCCTTGTTTTTCTCACTTAAACTCTGCAGCAGGAAATTAAAATATCATAATGTGAAATTAAGTAATGTTATTTAAAGTGGAAGAGAATTTCACACCTTAGTGTTTTCTTTATTCCAATACTTCACAAGCTTCTTCCATTGTTTTTTTTGCACTTGCTTTGGCCTAGATTTTATTTGTTGCTTAACTGACAAAGACGGATCATGGTAGAGTTCCTTAACTCTTGCCCTCCAGTTCTTCACCTTCCGCCCAAATGATTGCAATATCCATTTTTCTCCAGCTTCCGGAATATCAAATTTTGTTTAAAAAAATGTAATAGCTCACATTAGAAAACAAATACTTTATTCATTAACATACATATTTAACATTGTGTACCTTTAAGAGTTGAAGCAAAGCTTTTTTTTTTCGACGTCAACTTTATTCCATGGTTTATAAAGCGGACAATACTTTCCACTCCATGAAAGGGTTCCCATGAAATGAGTCAGATGACTACTTTTGTCGTTAATAGGTTGTCCGTGTTCATTAACTAAAATAGGAATTCTATCCCCTTTTTCTTGGGCCCAAACTTTTGCCATACGTGTTGGTCCTCTCTTTCTTTTGCTTACAATCCGAACTACAAAAAGTGAACATGATTTACGATACATACGTATACATTTAACATACTAAATAATTTGAAATGGAGGCAATATGTTAGCGTTGTTTTTTGTCTTGTTTTAATTTAACTTTATTATATATTCTACTTATATGACACAATATATGATATATGATTTTTAAAACAATGCAATCAAGTAGACCATGTTAACCTGTTTCATTTCCAGCTTGTGTAACTACATGGTTTTCTTCATTTTCAGAATGCTCAGCTTGAATCTCTTCTCCGACTAGATCATCGCCGTTATTTGTTAAATCGTTCACATTCTCCAAATCATCCTCATTCTCCAAATCATCCTCATTCTCCAAATCATCCATGTATTTATCTACATCATCTTCTGAAGTAGCTTGATGTTCAATATCTTCATTCATATGTATGTCTTCGATATCATCATTTTCAACATCATAAAGGTCTTCATTGTTATCTATATTAAAAAAAAAAAAAAAAAAAAAAAAAAAAAAAAAAAAAAAACAAGTAACCATCGAAAACAGTTAACTGAATATACACTTAATAGTAATTTAATATCATATATATAGTATTTGAAGTTTATATATAGTTACCATCAGATCTCAAGTCACGCTCCCCGTGGTCATGGTCGTTGTCAATTGCAACTAAGTTTCTCTCAGTTGCAGTTAATCTCCCTCTCTTGACAGAAGTTGGTTGATCATTTCTTGTTTGGACTTGGTCGGACTCCTGTACCCTACTACGTATTGCCCTCCCTGTATCAATCTGTTGTCCCTTTTGCGATTGAGATTGTGAAGATGTTAGCCCACTGGAGACATTCGGAGCAATGTGTCGTTTTTGTGCTAAATTTTTATATCTAGTCATGGACTGTGGAGCAATGTATTTTCGATGCTGTTTCATGCAAGTAGAATTGTTAGAAAACAAACATAAAGAAAATTTAGTAGCCAAATTTATTATTCGTACCTTTTTATTTGTTTGTGTAGCCGCTTCTTCTGGGTTATCTTCCTCAGCATTAAGATGAAAGTCTGAACCAGACATATAATCTGCATCTTTCTCACCGGTATCCGTTGGTTTCTTTTTCTTTTTCTTTGTGTTGTCACTCTCTACTAGACTTGTCAAAGACCTAGCAAGATTTTTCACTCCCAAAGCTTGTAATCTCTGTTGGTTTTCTTGAATCCTTGTCCTTCTGGACATTTCATAATCATTTGTATTTCTCGTGGTGACTTGGCGTTGCATCTTTTTATTTTCCATTACTGTTGCACAAAAGAAATAAAATTATTATGAGATTGCAAAGAACAATAATCATATGAGAACAACAAAACTGAATTCAAATCACCATCTGTTACATGTAACAGAATGAAATACATTATCTAAAAACAAAAATATACGCAAATCCTTCAGTTACATGTCCCAGAATGAAATACATTAGCTAGAAACTGATATCAAATCACTATCACTATCACTACCCAAATCCTTTGAACCATGGTTACACAGGTATACCAACATTCATTTTAAATAAACAGAGCAACTAAAATACAACCTGTACCATATCACAAATAAGCAGCACTTATGATCACATATGAGACTCATCACAAGAGGTCAACCAAACACATACCCGAACCCACCATTTCACACACTTAAGAATCATCACAAAGGTTAAACAAACACTAACAATGTATAACAATAACAGTGTATAACAATTATAATACCAATAATAATAAGAATAACAATAACAATAATAATAATAGTAATAGTAACAATAACAATAATAATAACAATAATAATAACAACAAGAAAGGTTTCCATTACCTGTTGACTCAGATCTTCAATCAAAAGTGAAAACCCACAATCCTTGTTTTGCTGCCCACATACAACCCTAAACCAAAATTGATTGTTTAACCGTCTGTGAAAAACAATTTCCATTAATAAAATCGAATCAAATACTTGACTTCCGAAAAGATATGCTTGATTTTCGCAGCGCCAAAACTTATTTATGAATCTGAATTTTTCCCCAAAAATTTTAAGCGGGTTTATGTGAACGTGGGTGTGTAAGTTTTCCCCAAATGTTTAGAACTTTAGATTATATGGGGTAATTAGATTTATAATTAATTAAGTAATAGGGGTAATTAGATTTATAATTAATTAAGTAATAGTATATTTGTATTATATTATTGTATATATAATATATATTATATGAAATGTATGTATATTATTGTATATATATTGTATAAGTATTTTATTGTATGTGAAATTAAAAATGAGGTAGATTTGGCATTGGTTTTTCGGACTTCCCGGGTCAAACAACAATATGAATGTGTTGAAGTAATCAGTATTTGTTGTATCTTACTGCCCGAAATGGAGCGGCTCCAGATAGTTCATTTGTTTTACTCGGGCATTATTTAAAATGTTGATATTTTATTATAGACGGGATTTATCATAAGTGGTCTACGTTTGTTAAAGCGTATCCGCATACAGTTGACCCGAAAGATAAAGTGAGAAGTAGGACAGTAAACCACACTAGAGTCATATATGCCATTGGTGCAGCAATGACACGGACATGGAACCCTATGAATAATGAAATGACTCGGGTTTGAAAAGGTTCATAACCAATATGTTCATATCCAATGTTGCAAAAATTGCGAATCAGTAGTCGGGCAGTCGACCACCTTGTATAAGCTAATATGAATAACTCTCAACGGATGCGGTCATTCATTTATGATGTCAAGAGTTTTTACGTAAGCCGACTTCCCATGACGTCACATTCCGGGAATGGTTTGTAGCCTATATTCTACACATTGCGAGGCCAATATAAGCGAGGTGATCATAAAGTGCCGACTATTATGATTGATTGTATTGCTTTGCATGAAGTCATATACAGGACAGTAATCAACCACGAGCCCAGAAACATAACATATCATATCATATAACAGATAATCGGATGCATCCATACTCCCCTGCAGATAACATGGTGGCCAAACATATAATTGAGCTCATAACATGTAACATATAAGGGATGGTGTGGAACGTCACTCAAACACACTAGAGTCATATATGCCATTGGTGCATCAATGACTCGGACATGGAACCCCCAGGACTAGTGAAATGGCTCGTGTATCAAACTGATAGTCAGATATCATATCGTAATCAGAATGTCATATCAAAATGTTCATATCCAAAATGTTCATAACAAATGGGTCATATCAAATGGTTCAGAAAAGCTTATCAAAGGTTCATAATAAAAGTTTCATAACCAGCTGCCTTAAGGCAGTTGGCCACCAACTACCGCAAAAGCGCGCAGTTGACCAAGTCAAAGCTTAAAGGCGGGGGTTCGAATCCAGACTCCAACTTGGTCAGCCAGTGTTGACTAGGTAATTTACCGGGATATGCCTTCCTTGTTGGGTGGGGGGATCGGTACCAAAAAGGTACACGAACTTGAGATGGTTCCGGCAAATACCATTTTTTTTAAGGTTCATAGTCAAAAGAATCATATGAAGATTCGTCATTAAGGTTAATCAAGGTCGACAACAGGGCAATATCACCGATTCATATGACCCAATTGTACTATCGGGTTTTCGGGTATTTTGGTTTCATTCAATTTGAAAATAATAATCATGAATATTTTAAAAATAATATTCAAATTATAACCATTTATAAAGATGGGCTTGATCTTTTTGAAATTCACGGGTTGAAAAGGTTAAACGGGTTAAGGGTTCTTTCTTTCTTCTATATCTATCCCCGGAGGAGGATCAAAGCAGAACGACACAATAAACCCTTTTTTTTATACAAAAGTTGCCACATTAAGAAAAAAAGCTTAAACGTGTTGTCAGGTCGAACCAATTAATTTATTCACAACCCGAACCTACCCTGATTAATAAATGGGTTAGACGGGTCGACCCAAACCCGACCCGAAATATATTTATACTCAACACCCACTTACTAGTTCCTCTCTTTTTACAAATGCTTCAAACTGAAACTGAACTAGTTACACTTTGAGTCATCCCAATTAAATTAATAAGCATCTATATTATGGGAACACGTAATTTTTTTCGACCTTTGATCTTCTGCAATCTCTTCGGTACTCATCATTACGCGGTTTGATTATTTCGTCTGTCATTAATAGTCTTAATTTGTTCAGTTCATGCATCTACCCTTTATATATATGCTTGGTTATATTATTATTTGTTCAGTTCATCCATATATTTTTTTTCCGATCATAACTTTTTCACTTCTAACCCTAATTGAAAAATGTCTGAAACGCCGTTCTTGGATGAACTGAAACAACTTTCTGGGTCCGAAAAGATTCATGAGTGTTTTATTTTTTTGAATATTCAGGAGATACCAACCAATGAGATCAACATGAGGAATGTGGCGGCCGTCAGAGACGAAATGAGAATGCAAGTGGATAAGAGGACAGAAAGAATGATGGAGGTGTCTCGGTTGTATACTGATGAAGAAATGGCAACAGAGGATGTTTATGATTCTATGCATGAAGTCCAGCTAATTGAGAGGCGTTTGGTTGAATCCCTTGCTAGTGTGGTTGCTGACTTTCAGAGGTTGATCTCCTTGAAGAAGGAGACCATTGAGATTCTGGAGAAGTATGAGCATGAATGAAGGTAGTGGTTGGGTTATTTTGTGGTTTTTGTGTTTGATGGTGGCATTGTGTTGGGTTATTTTGATGAAAAGTTGTTATGTATTTATGGTGATGGTTATGGTTTGTGAACAATATTTTATGAACAATGGTTTCTGGGAACTTATGATATTTTAATAGTATGTGGATAGTTATGTTTAATGGCCGTTTGTTTTGTTATTTGCTTTGGTTATAATCTGTATGTGCTTGTTAGTTGTTATTGTTAAATGTTGGTTGGTTTTGTTTATATGTGTTTAATTTAGTCTAGTTGAAGGTTATGAATCAGTATTATGATTTAGATTGATCATTTGCCTGTTAAACTTGTGAATTCATTGGAGTATTAAAGAATCTGTGTTTTAAAGTAGTGTTTGGTTAGGTCTGTGTAGTGAGTATTAGAGGAACTCAGTGACTAAGGCCTGTTCATATAACTTTCTTAACATCTAATAAGTCAGAAACAAACCAGGTTTTAGTGGATAGAACTTTAAAGTCAAAAATCACCAATATATTGGCCTAAAATATGTCTGTGTGAAAATTAGTGTGGCATAAGCTTCAAATCATCTCACAAGTAGTTGTTATATCATAAATTAGTGTTAATATAGCTTAAGTCACATTAATCAATCAGTAAATTCGGATCAAATCTCACAAAAGTCAAACTAAGTTAATAATTTCAAAAAGTCAAAAACATTGTTGTTGCAGAAATCCAAAAATAGGGAGATTTATTTAGATTTTTGTATTTGGATTGGGAACCTGAGCTTTTCACAAATCATAGTCCCTCAGCTCATCTTTAAAATTCTGTGTCCAGCTTATTTTTAGGATTTTTATTGTAGCTTGTGCAAGTGCTTCTTTAAGCTTGCAGGGCAAGTACTTGTCCTGTTCACAGGAAATTGACCAATTTCAATAGACCATAGATTGTTCAATAGTCGGCCCCATAGTGTGATTATTGTCTTTTTGGAAAGCCAATCAGCTGATCTTTGTAGTTCATAGCTTATTTTGCACTTTCTAGCTTATCTAATAGGGCTGCAAGTAGCTTTTAGTTTGTCCCATTCGACTGTGTACACTGGGTGGTCAGTTTTTTCATTGGTTTTAAGCCAAAGTTCATAAGCTGTTATCTGGCTTATCTGTGAACCCCAGTACACAACCTTGGGCTTTTTAGGGAGCTTACAAGTTCAGCTTGTTGGATTAGTGCTTATTTTGGACTCTAGCCATTTTGCACTTAGCTTATTTGACTCTTACTTGTGACATGTCTCAAAACATACACTGAGTGACTTAGAGTTTGCCGACAGGTTCCAAGCACCACACACTGATTATTTGTGTCGTTTGCCTTGTTTGAAGTTGTTTATCATATGTTTTTGCTCATTTGCTCATTTCATAGCTTTTTCAAAAGTGCATAAGTCCTAATAAGCTATTAAGTCAACTGTTAAGCACAAGGGTGTGCACATAGCTTATTAATAAGTTATTATGGTCTAGATCTTATTCCGTTAGATTATCTTGTAGGTTTTAGGTTAAGGTAGGTACAACTCATGTACTTACAGCATATTTAGTTTATTGTAGATTGTTTGTATCTTAATGCCTTTCATAAATCCATTTTGGCTTACCAAAAGCATCTGTAAAGCTAAAAAGCTCATAGAGAGCTTATTTTTTACGTTTGAAAAAACTGTTTTAACAAAAGTTACTTATAATTAGTAATAAAAATGTTTTGTAAAAAGAAAATCAAATAAATTAAAATAAATGGAAAAATTGCAAAAAGTGGGGTTCGAACCTGGGACCTCAAGCATACATGCACAATACCACAACCCCCTTCCAATTGCTCTGGGGCACCAGTTCCGTTTGTTATTGCATAATCTATATACTTAATATAGTCCTTGTTCCTTTTAGCTTATTTTTGCAATTTAGCTTATTTAAATGCTTATCCGTACCATTTTCCCCCTCCTCATATTTTTCCTTGGTTCCTTGTAACTTGTAGCATTCCTAGTAATTTTCCCATAATTTTTACTCTTCAATAGGTAATTTTTAGAGTTAATTTTAATTAAATTAGTTTAAATTAAAAAGCAAAAAATATATTAGTTTTACTATTTAATTTTTATGCCAGATAATTTTTTATAATTTTTTTACCTTTTATAAGTTTTCAAGCTTATGTAAAAATTACTTTTGCAATTTTTACTTTTAATTTCTAATTTTTATATTTAAATTATTAAGAAATAATTAGGCAATTCATTAAGAAATACCTTAAAAATAAATTGTAAAAGTATTTCTAATTTTAATATCATTCCACCATCCAAAATTGCCAACACGAGTCACCATCATCATCAAGACCAGGTAATACCTCATAATTGAAACCCTAATCGTTTTTGCTAAATTTTTATGAAACAACATATGTGGTTAATTGATTTAGGATCCCTTTATTTTTGTTGAAATTATATGTGGTTTTCTGTGGTTAATTGAATTAGGTTTAAGATGGATACGAGTTGGATGTCTTTACCTAGATTTACCATTGAATATAAAAAAGGTCTTCACGACTTTCTTGATCATATATTCTATAATGAGGGTAAAAATGGACAGATTTCATGTCCATGTATTGATTGTGGTAATCAGATATGGGTAAATCGGACGGAAGCTACAACACATCTGGTATGTGTAGGGTTTATGAAAGGTTATACAATTCCACCTTTCAGTTCCAAATCAAGTGATGCTCCAATGTTGGATGCAGAAGATGACATGCAAGGGTTGCTGAATGATGCCTTCCATCGGTTTGGTGATGACACACTAACCGATGACATGGGAACACAAACTGAAAATATGAGTATGCCAAACCTAAAGGCGAAAAAATTTTATAAAGTGTTGGGAGAGGCAAAGAAACCACTATATCCTGGGTGTAAGTTATCAGTTCTTTCTTTTATCATTAGACTATTTCATGGTAAGTGTGTTGGGAAATGTAGTGATAATGGTTTCAGCAAGATGCTAGATACAATGAGGGAAGCCTTCCCCAATGCTTCTATACCAAACTCATTGTATGAACTAAGGAAGATAATTCGAGAGTTGGGACTTAGTTATGATAAAATTGATGCATGTCCTAATGATTGTATGCTGTACTAGAAAGAAAACATTAATAAAACAGAATGTGATATATGCCATACGTCAAGGTATAAAGCAAGTGAAGATGATTGTGTAGATGAGTCCACCACGAGTGATACACGTAAGAAGATTGGAGCAAAGGTGTTGCGTCATTTTCCGCTCATACCACGATTGCAAATGTTATTTATGTCAGCTAAAACAGCCGCCTCCATGAGATGGCATGAAGAGAGTCGCACGAAAGATGGTTACTTGAGACATCCTGCAGATTCCCCGGCATGGAAAGCATTTGATTTTAAATATGATAAGTTTGCCAAAGAATCTCGTAATTTCAGGCTTGGTTTAGCGAGTGATGGGTTTAACCCTTTTGGAACAATGAGTGTTTCTCATAGTACATGGCCTGTTGTTTTGACGCCATATAATCTACCTCCTTGGATGTGCATGCAGAAACCTTATTTCTTTCTAACGTTACTTATACCTGGCCCATCTGTGTAACACCCCCAAAATTTGATACAGCGGAAGACTTAACAAGCTTTCGGGGTGCTACGGGGATTGGTATCCAACACAAGACAATATAGAACGAGATAAAGTAAACATAATAAAAACACAACCAAAATACGGGGTTTTAAGGTTTACATTTATCCCAACATCATTTCAGAGTCAGGCCCAAAATAAAATAACAATAGGTCCAAATTTAATTATCAGAGTTTAGAAAATATAGATCCATAACCGTGTGCCACAGCCGAGCCTTCCAATCCAAGCATGCACCTCAACACTTAATTACCTGAGAAAACGTGCTAAAAGTCAGCTTTCGCTGGTGAGATCATAGGTTTAAGTTCAACTAATAATATAGTGGACATATACGCAAAACGCTTGCTAGCTAGACTAAGGATTCGCTAAAAGCCTGCGGATACCCTCCGCTCTCAACATAACACACGGAAACCCTTCCGCAATAACCAAAACACACGGATACCCTTCCGTACTATCATAGATATTCGGATAACCCCCGCAATACCAATAAATACTCGGATAACCTCCGAAGTATTAATAACCTATAGGTGCACACTACAGTATCTAATAAGTCAACCTTGAATAGTACACACGAAACTATGTGACTAAAGCTGACAATCCAAATAAGCCAACCTTGAATAGTACACACAACAAATATGTGACTAAAGCTGACAATCCAAATAACCAAATAAGCCAACCTTGAATAGTACACACGAAAGGTGTGACTAAAGCTGACAATAGATCCTAGTCCATACGCATAGCAAGTTTAGAAATAATATAAAAGCGATAATAGTCCACGTAAAATGATTTGCACGTTTCTCACCCCAATCGTTGAAAACATAGTTCAAGAGTAAAAAGTGGGGCTATGACTCACCTCAAGTCCAGAAAATAGCAAGACGAGGTAGGTAGAAATAAGATGTATGATAACTCACGAAACAGCAACTACGGACTTGGCACGACCTAACAATATTAACTCTTTCAGAAATCATTTCCTCAAATATATAATATTCCCAAACCCGGACGAGAATCCGTTTTATTTCCGAAAATCCATTTCGTATTAGTTTGGTGTATTTGCGTTTGGTATCCATACGGGCGGTGGGTCGACTCAAAACAAACCAATCAAGATCACACGTAGAAGATATAATAAACTATAGATCTAATATTAGCCCAATATATCATTTAAATAAATCGCCAAAGTTTACCAAATCCGTCGATTTGATAATCCTCATATTTATTTACGTAATATACCGTTCCAAGATTACACCCAATCTAAAGCACATATAAAGCACATAGCACATAATTACTATATAGTATATATCATAGTTTAATAAATTCCTCGTATATATCGTCAAATTGGCCAGATTTCCCGATATATACACTCGCAATCTATTACCCTTTACATATACTACAACCTATGGGCGTCGTAGGATACGATGCCCACTAATATATTCGTTTCCTATAACCAAACAACCCGACTCAACCTTACGGTTGAGTGGTTATTTACTTATAGAAAACGTCCATATTAGTCGTCATATATCCGAGACAACACGAATGTCGCAAATAATAACTTACCTGGACCCGAGTGACAACAATTTCGCCTAACTCAATAAGTTTATTCGTTATATATCCGAAATGACTTTTTATTAAACGTTTCATAATTGTCGGGAGTTTCCCGTTTATAACACAATTTTTAATAATAATAATACGTTTAATAATATTACGCCACTCTCGTAGCCTAATATATATCTAATCGTATTATTTATAATACGACTCGTGATTATGATTATTATTAATATACGCGTTTATATAGTTATATATACGTTATTCACGTATATACTTTCGTATAAACGTTCATATTATTAATAATTATTATTACGAGTTTTATTATTCTCGTTTCACTTTTTAATATTTATTGAGTTACACGAAATGGTCATATGTCCGAGTCATGACTCTCGGCTCATTGTCCAAGTCCAATAATAAACCAAAGTCATAAATAATAAATCTCCGTCCAATCACAATCTCAACCACGGGCTACAACAATAAGGTCCGACTACGGTACCCGACTAACCTATCTCCGTCATCTAACGACCGTCTCATAACCGGTCCTCATATCACATTCCAATCGTCAACAACTCCTCAATATAAAACCATAACCAAATCCAATTCGACCCAAAGTATTCGGCCGAGAAATAAATACCACATCAATATAACAATAACAATAATAACCAATAATAATATAACACTTAGTTCACATTTACCACAAGATAACATTTAACCAAATTAGTGTTCGGGTCGGTTTACCAAGCCGAACCCGAGGCAACTCTTCACCACAACTAGTGTGGTTCCCACCCGAGACCTTCATGGTCTCGGCTAGCTCTAAATGAGCCAAACAACCACACGACCTACTAGGGTCGTCGGCCAAAAATTTCATTCGGTAACCATGGTTAACCACGACCAACCATAATCGGTCAAATAACAAAATGAGGTTCCAAACACCCTCAATCGAACACCAAGATCAACAAGCTCGGATAGCCGAAATAACAAGCTCAAACCGAGGGTTTCCACCCTCGGGTACACTTCGACCCGACGAAGATGAACCAACCCGGATACCAAACTTATTAAGAAAACGTTTTTCCAATCAAGCTTCATCATCATATCACGTTTTTAATTAGAACCCATTCGGATCTCATCGATTCGTGACCAAGGGTCACGTTTTTATTAATAATACGAGTGGAAACTCGCTCACCTTCGAACTAAAAGCTCAAAACTGTGGTAATCTTTCCCAAAACAACGAATAAGGGTGAATAAGATGGTGATTCGAAGTGAAATAACGGGTTTATAGGCGCGTGTTATAGTGGATCTAAAAGTAGGGATGATGGAGAATCGAATTATGGTGGTGGTTTAGAGTGGTGGCCGGCGGTGGTGCAGTAGTGGCCGGAATAATTAAGGGGCGGCTAGGGTTAGAGTAGTAGGGGAGGGGATAAGTTAGAGAGAGAGAGTGTGGTTTGTGTTGTGTTGTGTGGGTTAAAAACCGGGCAAACACACCCCTTTAATAACTTTTTTTTTTTTTTTTTTTTTTTTTTTTTTTTAAATGTAATAATAATAATAATAATAGGAGTAATAATAATAATAATAGTAATAATAAAGATATTATTACGGTTGAGCGGGCAATACGGGTAAATGTAAAACACGTGGCCCGAACCCGAACTCATTTTAAAATTTCCATATCACACGAGAACCTCTCGTAATTAATTAAAATATATAACGGACTCGTTAAGACGAATCATAAAACTATGTTAGGTAATCCTAGTGCCAAAGTCAACGTAGTACCAAGTGAGAATTCAAATATACATCACCGATCGTATAATCAAAAATGAATTATGAACATAATTCACGAATTCCATAACGTCATTAAATAAAATATCCATAAAATAGGTCTTACAAGTTCGTTGTGAAATGAAAATTTCAAATAAAAATTATAAACGAACTTAAGTTGAAATGCGGGTTTTAAAAATAGCTCCCTAAACTGCCAGTTGTCACATCCTCCCCGTCTCAGAAGGAAACCCGTCCCGGGTTTCACTCGGAAAAATTCATCTACGAAGTGAAAAGCTTCGGATATCTCTTCCTGAACTCGTCCTCACGTTCCCACGTAAACTCTGGTCCATGTCGGGAATTCCAACGAACTTTGACGAGCGGAATGCGACTCCTCTTGAGTCATTTAACCTCACGATCTAAAATCTCAATCGGTTCCTCCACGAAATTCAGTTTCTCATCAACACGAATGTCCCTCATTGGAATGACGGGCATTTCATCAGAAAGACATTTCTTCAAGTTACTCACGTGAAACACGTCGTGAACTTTGCTCAGTTCAGACGGTAATTCCAACCTATAAGCCACGGGCCCAATTCTTTCTAAGATCAAGAATGGTCCAATGTAGCGTGGGTTGAGTTTACCACGTTTCCCGAAACGTATTACACCTTTCCAAGGCGAGACTTTCAGCATCACTTTGTCTCCAACCTGGAACTCTAAAGGTTTACGTCTCTGATCGGCGTAGCTCTTCTGCCTATCTCTGGCGGCTTGCAACCGATCACGAATCTGAGTTACTTTCTCGGTAGTTTCCAAAATAAGCTCAGGGCCTGTAAGTTGACTATCCCCAACTTCTGCCCAACCAATAGGCGAACGACACTTCCTGCCATACAAAGCTTCGAAGGGTGCAGCCTTAAGACTTGTGTGGTAGCTGTTATTATAGGAGAATTCCGCAAGGGGCAAATACTTCTCCCAGCCTTTACCAAAGTCTATGATGCATGCACGAAGCATATCCTCTAACGTCTGAATGGTCCTCTCACTTTGACCATCGGTTTGGGGATGATATGCAGTACTCATATCAAGCCTCGTCCCCAAAGCCGTTTGAAGTGATCGCCACAAAGCTGACGTAAAACGACTATCACGATCTGAAATAATAGATATCGGGACTCCATGACGTGAAATAATTTCCTTCACATATAACCTCGCAAGCTTATCCACACTATCATCTTCACTAATAGCTAAGAAATGAGCAGACTTTGTCAGACGATCCACAATTACCCAGATAGCGTCACAACCGCTAGCTGTTCTCGGCAATTTGGTAATGAAGTCCATAGTAATCCGCTCCCATTTCCAGACTGGAAGTTCTGGTTGCGTTAGTAGTCCTGACGGTCTCTGGTGTTCAGCCTTAACCTTGGCGCATGTCAAGCACTTACTAACGTACGATGCTATATCTGCCTTCATATTTGGCCACCAATAGAACTTCTTAAGATCTTGATACATTTTATCGGAACCAGGGTGAATGGAGTACTTTGACTTATGCGACTCATGCATAATCACTTCTCGAATTTCTCCATATAACGGTACCCAAATCCGATCTCCAAAACATAATAATCCATCCGAACGCTCAACAAATCCTTTCTCATTATCAGCCATCCCAAATATATTCTCGGCAGGTCTATTTTCTGCCTTCAACGCTTCCGTTTGAGCTTCAAGTATTTGAGATGGTAATGGCGATACGATAGTCATTCCCAATGACCTAACTCGTAATGGTGGTACTCTTTCCTTTCGACTAAGAGCATCAGCAACAACGTTTGCTTTACCAGGATGATAGCGAATTTCACAATCATAATCGCTTAGCAACTCGATCCAACGTCGTTGTCTCATGTTGAGCTCTTTTTGATTCAAGATGTGTTGTAGACTTTTGTGGTCGGTAAACACAACACACTTGGTTCCGTACAAGTAATGTCTCCATATTCTTAAAGCAAAAACCACAGCACCGAGCTCCAAATCATGGGTAGTGTAGTTTTTCTCATGCTTTTTGAGTTGTCGGGAAGCATAAGCTATCACCTTCTCTCGTTGCATTAACACGGCTCCTAAACCTTTATGTGAGGCGTCACAATAGACGACGAAATCCTCGTTACCTTCTGGTAACGCTAAAATAGGAGCACTACACAACATTTTCTTAAGCAATTGAAACGCTTCCTCTTCTTTATCTCCCCATTCATACGTAACACTCTTTTGGGTCAATTTGGTCAATGGTTTAGCTATCTTCGAAAATCCCTCGATGAATCTTCGGTAATAACCAGCTAAGCCCAAAAATTGACGAACTTCGGTCGGGGTTGTAGGTGCAGCCCAATCTTTTATTGCTTCAATTTTTGCAGGATCCACGTGGACTCCTTGTCTATCAATCACGTGACCCAAAAATTGTACCGTCGGAATCCAAAATTCGCATTTCGAAAACTTGGCATAGAGTTTCTCCTTCCTAAGCAATTCCAAAATGAGTCTTAGATGCTCCTCATGCTCTTTCTCACTCTTTGAATAAATCAGGATGTCATCGATGAATACAATCACGAACTTATCCAAGTAAGGCTTACACACACGATTCATGAGATCCATGAATATTGCTGGTGCGTTAGTCAACCCAAACGGCATCACCTGGAACTCGTAATGCCCGTAACGGGTTCTGAAAGCCGTTTTCGGAATATCTTCTTCGCGAACTCGAAGTTGATGATATCCCGATCTCAAATCGATCTTCGAATACACACTCGATCCTTGAAGTTGATCGAACAAGTCATCGATCCTAGGTAACGGGTATCGATTCTTCACCGTTAACTTATTCAACTCTCTATAATCAATACACATACGAAACGATCCATCCTTCTTCTTTACAAATAGGACTGGGGCTCCCCATGGTGAAGAACTTGGTCTTATGAATCCCTTTTCGGCTAACTCTGCCAATTGTTTCGACAACTCTTCCAGTTCGGTAGGTGCAAGACGATAAGGTGCTCGTGCTACAGGTGCAGCACCAGGTATCAACTCAATATGAAACTCCACTTGTCTAGTCGGCGGGATTCCCGGCAAATCATCGGGAAACACATCAGGAAAATCACGAACTATGGGCACATCTCCAATGCACCTTTCCTTTTTCTTCGTCTCTCCCTTCTCAGAAATTCGGGCTAAGAAAAGGTAACATCCCTTCTCCATTAACTTCGGTAACTTTGTGCAAGATATAACTGCTAATCGGGATGGGCTCCTATAATCCTTTCGGTCTCCTAGTATATTTAGGACTTCCTTTCCGTAGGGTACACGCACGATCTTCTCGTCGCAAAGTATGTGAGCACGATACTTCGACAACCAATCCATACCAATGATTACATCAAAACTTCCTAACGTGACGGGTAGAAGATCTATGTTGAAAGGGTGGTTCAAGAAATTTAACGTACAACCTCGAATGATAGTATTAATCCTCTCTATGTTTCCATTAGCTAACTCAATATCATATCCAATTCCTAAGGCCATCGGGGGTTTCTCTAGTAAGGGTGCAAATGTAGTGGACACAAAACTCCTATCGGCACCAGTATCAAACAGTATGGAAGCATAACGATTATTGAGAAGGAACGTACCAGTAACGACGTTCGGATCTTCTCCTCTCTCGTTCCCGAGTGCATACACTCTTCCCTGAGCAGCTCCAGCTTCCACACGTTGGTCCCCATTATCTAATCGTCCACGATTTCCTCCAGCTCCACGGTTTCCATAATTGTACCCATTACCACCCGAGCCTTGATTTCCACGGTTCCGCGATTCTCTACACTCATTCCTATAGTGTCCCTTCTTTCCACACCCATAACAGGTAACATCTGCCTTATTTCTCATCTCAGGAGTAGCTTGAACCATTGCAAGCGGTCGAGCTCTACAGTCCCTAGCTGTATGTCCTTTCTTTGAGCAATTCTGGCATTTCACACTACACCATCCAGTGTGATGCTGATGGCAACGATCACACTTGGGTGCATCACCGTTCTGATTCTTCTTATCTCCATTCCCAATAGCATAAGCCTTAGCTTGTCTCTTGCTTCGGTGATCATTACTCTTAGAGTGACGGTCTCTCTTTCTCTTTCCATTCTTCTCCTTATCAGCTTCTTCTAATTCCAACGAATCCATAAGTTGTTGAGCAATTGTGATTGCCTCATGGATGTTTGCAGGCCTAGCAGAAATTACATCATTCCTCGTAGCTACAGGCAATCCATCAGTATACCTTTCAATCTTTTGAGTCTCAGTTTTCACCATATCAGGGCACAACAAGGCTAACTCCTGGTAACGACGATTGTAAGTTGCCATATCGTTACCTTTCACCTTGTGGTTCCAAAACTCAATCTCTAGCTTCTTGACCTCATTCCTTGGGCAATAAGTCTGAATCAGCAAGGACTTAAATTGCTCCCAAGTCATAGCATAAGCTACATCACTCCCAACTGCATTTCGGTAGTTGTTCCACCAAGTCAAAGCTTCATCCTTGAAAGTAAAAGAAGCGAACTTTACCTTCGCATTCTCCGCACAACCGCTGACATTAAACACTGACTCAGTCTTCTCAATCCATCTGACTAAGTAAACCACTCCTTCATTTCCACCAAACTCAATGGGTCCACAAATCTTGAATTCCTTGTATTGACATCCATTAGCACGAACAGGTGGAAAAGTGCCAGCAGAATTGTTGGAATGATTTGACTCAGCGAGTAGTTCAGCAACTCTTTGCTCCACGAGTTGGTTGATCATTGCTTGATCCACAGTTGGTGCATTAAGTGGAACCTGATCATTGTCTCCCTGAACATCAACATTTTGATTCCTGTTGTTACGGTTAGTGGTGTCCAGGTTGTCAGGAGTAGGGTTTCAACATTTCGAGTAGGTCGACGACCTCGTCGAGCAGGAGTAGGAGTAGTCACAGCAGGACCAGTCCTGGTAGACCTAACAGGGTTTCGACGGGGTGTCATTGATCACGTAACACAAATAAGCGAATAAGGACTCAATTTCCATAACACCCAAAATCACATAATTCCATATACTAATAATCACCATCCATACAATAGCGGTCTAACATCGTTCTAACTAACGAATAACACAAAACATACTAATCGTTCCGAAAGAGACGAATACCGTACAAAATACATCAAAATATGATAACTAGCTTTTCTAACCGTACACTCCTCGGCTAAGAAAGCAACAAGATAATATAACTCAAACAACTAGCCACGTGGCTGACGGAGAATCCTCAACTCCTGCCTCAAGCCATCAAGATCCCTCCATAACGATCCTAACTCCACGCTATGGGTGTCTCGGTCTCTCTTGAGGTCAGCCACCTCCTTCTCTAGCTCGGCATTCCTTTGCCAAAGCTTGCGGTCGGCCTCACGAGCAGTAACAAATCCTCGCTGCAAACTATCGATATGCTCGTAGACATCCATCATAACTCTCCTCAGCTCAGTAGTCCTGCCCACAACGACAGTCAAATCAACTCTCAAATCTGCTAAAAACTCTCCAATAACTCGCTCAAGTCGATCAGATACACGTGCAACTCTGTCACTAAGCTCAGTAATCCGAGCCCACAACCTGCCAATCTCACCCAACTCTGCATGCTCAGCAGAAATCTCAGAAGATGCATCCGACTCCACTGGACTACCAGGTGGCAACTCAAACAAGAACGGATGATCAGGTGAATCAGGCTCAATCGGGTGTACAGGTGAATCAGGCTCCTCAGCCTGAGCTGGTGGTGCTAACACATCATCATCATCATCAGGCATCTCATCCTCCTGAGGGTCATCCTCCTCCTCAGGGTCATCATCATCACCATGCTCAGCCTCCTGAGGGTCATCCTCCCGCTCAGGGTCATCAGCCTCATCCTCACCCTCGTACTCCTCCTCCTCCTCATCGGAAGAGTACCTCATCACTCGTCGTCTCCTACTGGGTGAACCATGTGAAGATGTAGTAGGTGATCTAGGACGACGACGCAGTGATGTGGGCGGTGCCTCAGACAGAAGAGAATGAGCATCAATCTGTAAAGGTGATGGAGTAGGGCGTACCGACATGCGTGCCGTAGCTCGGTGGGCAAAGCGTGGTGCCACACGAGCCAAAGCCTGATGAAGAGTAAGCTGCCTCGATGTACCAGGGAGCCCTAAAGAAGATGAGGGTCCCTGCGTAGATGCAGCAGGTAGTGCTGAAGTAGAAGCTGCCTGTGATACAGTAGCAGAAGACATGGCCATCTGGTAAAGGTCATCAGATGCCATCGTGAACTGTGCAGGTAAAACCGGTGCAGTAAAAATATCCTCGACGACATCGGGCATATGGGAGGCCATGGTTTGTGACAACGGCGTAGGGTAGGTGTAAGTATTTCAAAAACAACTTAAATCGCAACTCATAATACCATACTAAAAATACTCATCAAATAATTCCATATATAATCTCAATAAAAGAATTTTAAACACCGCATTACTAAAATGTTTATAAAACATATAGACCATATAAATCCTCGAGAACGCCATCTTATTACTAAAAATCCATAAACCTCAAATCATCTCAAATATCTCATAATACCTCAAATAATAGAAGGTGCTTCGGCTTGGCGGGCTGGCGGGCGGTAGTCAAGGATCATTTTCTATAAAAATACAGTTATAGTTTAGGCGTTTATTTACCTAGTTCTCTATAACCTTGGCTCTGATACCAATCTGTAACACCCCCAAAATTTGATACAGCGGAAGACTTAACAAGCTTTCGGGGTGCTACGGGGATTGGTATCCAACACAAGACAATATAGAACGAGATAAAGTAAACATAATAAAAACACAACCAAAATACGGGGTTTTAAGGTTTACATTTATCCCAACATCATTTCAGAGTCAGGCCCAAAATAAAATAACAATAGGTCCAAATTTAATTATCAGAGTTTAGAAAATATAGATCCATAACCGTGTGCCACAGCCGAGCCTTCCAATCCAAGCATGCACCTCAACACTTAATTACCTGAGAAAACGTGCTAAAAGTCAGCTTTCGCTGGTGAGATCATAGGTTTAAGTTCAACTAATAATATAGTGGACATATACGCAAAACGCTTGCTAGCTAGACTAAGGATTCGCTAAAAGCCTGCGGATACCCTCCGCTCTCAACATAACACACGGAAACCCTTCCGCAATAACCAAAACACACGGATACCCTTCCGTACTATCATAGATATTCGGATAACCCCCGCAATACCAATAAATACTCGGATAACCTCCGAAGTATAAATAACCTATAGGTGCACACTACAGTATCTAATAAGTCAACCTTGAATAGTACACACGAAACTATGTGACTAAAGCTGACAATCCAAATAAGCCAACCTTGAATAGTACACACAACAAATATGTGACTAAAGCTGACAATCCAAATAACCAAATAAGCCAACCTTGAATAGTACACACGAAAGGTGTGACTAAAGCTGACAATAGATCCTAGTCCATACGCATAGCAAGTTTAGAAATAATATAAAAGCGATAATAGTCCACGTAAAATGATTTGCACGTTTCTCACCCCAATCGTTGAAAACATAGTTCAAGAGTAAAAAGTGGGGCTATGACTCACCTCAAGTCCAGAAAATAGCAAGACGAGGTAGGTAGAAATAAGATGTATGATAACTCACGAAACAGCAACTACGGACTTGGCACGACCTAACAATATTAACTCTTTCAGAAATCATTTCCTCAAATATATAATATTCCCAAACCCGGACGAGAATCCGTTTTATTTCCGAAAATCCATTTCGTATTAGTTTGGTGTATTTGCGTTTGGTATCCATACGGGCGGTGGGTCGACTCAAAACAAACCAATCAAGATCACACGTAGAAGATATAATAAACTATAGATCTAATATTAGCCCAATATATCATTTAAATAAATCGCCAAAGTTTACCAAATCCGTCGATTTGATAATCCTCATATTTATTTACGTAATATACCGTTCCAAGATTACACCCAATCTAAAGCACATATAAAGCACATAGCACATAATTACTATATAGTATATATCATAGTTTAATAAATTCCTCGTATATATCGTCAAATTGGCCAGATTTCCCGATATATACACTCGCAATCTATTACCCTTTACATATACTACAACCTATGGGCGTCGTAGGATACGATGCCCACTAATATATTCGTTTCCTATAACCAAACAACCCGACTCAACCTTACGGTTGAGTGGTTATTTACTTATAGAAAACGTCCATATTAGTCGTCATATATCCGAGACAACACGAATGTCGCAAATAATAACTTACCTGGACCCGAGTGACAACAATTTCGCCTAACTCAATAAGTTTATTCGTTATATATCCGAAATGACTTTTTATTAAACGTTTCATAATTGTCGGGAGTTTCCCGTTTATAACACAATTTTTAATAATAATAATACGTTTAATAATATTACGCCACTCTCGTAGCCTAATATATATCTAATCGTATTATTTATAATACGACTCGTGATTATGATTATTATTAATATACGCGTTTATATAGTTATATATACGTTATTCACGTATATACTTTCGTATAAACGTTCATATTATTAATAATTATTATTACGAGTTTTATTATTCTCGTTTCACTTTTTAATATTTATTGAGTTACACGAAATGGTCATATGTCCGAGTCATGACTCTCGGCTCATTGTCCAAGTCCAATAATAAACCAAAGTCATAAATAATAAATCTCCGTCCAATCACAATCTCAACCACGGGCTACAACAATAAGGTCCGACTACGGTACCCGACTAACCTATCTCCGTCATCTAACGACCGTCTCATAACCGGTCCTCATATCACATTCCAATCGTCAACAACTCCTCAATATAAAACCATAACCAAATCCAATTCGACCCAAAGTATTCGGCCGAGAAATAAATACCACATCAATATAACAATAACAATAATAACCAATAATAATATAACACTTAGTTCACATTTACCACAAGATAACATTTAACCAAATTAGTGTTCGGGTCGGTTTACCAAGCCGAACCCGAGGCAACTCTTCACCACAACTAGTGTGGTTCCCACCCGAGACCTTCATGGTCTCGGCTAGCTCTAAATGAGCCAAACAACCACACGACCTACTAGGGTCGTCGGCCAAAAATTTCATTCGGTAACCATGGTTAACCACGACCAACCATAATCGGTCAAATAACAAAATGAGGTTCCAAACACCCTCAATCGAACACCAAGATCAACAAGCTCGGATAGCCGAAATAACAAGCTCAAACCGAGGGTTTCCACCCTCGGGTACACTTCGACCCGACGAAGATGAACCAACCCGGATACCAAACTTATTAAGAAAACGTTTTTCCAATCAAGCTTCATCATCATATCACGTTTTTAATTAGAACCCATTCGGATCTCATCGATTCGTGACCAAGGGTCACGTTTTTATTAATAATACGAGTGGAAACTCGCTCACCTTCGAACTAAAAGCTCAAAACTGTGGTAATCTTTCCCAAAACAACGAATAAGGGTGAATAAGATGGTGATTCGAAGTGAAATAACGGGTTTATAGGCGCGTGTTATAGTGGATCTAAAAGTAGGGATGATGGAGAATCGAATTATGGTGGTGGTTTAGAGTGGTGGCCGGCGGTGGTGCAGTAGTGGCCGGAATAATTAAGGGGCGGCTAGGGTTAGAGTAGTAGGGGAGGGGATAAGTTAGAGAGAGAGAGTGTGGTTTGTGTTGTGTTGTGTGGGTTAAAAACCGGGCAAACACACCCCTTTAATAACTTTTTTTTTTTTTTTTTTTTTTTTTTTTTTTTTTTTTAAATGTAATAATAATAATAATAATAGGAGTAATAATAATAATAATAGTAATAATAAAGATATTATTACGGTTGAGCGGGCAATACGGGTAAATGTAAAACACGTGGCCCGAACCCAAACTCATTTTAAAATTTCCATATCACACGAGAACCTCTCGTAATTAATTAAAATATATAACGGACTCGTTAAGACGAATCATAAAACTATGTTAGGTAATCCTAGTGCCAAAGTCAACGTAGTACCAAGTGAGAATTCAAATATACATCACCGATCGTATAATCAAAAATGAATTATGAACATAATTCACGAATTCCATAACGTCATTAAATAAAATATCCATAAAATAGGTCTTACAAGTTCGTTGTGAAATGAAAATTTCAAATAAAAATTATAAACGAACTTAAGTTGAAATGCGGGTTTTAAAAATAGCTCCCTAAACTGCCAGTTGTCACAATCTGCTCCTGGGAATAATATAGATGTCTATATGCAACCTTTAGTTGCTGAGCTACAGGAGTTGTGGGATCGTAAAGGAGTAGACACTTATGATGCATCAACAAAAAGTAACTTTCGGATGCGTGCTTGTTTGTTATGGACGATCAGTGACTTTCCTGCTTATGCAAATTTATCTGGATGGAGCACCAAAGGTAAACTTGCATGTCCTAACTGCCATAAACATACAAAATCAACACGCCTGACTCATGGCAAAAAACAATGTTTTATGGGACATCGTCGATATTTGCCTACTCAACATGCTTTTAGAAGAGATACGGACTCTTTTGATGGCACAGAAGAACTAGACAGGCAACCGCGTGGCTTAAGAGGACAAGAAGTACTTGATGAGTTAGATGGTTTTGAAGTTAAATTTGGAAAACTTGTGAAGAGCAACCCAAATTTACCTTTTAATTGGAAGAAGAAAAGTATTTTTTTTGAGTTACCGTACTGGAAAGATAACTTGCTACGCCATAATCTAGATGTAATGCATATTGAGAAGAATGTTTGTGACAGTGTCCTTGGAACGCTAATGAATCTAGATGGGAAGACCAAGGATCATATAAAAGCACGTCTAGATTTACAAGAAATGGGCATTAGACCTGAACTTCATCCTATAGTTCAAGATAACAACAAAGTTTACTTGCCACCTGCTTGTTACTCAATGGATAAAAAAGAGAAAGATATTTTTTGTCGTGTGCTTAAGAAGGTGAAAGTTCCAGATGGTTATGCAGCTAATATCTCAAGATGCGTAGAGTTAAAACCTCCAAAACTGTTTGGACTTAAAAGTCATGATTGCCATATTTTGATGCAGCAGTTGCTTCCCATTGCCTTGCGAAATGTGTTGCCTAAGCACGTGCGGTATACTGTGATGAAGCTATGTCGTTACTATAAACAATTATGCGCAAAGGTTCTTAATCCAAATGATTTGGTTCAAATGGAAACCGAGATTGGAAAAATACTTTGTGATTTAGAAAGGATTTTTCCGCCATCATTCTTTGATGTCATGGTTCATCTTTCGGTTCATCTTGCTTCAGAGGCCAGATTAGGAGGGACAGTACATTACCGTTGGATGTATCCAATCGAGAGGTGCACATTACTATTTTAGTAAATACCTTTATTAACAAATATAATTGAATCTAAAATTATTGGTTTTGATATATCAGGTATTTAGCTACATTAAAATCTTACGTGCGAAACAGGAATAACCCGGAGGGTTCCATTGCAGAAGGATATCTAGCTGAAGAGTGTGTGTCGTTCTGTTCATTGTACTTATCCAGTGATGTTGAGACCGTACATAATAAGACAAGTCGAAATAATGATGACGATGGTTATGAGGATGTTTTACCTATCTTTTCTATGGCGGGTCGACCGATTGGTGCTACTAAGGTAGAAATGATGGAACTTGACATTTTGGCTAAAGCACATTCATATGTGTTGTTCAATTGTAGTGAAGTTGATGAATTTCGAACGTAAGTAATTATATTAGTTGTGCGTTTCATAAATTATATTATACAATGAATAGTTGTCGTTGTTATCTTCATTATCATCTGTTAACACTGCAGTGAACATCTGGCGTTGGTTCATCATCAAAATCGGAGAAAACGTAAGCGTGACATTCAACGTTTACATAGTGAGACTTTTGAATCGTGGTTTCAAGATCATGTAAGGCATATACACAGGTTTATTACTTTTGCAAAGTAATTATAATGACATAGCATTTTCGACCTACTAATAACAAAACAATTAACACATCTTGCCTTATTTCAGGTTGAGGAGCTACATGCTAGAGGGGATCACAGAATCACAGAAAGTCTAAGGTGCATGGCAAGTGGTCCATCTGAGTATGTGAAAAAATATAAGGGATTTATCATAAATGGTTTCCGATTTCACACAAAAGATGTAGAACATAATAGGAAAACACAGAATAGTGGGGTTAATCTTCAGGCCATGACAAACAGTTACTCGAGTGCTACAGATAACAATCCTATCGCGGGAGATGTAACTTACTACGGGGTTTTGAATGATATAATTGAGTTGGAGTATGGTATTGACAAGAAAGTAGTTTTGTTCGATTGTGATTGGATTTCAAATGGTTCAAGGAAAAAAGAAGATGACAACGGGTTTACTCTATTGAATTTTGAAGGGTTGAAGGCTCATAACGAGCCTTTTATACTAGCTTCTAAAGCACATCAAGTATTTTACGTTGCAGATGGTGTTGACAAAGGATGGCAAGTTGTGATCAAGACAGCGCCCAGACATGTTTATGACATGGATGAACAAACAAGTCTTGATGACGTCGAAACACATTTGCAGGGTGACTCATTTATGTGTCCTCAACATGACGAAACAATGGATATTGAATTGGTTAGAGGTGGTTTCGATGGAACCGTTGTGGACAACAATGACTTACTTATTGCCGATGAAGAAGATCCAGTTGAAGAAGCTTAATGATTTCAATTAGCTAAATAGTAATAGTCCCTGTTTTTATGTAAAATTAGTTGTTAAGAATCAATTATAATCCTCATTACTGTTTGTATTACTCTTTCTTATACATTTCTTATTTAAATTTAGGTAATTTTAACTTTTTAGCTTCTTGTTATTTATATTTTCACTTTGAGATCTCAAAACAACCCTGCTTAAGGGGCGTTTGGACAAATGGGTCAAATGGGTCAATATGGCTTATCACTGTTTGGCTCAAATGCCCATATTAAGAGCTTAATTTCTGCTTATTCACTGTTGTTTCTCTTATGTTTTTTGTTTCCTTTAGTAGCTTGTACTACTGACTACAGAATTCTGAGCTTAATTGGGATTCTAGATCTTATCTTGTTGCTTTAATTTGGTCTGCTAATCACAACATTATGACTGAGATGCCCTGCACTCAGTCATTTTTGTTTTTTAATCAAGCCTAGTTTATTTTGTGACTGCAATTCTGGATTAGTATATTACAGCAATAATGCACCAAATTAACCATTATCATTGATAGATAAGGACACTACAAAGACAGCTAACCCATACATAACTTCCAAAAGATTGATACATATAACAATACAAAGACAGATAACACATTATCCTCATGGTTTTTTGACTCCAAATGTCTTCTTTTTTATTGCATCCCAAGTAACATTGTTAGCAAGACCTAACACTTGTATCCTTTTACCATAAACTTGTTCAACTTGTTCAACATTTTTGCCGTTTGACTTCTTGCCTTTTGACTTTTTGGCTTCTGACTTTGTTAATCCTTTGAATTTCCAATTAGGTGGAAAGTAACCAGCCCAAGATGAATTTGAGCTTAACTCATCTTCACAGCTTGACATAGGTGATGATTTTGAGCTTCAAATGCTTATCACTTCTGCAACAAAATAATACTCATTTAAATCTTGAAATGCTAGGAACAAGGCATTCTAGTCTATATTCTAATACAAGCAGTAGTAACAGAGTATGACTATCATAACATGCTATTAACTACTCACTCTCTGCAACTTCAATTCCCATTTACCTTCAACTTTTTTGATAACAACTGTAAATGCATCCATTACTATCTCAGCAAACATCAACAACTGTAAATGCATCCACACATATATATATCCCATAACAAGCATTTCATTAACCAAAAGTTCATTACATCAAACCTACATAACAAGCATTTCATTACAGAATTTGTGACAACATAACTGCAATAACCAAACACAAAACAACAACTATTTTCTTAAAAAAAACAACACTAGACTTGCATTCTTTCAACTCCAATTGCAGCAGAAACATTTCCTTCTCCATACTTGATTTTTGAAACTCAATCTCCCTTTCCAAATCTCTTATTTTTCCATACTTGTCTTCTTTCAAACGTTTTTCCTTTTGAATCAAATTAAAAACCTCTTGTTTGTAATAGTCATTAGGCAACTCAGGATCTAGCCATTAAAATGTCTTACATTTTGAACCCTATATGGTACAAACAACAAAGATCACTAATAGCAACGCATCCAAGAAAACGCATTATAATACTCAACGCATCCAAGAAAACTTACATTATAATACTCAACGCATCCAAGAAAACGCCTTAAAGGGAAATCAAATGTCCGCGAAGTCCGCCTAATTACTGGTTGATCATGTTCACAATGTGTTGGTGGTGGTGGCCGATTAGTTCTATTTGAGGAGGAAGACATTGTATGGTTGTATTTATTTAGGGTTTATAATTGGGGAAAAATAATGGGGGAAGTATTATTATAATAAGGATGTAGTGGAAACTAATGTTTAAATAAAACTTTTGTGAATAAGCGTTTCATAAAACTGATCTTTTACGACTCAAATATCTAGTGTCCTATTATGGTGTATCAAGTTTTGATACCAAGTATGAAAGTGTCATACTAACTAATGTTTAAAAAAACTTTTATAAAAAAGCGTTCTTAAAAACTGATGTTTTATGACTCAAATAAAGAAGTGTTGTATTATGGTGTAGGATAATAAAACCACAACAAATAAGCGTACTATAAATGTTAATGTTAAAAGACACAGGTGTCAAGGGTCCTGTTAATTTTTTTTCAAATAAAACTTTTGCAATTAAGCGTTCTATAAAACTGAATAAGCGTTATAAAAAGCGGATGTTTTACGACTCTAAAAATATGTGCCATATTGTGGTGTATCATAAACAAACCATTATGAATAACCGTTCTATAAAGGTTAACGTTATAAGACGCTTGCGAATAAGCGTTTTAAATAATTAATGTTTTATGACTTATATATCAACTGTCCTATTATGGTGTATTGTAATAAAACCATAATTAATATGCATCCTTTAAGGGTCCTACTAAGTTTTGTTATAATAAGACTTTTTCAAATAATCGTTTTAAAAAAATGATGTTATAAAACCATTGTACATAAGCGTCCTATAAAGGTTAACATTATAATACCCACGTGTCAAAGGTCCTATTAAATTTTGGTATAATAAAACTTTTTGTGAATAAGCGTTTTAACTAACTGATGTCTTACGACTCGAAACTCAAGTGTCTAATTATGGTTTATTATAATACAACCATAATGAATAAACGTCTTATAAAGGTAATTTATTAGGATCCATATTTTAAGTGTCCTATTAAGTTATATGATAATAGGACCCCAAACAATCGACCATCCTATTATATACCTTTTTAGGACATCGCCTAAGTAGCAAATATTTAATAAGGACCATAAACGCTCATATGTCCTATTAAACAGTTTTTTAGGACTCCATTATCATACCGTCCCACACAAAGGGTCCTAAAAAGCCACTTTTGTTGTAGTGAAAGTTACGCAGATTCGAGATCGACTGCAAGCAGCTAGAGATAGGCAGAAAAGCTACGCCGATCAGAGGCGTAAACCCCTAGAATTCCAGGTTGGAGACAGAGTTATGTTGAAGGTCTCGCCTTGGAAGGGTGTGATATGTTTTGGGAAACGTGGGAAACTGAATCCCCGCTACATTGGACCATTTCTTATTCTGGAAAGAATTGGGCCCGTAGCGTATCGTTTGGAATTACCATTGGAACTGAGTAAAGTTCATGATGTGTTTCATATTAGTAATCTGAAGAAATGCCTTTCAGAGGAAACACCAGTGATACCTATCAAGGATATTCGTGTGGACGAAAGTTTGAATTTCGTGGAAGAGCCGATTGAGATAATGGATAGAGAGATCAAACGACTCAAGAGGAGTCGTATTCCGCTCATCAAAGTTCGTTGGAATTCGCGGCACGGACCGAAATTTATGTGGGAACGTGAGGATGAGTTTCGGAAAAGATATCCGAAGTTCTTCACTTCGTAGATGGGTTATTTCGAGAGAAACCCGGGACGGGTTCCTTCTGAGGCTGGGAGGATGTGACAACTGGCAAAATAGGGAGCCGTTTTATAAAACCTGCATTACATTTAAATAATAAATATGGAATTTCTGGAAATTTATTGTGACGAGATATTTTACGAACGTTGGTACTTGATTATAATCGTACGATGTTTATGGGATTTAGTTATTTAATTATGGTTTGTTTCGTTTCGTTCGTGATGATTTATTTTGAGATCGATATCTTTGGTACTACATTGACTCCGGCACTAGGTTAACCTAACAAGATTTTTATATTTTACAAAACGGTCGCGGTTCACCGTTAAATTAATATTATGTCTTGCGTACATATTTATATTTTCAGGAAGTGTATTGGGAAATCAATTATGACGTGTACGTGTGTATTTGATGAAAATTTAATACTTTTATGGACGGGTAATCGGGTTACGGGAAAACCGATTAAAAAGAGTTCACTAACTATAAGAGTAATTGTGGCTAATATTGGAAAAAGAAAACTTAAGGGTCTAAAGTGGAAAATTCAGGTATAATACCCTAACCCTAACCCTCCACCCTCACACTAACACTTTCATCATTTTTTTCTTTCCCTCTCCTTCTCTTGGTCGCCGCCGGTCACCACCCCAAACAACACCACCACCGCCAACCTCCCTACTACACCACCACCACCAAAACAATCCCCATCATCTTCTTGTTCGATTGATGTGAAGCACGCGCCTCCCCTCTCCCTTTTCTTTTAATACCGCCGACCTCCACATCTCCCACAACACCATATCAACATCTATTTTGGTTTCTATTCGATTTGAGGTGAGAACACATGAGTTTCGGGTCGGGTTTGACTATTTTGAGTCAAACCCGAATTGGATCTTGACATTTTGGGAAGATAACATCAAAAATAAAGATGGGTTTTGTAAATATACGAGTTTGGTATCCTTGGGGGTCGATTTTTGATGCTTTTGTGCTCGGATTCGGAGTTATACGCGTTTGGTTTTGGGTTTTGTGTAACACCCCCAATTCATGGATGCAGCGGAATTCGAACTGGGTGTTACTTGACGGCACAATAGTCACAATAATAGAAAACGAACTCCAATTGAGTCGTTTTAAAAGATTTATCATTCAAATTATATAAATATCAGAGATTACAAAATGAGGTCCCAATTGGTTCCATGTTTACAAATCACATTAAGTGAGTTTTGAATGATAATAAAATTTATAGCCCTCTTGAGTATCCGTGCCCTTCCGTACCATCCTTGATCGTCATGAACCTGAAATACATGCTTGAGAGGTCAGCACAAAGGTTGAGTGGAATTCGCAGAGTTTAGTTAAATCGTTTGAACACAATATGTTGGTAGTGTGAGTTATAGGCTCACACCAATGTTTGGAAAACAAAAATCGTTATTTATTTCACTAAGCTCATGCAACCAAAACATTAACATCGAACCAACAAAATTGGCATTATAGAAGCCCTATCAAGGTACTTTTGCCGTTATACCGCTAAATCTCAAATATAGTGCATTTGTGTGAACTCGTCGTTGTTCAACACAAATGGGATTCGTCAATCCCAATAGATCTATTCACAATATTCGCGCTCACTAAAGGTAGTGACTAATGGTTCATGATATAGGGACTTCGAACATGGCAATCGTTACTTAGTGATAATAAAACATCATCGTGAAGCATACATTAGAAAGCATTGTGTTCGATTAGAAAAATAATAGCATGTATTCCCCCCTATGGGTTTGTAAAATAGTTAAACAATAGAAAGTGGGGCTACGAACTCACCTTAAGTAGAATAGCAAGTAATGAAGGTGATGGTTGGATCGTGTAGGTTTCTATGAGCAACCTATAATAGAATGTTGCGACTTAGGATCGGAGTAAAGAATATAACGGAGTGCCTATATATATATCTTGCATTTAGTCCATGATGTGGTATGATGTATATTGTATGTCCTTGAAAGAAAAGATTCATGAACATGTATGTTTTGTATATCGTTTACTACCGTTCGGGCTGACATATTTCAGAAGTCATGTTAGTAAGCGTTCGAGGAGCCAGGACACTTTAACTCGTAAATCCACAACTCATCTCGACGGCTTACATAATGAACTCCTCACATGAGGCTCCCTACTATCGTAGTAGTTGATAAAATATATAGATATAAGTTTTGATCCGAAAAGTTACATGTCCGATATTTGAATAAACTTAGGAAAGCTTATTAGTACATGAAGATTGTTATTAGGGGTAGTTTCATAAGTCTTGAATGACCATTTTCTCTTGGTAATATCTCATGGTTTCCTTTTAGGTGAAGTAGATCCAAATTGCTTGTTCATGTTATCGCCTAATTCATTGTTTCATGTTTACGCCTATGTAAGTTGTTATGGTCATTTCGTCATGGCCTAGCCATGACCTTTAGTCCTTGTTTCAAGGTCATGAGACACAACCTTGGCTCTAGCCATGGTGGTGGTCTTGATTATTGGTCATAAGACCTCTTGTTCATTTTAAAGTATAACCATAATATAGTGACTTGTATATATGTAAATAGCTGTTAAGAAATTTAGAAATATCTCACTCAGAATGTGTTTTCAAGGCTCGAGCCTCTTTGTTCCTGAAGGAAAACGTGATTCCGGACAACTTTCGTGTTTTAACTTTTTCATGAAACGGAACAGAAAGGCCTCTTTTTGCGTGTTTTCTATTCTGTCACAGAAACATTTTGGCAGTTTTACCGGAAAGTTTTGGTAACTTCAAATCGGCGTAACTTTTGACTCGTATACTCGTTTTAGGTGGTTCAAATTGCTACGGTTTCCTTGTTAAGTCCTCTACTGTAATATGTAATAATCCAATATCATATTTTTACCATTTTGATCAGGTCTTACCAAGAAATTCACTAAGTTGCTTGTTTTAGTAACTTGTTTCAACAATTCATTATAACAACATCTTTTACTCATTTTTATACATCATGGACATCAATACAAGACATAATATAGCAAGAATAACATGTAAATGATATGAACATGATAAATTAACAAGAAACATGTTAGGGTTTGGCTTACAACTTTTGGCTTTCTAATTAAAGAAAGGAGTAACAAGTAAGGAAATGGACTTTGATAGACTTGCTTCAACCCTTTTCACTTCATGCAACCTTTCTACCCTTGGTATTCTTGAAAGATGGATGATGAAGGTTGAGGTGAATTGAGTGGATTTAAACTCAAGAGAAATCACCAAGTATATTAAGGTTTGGAAGAGTTTTGGTAACTTATGATCAAACTAGGGTTTCTACTTGAAAAAGCACTTGAACCTTGCAAGAAATTAGAAGGAAATAAAGCTAAGTGTGAGTGGTTATGGTGTTGGAGGTGCACGGCATCAAATGGGAGGGAGAGGGGCTATTTATAGTCCAAAATGAGGAGGTTAGGAAAGTGCTAGGAAATTACTAAAACTTGGTGACCAAGTTGTAAATAAGTGTTGATTTAAGGGTAAATTCATGAAATTGAGCCACATAGTGTGAATCCCCCCTCCTAGGGCGGTTCACATGGATAAGGGGGGGTGAGGTGTGCATTGGATGATATTATCCAAGTTACTAGATGAGTTTTGACTCCGGGAAATGCCAATCGTAAATGATTAAGCCTCAAAACGTAAAACTGGGTGTCGTAAAATTATGGAATTTGAAAGTATTGTTAAACATGTCCATATAGTCCATAATAAAATATAAAATGAGTGGTAGGATCTATCGGGTGCTAAAACCCTGCTAAAAACTGGAAACACGGGTCTAAAACGCGTAATTCGCGTAAAACGCTGAACTGGAAAACGTAAAATTCCAAAACTTTTGGAATTGTCATAAAATGATAGAAAATCATATTTCTATTGTTTATGATGTTTTATGGATATATCGGGATGCTGGAAGGACGTTTAAACCTAAAAGTAAATCTCGGACACGGCTTTGTGATTTTTGCAGAAATGATCCGACGAGCGTCAAACTCTCGGATTATCGTTAAAATAGTTTAACTTACGAGAATATGAAATAAAAATTTCTGAGATGAATAGTGAAATGTGAATAGTAAAAGGTGAATAGTAAAAAGTGAATAGTAAAATTTTCGGGAATAAAAGTTAACCTGAAATTGCGAATTGTTACAGTCTCTACCCCTTACGGGGAACTTCGTCCCGAAGTTCTGTGTGTGTCATATGTTGGAGTGGTGTCGATGAAGAGGTGTGGTTTACTTATGAGGATTAGAGTGATGTAGTTTGATTTGTCGTTTCAGTGTATGGTGTAGGATGAGGTTACTTATGAGAAGTTTGTTTCTAAGAAAACATACAAGTGACTGCTCCCAGCATAACATGATCCCTCCTGAATTAGACATAGGTGATCAGGCTATGTATAATTTAGGACCGATAATGTGATGTTCGGTTTAGTCACGTATGGTATTCAATCTGTAAGGCTGATGAGGTTGCTTGTGGTGTAACTAAGGATGATTTGAGCTTTAAAAGTGCATCAAGATCAGGAAGTGAGCTTGTGGAATTAAGGGTTGTGAAGATGATGATGGTGAGAAGGTTAAGAAGGTTTGTGTTCTTCATTTTGGTATGTTGAGATTTAGTGGTTTGTGATGAAAGTTGGAAATGAAGGCATGATATCGATTCATAGGGTGGTATCAACAAAGTGATTTTTCTAGGATGGTGGTAGAATATCTTGGAGTAAAATGATGTGAAACAATAAAGTGATAACAAATTAGCTTGAAGTAAAATTTGTTGAATGGTTTATAAGATAACTGAGTAAGTCTCATAGAATGGTAATAGTCTGCTAAACAATCAAATTGGTTTGGAGATAGAAAGTACAATAGATGAGAATTATCACAAAGAGTCGTTTATTGAACAATAAATATTCTTAAGTCATAAAAATCCCATTACTAGGGATGACATACACGTAGTACAACAGAGTGCATAAATAAATATGACTGCTAAGTTCTTAAACTTCATTGTTCTGCAGTGTTGTTGAGATTCTGATAAGCTCCTTCTCCTCTTATCATATATGCTCACCCTTGGTTGTCTTCAACTTGTTGACCTTGGTTTTGGGGACATCGGTTCTTGTAATGTCCACTTTCTCCACACCCGAAACATATAACTATCGGTTGTGTGTTGCTACCGGTAGCTACATCCTTGACTCTACAATCTCTGGCAAGGTGTCCAGTGTTCTGACAGTTGCGACACTTAGCCGGGCAAGGACCTGAGTGATGGAAGTTACACTTATTGCATAGTGGAGCATTCCCGGTATATCCTTCGCCACTAGTTGGTGCAGCCACATAAGCCTTTGCGGTCTCTTGTCTTTTGTTTTGCTGGTTGTTGTTTTGAGTTTGGTTGTTGTTGTTACTTCCATGGTTACCATCCCATGGTCGCTTGTTGTTGTTGTTCCTATTGTTATTGTTGTTGGAATTGTTGGGGTTATTGGTATTGCTGGCGTTGTTGGTGTTGAGGTTGTTTTGCTTTCGGGTTTCTGTCATTCGTACCACTTGGTCCATGAGGCCGCGGGACATCCGCGTAGCTTCATCAAGTTCCTTTGGATTTGCCGAAGTTACATGCCCTTGTATGCTTGATGGAAGTCCCCAGATATACCTTTCCAACAATTTTTCCTTTATGGAAACCATTGTTGGACAAAGTATCCTCAATTCTTGGAATCGACGATTGTAGGTTATGATATCATTTCCCTTAACCGTATGATCCCAAAATTCAACCTCCAACTTTTGTATCTCACTGCGAGGACAGTATTCCTTGATCATCATTTGTTTCAAATTAGCCCAAGTAATTTTGTAGGCATTCTCAATGCCCATGGGTTGAGCAATTGAGTTCCACCAGGACAACGCCTCATTCAACAGAGTACTCGTGGCATACTGAACCTTATCCTCCTTGGTACATTTACTAACCAAGAACACCGACTCCGCCTTTTCAAACCAGCGGATCAGACCTACAGCTCCTTCAGTACCATTGAATTTGATGGGTTCACATTTCAAGTAGGAAATGAACGAGCAACCCTTTGGTACTGTAGTAACATTGGTCACCGGAGGGGTAGTTGAGTTTGGTCCTCCCAGGTTAAGACTGGCAATTCTTGCAGCTTCTGCAGCTATTGCAGCTTCCGCAGCAGTGGCGGCTTCATCAGTTGATGCAGCATCAGCAGCTGCTGCAGCATCGGCGGCTGCTGCAGCATCAGCAGCACCAGCAGCTGTGGTGGCTTCGGCAGCTGCTGCAGCTACGGCTGCACGTTCCGTGATAAGTGCTGCATTGATACTGTCCTTTACCAGTTTGCGGATGGCAGCTTGTGTCATCGTTGATGGTGTCTTTTTCTTTGGCGCCATGATTCTATTGTTCAAAAGATACATTGTAATTAGAGAGTTGTGAGATGAGCACAATTTTTGATAAGAATGATAGGATAATAATGTTTGAAACTTAGAAGCATAACACATGATAGTATATAAAACAAGAGTTTTATTCGTACAACGTTGGTTGATTTACAAAATCGAAACTTATTACAAGCTTCTTCAAAATTTACTAACTGATACTTTCAGTTTAGTAATTACAACGTTTTTACTATCGCTAGTTATTACATAGATTTCGTAACATTTACTAACTGAGTCTAATCAGATTAGTAGTACAAAAGTTAACTAGTATCATCACACTAGTCTATTGTGGATTAGAAGGTCCGAGCAGCTCTGATTGATCGGCAACTTCTTGGTTTAGTGTGTCATAGAGGTACGAGTCGATGAAGTTTGAGAAGCTGTAGTTTTCATGTTGATTTTCTTGTTGGATCAATGGTGGTCGAGGTACGATCCATAATGAGTGATCCAAATCATCATATGTAGGGATATCATAGGGAAGTGATAGTGGTGGTGGTAATGGTTCTAGTACATATTCGTATTCATTATCCTCCTCGGAGTCTGCCTCAACATAATTTTGTTCAACATAGTTAGAAATATTCATCGTAAAATTAGTTGGCATCGGTTCATCCTCTTCTTCGTCGGTTGAATCTTCGAAAGGTTCTTCTTCGTCATCAGAAGCGAAGGCATTTACGAAGTCAAATCCGAACTCGGGTGAGGGTGGTAAGACTTGGAAGTTATTAGGTAGAGTGGGCACATAATCGGGAGAAGTGGGTACGCACATGATTTCTATAAGAAGAATTACAATGTTAATATAATTCTATCGTTTATGGGGAGTGCTCAAAATATGGCAAGCATATATATAGCAATATACTAATATGTTTATGTAGCCTAACTTGCATAATAAGTCCATAATCGTCTAGAGGATGGAAGGCACGAAGAGCGGAAGGCTATAAAATGGTTTTGCTTGTAATTGTAGTTATAGTTTAGGTCTCAATTAGACCCGTTTCTCTATAACCATGGCTCTGGTACCAATCTGTAACACCCCCAATTCATGGATGCAGCGGAATTCGAACTGGGTGTTACTTGACGGCACAATAGTCACAATAATAGAAAACGAACTCCAATTGAGTCGTTTTAAAAGATTTATCATTCAAATTATATAAATATCAGAGATTACAAAATGAGGTCCCAATTGGTTCCATGTTTACAAATCACATTAAGTGAGTTTTGAATGATAATAAAATTTATAGCCCTCTTGAGTATCCGTGCCCTTCCGTACCATCCTTGATCGTCATGAACCTGAAATACATGCTTGAGAGGTCAACACAAAGGTTGAGTGGAATTCGCAGAGTTTAGTTAAATCGTTTGAACACAATATGTTGGTAGTGTGAGTTATAGGCTCACACCAATGTTTGGAAAACAAAAATCGTTATTTATTTCACTAAGCTCATGCAACCAAAACATTAACATCGAACCAACAAAATTGGCATTATAGAAGCCCTATCAAGGTACTTTTGCCGTTATACCACTAAATCTCAAATATAGTGCATTTGTGTGAACTCGTCGTTGTTCAACACAAATGGGATTCGTCAATCCCAATAGATCTATTCACAATATTCGCGCTCACTAAAGGTAGTGACTAATGGTTCATGATATAGGGACTTCGAACATGGCAATCGTTACTTAGTGATAATAAAACATCGTCGTGAAGCATACATTAGAAAGCATTGTGTTCGATTAGAAAAATAATAGCATGTATTCCCCCCATGGGTTTGTAAAATAGTTAAACAATAGAAAGTGGGGCTACGAACTCACCTTAAGTAGAATAGCAAGTAATGAAGGTGATGGTTGGATCGTGTAGGTTTCTATGAGCAACTTATAATAGAATGTTGCGACTTAGGATCGGAGTAAAGAATATAACGGAGTGCCTATATATATATCTTGCATTTAGTCCATGATGTGGTATGATGTATATTGTATGTCCTTGAAAGAAAAGATTCATGAACATGTATGTTTTGTATATCGTTTACTACCGTTCAGGCTGACATATTTCAGAAGTCATGTTAGTAAGCGTTCGAGGAGCCAGGACACTTTAACTCGTAAATCCACAACTCATCTCGACGGCTTACATAATGAACTCCTCACATGAGGCTCCCTACTATCGTAGTAGTTGATAAAATATATAGATATAAGTTTTGATCCGAAAAGTTACATGTCCGATATTTGAATAAACTTAGGAAAGTTTATTAGTACATGAAGATTGTTATTAGGGGTAGTTTCATAAGTCTTGAATGACTATTTTCTCTTGGTAATATCTCATGGTTTCCTTTTAGGTGAAGTAGATTCAAATTGCTTGTTCATGTTATCGCCTAATTCATTGTTTCATGTTTACGCCTATGTAAGTTGTTATGGTCATTTCGTCATGGCCTAGCCATGACCTTTAGTCCTTGTTTCAAGGTCATGAGACACAACCTTGGCTCTAGCCATGGTGGTGGTCTTGATTATTGGTCATAAGACCTCTTGTTCATTTTAAAGTATAACCATAATATAGTGACTTGTATATATGTAAATAGCTGTTAAGAAATTTAGAAATATCTCACTCAGAAAGTGTTTTCAAGGCTCTAGCCTCTTTGTTCCGGAAGGAAAACGTGATTCCGGACAACTTTCGTGTTTTAACTTTTTCATGAAACGGACCAGAAAGGCCTCTTTTTGCGTGTTTTCTATTCTATCACAGAAACATTTTGGCAGTTTTGCCGGAAAGTTTTGGTAACTTCAAATCGGCGTAACTTTTGACTCGTATACTCGTTTTAGGTGGTTCAAATTGCTACGGTTTCCTTGTTAAGTCCTCTACTGTAATATGTAATAATACAATATCATATTTTTACCATTTTGATCAGGTCTTACCAAGAAATTCACTAATTTGCTTGTTTTAGTAACTTGTTTCAACAATTCATTATAACAACATCTTTTACTCATTTTTATACATCATGGACATCAATACAAGACATAATATAGCAAGAATAACATGTAAATGATATGAACATGATAAATTAACAAGAAACATGTTAGGGTTTGGCTTACAACTTTTGGCTTTCTAATTAAAGAAAGGAGTAACAAGTAAGGAAATGGACTTTGATAGACTTGCTTCAACCCTTTTCACTTCATGCAACCTTTCTACCCTTGGTATTCTTGAAAGATGGATGATGAAGGTTGAGGTGAATTGAGTGGATTTAAACTCAAGAGAAATCACCAAGTATATTAAGGTTTGGAAGAGTTTTGGTAACTTATTATCAAACTAGGGTTTCTACTTGAAAAAGCACTTGAACCTTGCAAGAAATTAGAAGGAAATGAAGCTAAGTGTGAGTGGTTATGGTGTTGGAGGTGCACGGCATCAAATGGGAGGGAGAGGGGCTATTTATAGTCCAAAATGAGGAGGTTAGGAAAGTGCTAGGAAATTACTAAAACTTGGTGACCAAGTTGTAAATAAGTGTTGATTTAAGGGTAAATTCATGAAATTGAGCCACATAGTGTGAATCCCCCCTCCTAGGGCGGTTCACATGGATAAGGGGGGGGGGGGGGGGTGAGGTGTGCATTGGATGATATTATCCAAGTTACTAGATGAGTTTTGACTCCGGGAAATGCCAATCGTAAATGATTAAGCCTCAAAACGTAAAACCGGGTGTCGTAAAATTATGGAATTTGAAAGTATTGTTAAACATGTCCATATAGTCCATAATAAAATATAAAATGAGTGGTAGGATCTATCGGGTGCTAAAACCCTGCTAAAAACTGGAAACACGGGTCTAAAACGCGTAATTCGCGTAAAACGCTGAACTGGAAAACGTAAAATTCCAAAACTTTTGGAATTGTCATAAAATGATAGAAAATCATATTTCTATTGTTTATGATGTTTTATGGATATATCGGGATGCTGGAAGGACGTTTAAACCTAAAAGTAAATCTCGGACACGGCTTTGTGATTTTTGCAGAAATGATCCGACGAGCGTCAAACTCTCGGATTATCGTTAAAATAGTTTAACTTACGAGAATATGAAATAAAAATTTCTGAGATGAATAGTGAAATGTGAATAGTAAAAGGTGAATAGTAAAAAGTGAATAGTAAAATTTTCGGGATTAAAAGTTAACCTGAAATTGCGAATTGTTACATTTTGTGGCTCGATGTGAGCTCGACCGAGACCCAAGGTCTCGGTGTGACCCTCCTCGACTCGATCTTGTTCATCTTGATTCTTGTTAATGGTTGATGCTTGATTGGATTCTTGGGACCAATGTGGTCCGAATTATGGTTGTTGTTGTTTTGGAGTCTCGGCCGAACCCCCCCCCCCCCCCCTTCGCGGGCTGTTTGGGTCGAGGGCTCATAAGAGCTAGCCGAGACCGAGAGGTCTCGGGTGAGGTTATTACTTTGGTTGTGACCTCACGAGTTGACCCGGGTTTGACTTGGTAAGTCGACCCGTATAATTGTTTTATTATTTTTGTTTTGGTACTTATTTGGTTATATTGTTGTGACTTACTTGGGCCGAATTATTTGGACATTGGTCATTTGATATCTTGTATTGGAGTTGTGTTGACGAGTATGGAATTGAGGACCGATTGTGAGACAGTCAATTAGATGACGGAGATAGGTTAGTTTGGGTGTCGTAGCCGGACCCTCATGTTGTAGCACGTGGATTTGAGATTGTTTGGACGGAGTTGATTTATATTGTGGTTTGACTTTATTACTTTGGACTTGGACTATGAGCCGAAGGTCATGACTCGGACATGAGGCCAAATTCTATGACTCGATAAATCTTCAAAAATCGATATTAAAAATAAAACTCGTTATAATATTATTAAGAATATAATCGTTTATATACGTATATAGACGTGTTAAACGTATATATATATAAATGCGTATATTAATAATAAAACGATCACGAGTAAACGTATAATAATAAAGCGATAGTTATTACGCTATAAAAATGGTGTAATAAATGTCGGGGTATTATTATAAATAATAACTATATAAATAATGGCGAATTATACGTCGAATAAATAATAACTAAAAATGTGATTTTATTTTCTAAATTAGAAACGTATCGAGTTATACGGATTTTGGGTCTTTAAAGTCCAAGTGGGATTTATATTGTAACTTTGTGTTGTCACGGATATATGACGGTTAATATAAACATTTTATATTATCGAATGACTTATTCTAGATTGAGTTATTTGACAATATAAAATGGGTATATTAATGGGCATCGTATCCCACGACGCCCATAGGATGTGGTATATATTTTAGGGTAATGAATTACTATATGTCTCGTGGAATTTGGCCGATTCGACGATATATATAGGGAATTCATTGGGCTACGACATATACCAAATAGAAATTTATGTGCAATGTGTTTTAGGTTGGGTATAATTTTGGAACGATATATTACGTAAATAAGTATGGGAGATTATCAAATCGACGGATTTAATAAGCTTCGATAATTATTTAAATAATATGTCGAGCTAACATTAGACCTATAGTTATCTTATTATTGTTCTTTGTTGAGGCTTTTCGGTTTGAGCTGTGTCGACCCTCCACTCGTATGGATACCAAACGTCAAATTTCAAATGAATATGAAGTTAATTTGAGAAATGGACATTTTGGAAAGTAAAATGAATTACGTTCGGGAATGGGAATATTTTATTTTGAGGAAATGATTTCTGAACGGGTTTGATATTGTTAGGAAGTGCCGAGTCTGTAGTCGCCGTTACGTGAGTTGTTTGAGATTTCTTGCGTCTTTCTTCTATCATTTCTTTTGAGGATTTCTGGACTTGAGGTGAGTCATAGCCCCACTTTTTACTCTTGAACTTTGTTTTCAATACTTGGGGTGAGAAACGTGCAAATGCTTTATGTGGACTATTATCGCTCTTTTTGATTTCAAAACTTGCTATGCTTATAGAACTAGGTAGAGCGAGGCCTAGACTTGAACTGGGTAAGCTACTTGATTTGGTTATAGAGCGAGGCCTAGACTAGATCTAGGTAAGCTATTTATTTGGTTTTGAGCGAGGCCTAGTCCCCGAACTAGGTAAGCTATTGGATTGATTATAGAGCGAGGCCTAGACTTGAGCTAGGTAAGCTATTGATTGGATTGATTTGAGCTATAGTGTGCACCTATAGGGATGATTTGATTTGGTTGGTTTATTTTGGTTAGATGAGTGAGCCCTAGTCTAGCTAACAAGCGTTTTGCGTATATGTCCACTATATTGAATTAAGAATCTAAACCTATGATCTCACCAGCGAAAGCTGACTTTTAGCACGTTTTCTCAGGTAATTAAGTGATGCTCTGCGGATGCTTGGGATTGGAGGCTTGGCATTTGGCACCGGTTATGGATCTATGTTTTCTAAAACTCTGATAACTATTGGGGACCTATATTTATTTCTTTTGGGCCTGACTTTGGATGATTTTGGGATAATGTAAACTTTAAAACCTTGTGTGGTTGTACTTTATTATGTTTACTTTATCTCGTTCTTTTATGTCTTGTGTTTGGATACCAATCCCCGTAGCACCCCGAAAGCTTGTTGAGTCTTCCGCTGTATCAAATTTTGGGGATGTTACATAGACTATCTTCATAATTATAATATAGGTTAGTCATTTATTTTTGTTTGTGTTGATTTTGCTTGAATATGATGATATCAGTACTATCTATAATTTGGTTCAGTCTCAACACTTTTGAATAACACCGAACAATTACAATTCTTCTTGGAAAAGGATCCCCCTTACCAACAGGAGAAGGGATGCCCCATCATGGCATTCTGAAGTTCAGCCAAGCGGGTCCGTCAGCTGTGGCCTGTGGGAAGGTGTCACGGGATGCGCCTTTTTAGCCTTTATAGAACTAGTTGAGAAACTCGTTAGATCTGAGTTGTACGATTATAGTTTGTGTTGATCTGGTGCGTTAGAATATAGATATTAGTACTATTAGCATAATTTGATTGTATGAGTGTATAGATATAAGTTAGATCTGAGATTTATGTTGATAGTTTTTGGTTATATGATGATACATTCGTACTTAAATTATCGATCTTAGATATTGTAGCGGTTAGTTTGTGATTAGTACCAGAAGTAGTGGATCATTAATTTTTCTTAGATTTTGTGTATCCTCAGTTTGCACAAGTTAGGGTTTAGGATTTGCGTAGTTTATTTGGCAATAACTGGCTTTATTGTGTTTTTTTGGCGACATTGTGATATTGTAATTGTTTAAACTAGGATTTTTGTTAGAGAAAACAATGTAGTAACTATTTCGATGATCTGTTATTTGACGTATGCCTTTGGTGGATCTGTATGTCTAGTTTATAAAATGTAAAGCATGTAATTGCATTTCGTAATTGATACTGGTTTTAAGTTTTGAATATTCTATTTGGAAGCCGAGTATCATGGCTTTATAAAACGTTGAATAGACTGAAAACGCCAATAACCTCAGTTAATATGCAACTACCCACTGTAAACTATTCAAGTGATTTTCACCTACCATTCATTTAATCCACAAACCGTTCAAGTACGGAAATATAAGGTCGCTAGTAGACCACCTGTGATGCCAGTGAGAAATGGGTACACACAAAAACACACATAACAAAACGAAATAGTTAAAGAAACCCTTAGATCTAAAAAACCATACTCTTCAATTTATCTTCTCTCTAAAATGCAAGCTTATGAAAATGAATTCCCACCCCAAAAATTTGAAATATAATTTGAAATTTCAAACATTTTGAACTATCCCACCAAAAGATTGTTCAACAACCAAATCAAATACCAAGCATTCAAGTACCCAACTACACATCTATCTTGTCTTTATATACAAAACCAAACACACATTATCTCCTATTCCTAAGCCAGATTGAACTCAAATTCTCAAGGTTATGGACTATACAGTGTATGACAATTTTACATCAACTATTTTGGCATGCCGATCTTTTTTTCTTGACAAAAGTGGGTTAGACTACCTTCATAATATGGTTAGTTACTTGCTCATTCTTCAGTTTGTTTGTTAATATTATAACCACTCATATTTATAATTGGTTTATCTGTTTATTATAATTGTATTAAATGCATGTGGTCATTCTTTATTAATGTTAATTTGATGTTAGTGTTTAGTCACCTTTGTTTTTATGAACGAATTATGATATATTTAGGTGTTTGTTTCGGATTATGTTTCATAAGCTCGGTTTTTGTGGCTTATCTCTAAACTTTTCGGCTTATATAAGTTTCTTTTGAGGAAAGTTTCTGAGATAAGCCACAAAAAGCGATTTATGAATCATAAGCCCAAAACTAAATAATCCGTAAGCCAGCTATATAAGCCGAAAGAGAAACCCCTTTACATTAGTTAATTCATGAAGCACATGTAGGTCTCGTATTGTCATTACTCATTAGATGATCTTGCTACTTCTTGTTTGAGATCAATCTTTCATTCTAATTCGTGACATTCATATTTGTTTCGCATGTACAGGTGCACTTTCTTTTGAAACTAGGAATGCTCGATAGACATGCTGGGGCATCTGAGTACTAGGTGTTAATAATGTTTGTAGTTCAAAATTTTATCTGAGGTACCGTCGTCTTTCCGCTAGCAAAACAATAAATACAAATCGACAACATTTTAATCGAACATTTCATGAAACGTCCAAGCTCATTTGAGGTACCATCGTCTAAACGTGTGTGGGTCACAATCAAACACATCAAACATTTCATGAAACACCCAAGCCCATTTGGTCAGGAAACTTGCTCTTTATTCGAGCCCTTTTTGGGGGAGGGCAAGCTCTAATGATCAATGATAGAGAGAATTTCAATTAACTAGTGAGGAGATCCAGTGGTTGCTTAGTGTGTGGTTGCATATAACATTAGCAGGCTATTTTCTGCTGTTTATGTACCAAGGTTGATCTTTGTGATGTTAATTATGTTCAGCTTCTTACTTTTCCATATTTATAGCAAGCCTCAAGGCTAAACTTCTGAGTGCCCTAAGTGTCTATCTACTTGATCTTGTAGTTGGTATTGCGTTACAATTACAAGAGTACGTCCTGATCTTTATATTAGCTATTCAGTAAGATTTCTCATCAGTTAATTACTTTCAACTGCATATAAGATCTGGATCAAATTTCTCTTTCACACTAATGTCATTAGAGGCTGCTTACATTATTTTTAATCACATTGTTAGGATGTCTGTACGTGTAATATAACAATTCGGGTAATCTTAGAATATCTGGTGTAGGTATAGGTTAATTACTAACTGGGTTGATGTCGTGTGGTGTTCGTGTAAATAACTATGTTCCGCTGTGGTTCTTAGTTGTTTCGTAGTATGTCTTCGGTCACCCTCTTAGTTTTCATTTTTGTCTCCAAAAAGGTTGATAGGAGGAATATAAGGTTTTGTAACAGAAGTCTGGTTTGTTTGTTGATCCACTGCGGATTATAAAAAATAATAATACAAAGATTTACGTTATTCACTTCATATGATCTGCAAGTATTGGGTTGTGTTTAATGCATCTGGTCAAATATATCTGTCTTCTATTTGTAGGTGAAATGTAATAAATGCGGCATTGAGATCCCCAAGGAAGTCTGCGTTAGTTTAGACTCAATGACACCTCTCTCTCGAAGAAGAAGAAAGGACCCCAAGCTCATTTGGTCAGGAAGGACCCCAAGCTCATTTGTTTCATAAGCTCGAAATTCTCAAGGTGATGGACTATACAGTGTATGACAGTTTGCCATCAACTATTTTGGCATGCCGATCTTTTCGTCTTGACAAAAGTGGGTTAGACTGCTTTCATAATATGGTTAGTTACTTGCTCATTCTTCAGTTTGTTTGTTAATATTATAAGTTTATAATCACTCATATTTACAATTGGTTTATATGTTTATTATAATTGTATTAAATGCATGTGGTCATTCTTTATTAATGTTAATTTGATGTTAGTGTTTAGTCACCTTTGTTTACGAATGAATTATGATATATTTAGGAGGTGTTTGTTTCTAAAATTTTCGGCTTATATAAGTTTCTTTTGAGGAAAGTTTCTAAGATGAGCCACAAAAATCGATTTATGAATCATAAGCCCAAAACTTAATAATCTGTAAGCCGGCTATATAAGCCGAAAGAGAAACCCCCTTACATTAGTTAATTAATATTTAATGTTAGTGTTTTGTTAAAGTTATTGTTTAATGAATAAATGATTGTTAAAAAGAACGTTCTAAATCTGATGTGGTTGTGAGATTATGTTCAAAAGTAGGCTAAAAAGTGAAACTTGTGAATTGGTTTTATGATATTGGTGGTGTGAGTTTGTGTCATCATAGTATAAAAAGAAAAACAGAATAGACTGTTTAATTAAACTTAATAATCGTTAGGTCATCAATCATATTAACAGTTTCAGTTTTGTGTATTCAAAAAGGCAGGCTACTATATATTGCTTTGATGCATGCCGTTGCTAACAGAGGTATACGTACACCCGTTTCTATTGTGTGCGCTCTATCGTACGTCTTCAACGTAATGTTGATCAACATTTTGAATCAATAAGACGTCAAGGCTATACAGACTTTGGGAACTATAGATATGAAGTTAAAGCCTTGAAGGAATCTTCCGTCACAGATACCCACATCTTCTTATGTGCGTGCTTGAAGCCGTAAAAATACACGCACAACATGATTTTCCGGAATATTTCTAGTTAGTTGATGGTGGGAGGGTGTCGGGTGGGCAGGCGGATGAATATGGGCTAGAGGTAATTTTTTATGTTAGTGTGGGGTGTAAAATCATTCAACTGAGACGGTTTTGAATAAGCCTGATACAAAGTTGAAGATTGAATCGTTTGGAAATTTGGTGGTTTCAACTTTCTTCTTTATTTAGAGGTAATGTATTTGTATTGTTTAAGAACCAGTCGAAAAGCGTTTGCGCGTTGTAGTAGTGGTAACAATCTTTTGGGCACTTTCATATGGTGTAGGCTATTAACTAAAGTAGTGGTCATGAAGTAATGGTCTGTAGCTATTAACCAAAGTAGGGTGTATATTCTTGTAGATCTTACTACTCTTATGGTTGAGTATGAGGAATGGTTAAAAGCAGTGTATGTTCTCTATCTTTTGTTAATGAAAAAGTTTTTGTTTGTATTTTCTGTCATTGTGTTGCAATGTTTATCTTGATTTGTATGTTCAGCACTTGTGTATGTTTAAAATATTGTTTGTATGTATTGTGTACTTATTATGCTTCCTCCAGTGGCGGTTTGATTGTCTCTGTTTTTTGATTTAAGGTTTGCTGTCAATGGTCTATTATCAGGTGTTGTAGTTATTTGATCTAGGTATGGGCACATCTTACATGTGTTTGTGGCTTATGGAGTTGTTTTTTTGGTCTTCAGAGTTAGGTTTATCAGTATGCTGTTATTGTAGTTCTTTAAGCGGTCTCTGTAATGTTAGTGCTTTGGTTCGCTTGTGCAATGACAATGTGGTTTCTGCAAACCTTGTTATTTACCTTTTCTTTTGGTTAGTGGCTTGTGTGCGCACATCGGACTAAAGGCCAGTAGAAAAGTCTTTATGCTTCACTATTGTACATAATATATGAAAACATTCCGAGACTGCCTAAAACGAGACACTTAGTAACCTGGAAGGTTAGCAAGTGGTGTCGCAACATGTGACATAAGTTTCTACCGGAAAGTATATGATTCTAGTTATTATACATAAAATGGTACAACTTCCGTAGGCCACTGCAACAACAGCTTCCAGTTGCAGTTTCTTGAGTAACTCATGTTTTTGTTTCTTTGAGCTGCCTGTGGTATGGTCTTTTTCTCCTTCCTTGAAAAGCTGCTGGCGTACCGTTGTGGGTACTTTAGTGTCTTTGCCTTCTGTTTTTTCCGTGGAAGTTATCTGGTCTGAGACTGGTGTTAAAGGCGTGTCTGCCGGACCAGTGATTGCAGCTTCTTCTGGTGGTGTTTTTGGTGCTGATGAAGTTGCTGCTACAACTTCCGTGGGATCTTCCAGGGGTAGTAGCATGGGTGTTGCAGGCATTATTTTGTCTAAAACAAACTTTGGACTGTTTTTTTTTTGCTCCCTTTTCCAAAATGGAACTGAAATATAGGGCGTGTGTTCTCTAGGTTCTGTAACGCTACCAGTAATATGTTGGGGTTAATGTCTGGGGTTTCTAGTAGGACATCGTCGCAGCTTTTTACCATTGAGTCACTTTCGGGGCTGAAGCAGGTGACTGTTATGTCTGCAGTGCCGTCCGTAATGAGCACCTTGAAGCAATAGCTGTTAATTTGGCATGTGTAAGCATGTGTCAAGTTGCAATTTTAATTCTAGTTATATTGTGTCAGAATAAGTCAAATGGATTGCATGTCTGAGCATGTTGTAATACCTGTGTTCTGGTACTGGGTCGGCACCTAGTTCCTGGCAATGCCAGTGCGGATGACTGTCCGCTAACTTTGTTCCACATGTTTTATCAGAGTGTTTGTTGTGAATCTCACCCCCTGAAGCAATAGGCTAATCGTTAGGCCTGTATGTGTATGCAGCTGTTTTTTTTTAATAAAGGTAGGTCATACCACTTGAGTTATTGGATCTATGCCCAGGAGCACGTCCAGTGGTACACGGTTCCTCATCATTTCTTCTTCCAGGTTATAGATGCGCTGTGTGTCTACCTCAAATGGCACTCCTGGTCCTAGAAATTGCTCGTACCTGGCAATGCAAGAAAGGGTATTTCAGAATTGGTATTGCAGTTGTGGCCAAAGATCTGAGTGACAGCTGTTGTTCTTGCACAGAAAGCATGTGCTGGGTTTCTGGAACAAGCGGATTGAAGTAATAGTGCGTCGCGGGGGTGGCTGACAACTGTATCCTACCTGGTTTTGCAAGGTGGTTATAAAAGAAGAATGCGGTTCTAATTATATGTGATAATGTTATAAAAGAAGAATGGTTTTGCATTTCTTTTGACGAAGCATGAGCTAACAGCAAGGATGACTGACTGTGGAAGGACTGCGTATGTGGCTTCCTCAAAATCATTAGCCATTTGGTTCCATAACGTGAACACCACTGTGTTCCCACTGCAAATTGAGATATCTGTTAGTTCAGATAGTGTGTTGGGGGTATTTATTGATTAAAGAGTGGTACTAACTTTAGGTTTTGGATGTCGATGTTCCTCACCAGCACCCTATTTGTAGTTGGGTCTCTGTATTTTTCGATTTCGCTAACTTTTTGAACGGATCCTATGTAGTCTGTCTAACAAACTTAATGTATTTAAGTGCATCCTTGTGTTGGTGTTATAAAGTTTGAATTGAAGTACCTGTTAAAATTGATTCCCGATTGTTTACTCGGCCTCCCAATTCATTGTATGCTGCGAATTTGAAGTAATGTTCTGGAAAGTCAGTGTCCGGGAGAGCAGTGAAGTGAGTGAACCTACCAAACAGCAATGTCGTGTTGTTGTCTAGAGTCCTCTGAAGTTGTTAGCTTCCTCTGAAGTTTGAAACTTCAAATTAAAGAAAAAGATACATCAAGTAAAAGAGTAAGTTATGATTGCTGGTCGTGATTGAGCTCCCATGCATACATCACACAGAAAGGCATTTTTGTAGTTGTACAAGAACTAATCAAACATGGAATGATGCATTAAATTATGGTGATAATATTTGTACTTCGTTACAATATTAATCATGTCTTTTGCTCTTCTTGCCCTTCTGCTCAGAGTTTGAAGCACAATCCAAATGGGAGATTTGTTTTTGTTTGTGGTGATGGTGAGTACATAATATTTAGAGCTTTAGCATGGAGAAATAGATCATTTGGTTCTTTATTGCAGTTTATTTGGTCCACTATATGCTTAAAGGGAGAGCACATCTAAGGTCAAGATTTTTAGTAAATCAATCTTGTACACTTATAATGCCTAATAGTTCAGTCAACAAAGTATATGCCCAGGCCTCTTATCTCTCTTATAGTCAGTCTTGGTTTAGGCCCCTTTCTTTGCCCTCCCACCCGCACACCTGCACTTACCGGAGGTCTCATTGGAAGCCGTCTCTCTACCTCCGGGTTTATCCTGGGCTCGGGATACGATCTGTCTACATTCTGCCTCTCCCATACCCTGCCCCGGCGGGATTGAGTTTTGTTGTTGTACAAAAATATACATTAAAAAAAAAAAAAAAAAAAAAAAAAAAAAAAAAAAAAAAAGGTGGTGTTTGTTTGTTAAGAGGGTCTGAATCTGAATCTGAACCGCACATCTGAATCTGAATCTGATGCGTATATGTCTGAATATGACCGCATCTGAACCGAAAAAAAAAAAAAAAAAAAACTCATGTTTGAACCGCACATTTGCTTGCTCGTACTAATTTTTTTTGTTTTTATTTGTGTCAGCAAGAGGTAACAAGACGCATTCAGACACCCCTCTCAAGTCTAAACCATTAAGATCTTACTGCATCTGAACGCGTCTGAACGAAAAAAAAAAATGGTCTGAATGTCAAAATGTCTGACTGATTCAGACACAGTGCCCATTCAGAGGCTGTTAAGAGGCAAAAAAACAAAAAACAAACACAGCCTAATTCTAAGCAAATTTATAGGAAGACTCCGTTTTAGCTGTCGTATTAAACAAGAATACATAGATAAATGAAAAGGTATGTTTTCACAAATACTCCAATGTGAACACACCACACAAGAGAACATGAACCTTCAAGCATAATTAAGTTTTATTCTCCAGGTAAACACAAAGTAAAAACGAGCTTTAATAAGTACAGGAAAAGATCTTTTACATTGGTCGAAACTCGAGACCACATACAATGAGGCCAGACATGATTCCTTCATGACTAGTAAATTTAATATTCATAGAAAGAGAGTCATCCTTGAATTCATGAGTTGAGTTAAATTTCCACACTTGAATCTCCATCCATCCATCTTCCCTTTGTTTTGGAACCCGAGTTATATCATTTATATTCGATGGGCTCGGGGTAATAAAATAGAAAAAATCAACCTCATTGTTTTCTTGATGGAGTAAATCTCGTACTTTCACCGGACAATGAAGTCCTTGGCATTGTTCTGAAAGCTTGAACGTAAGGTAACACACATATTCTGTATTCGGTGACAACATTTGACTTTTAATCATGCAATTGATATGAAATACTTGTTGGGGTAAAAGCTCAATCACCACTTGAAATCTGCATGTACAATACATTATATGATTACATTTGTACTTCTCAAGAACAAAGTACATTTAAAGAGAATTAAATCCAACACGTGAGACTTTTGTCGACCATCTAGTCCCGAATCTTTAATATTTAACTAGAAAACAAAAAATATTTGGACCTTGAATTATCAAATATAGTTTTTCACGAAGAGCCTTTGGGAACATAGCGCGAATTTACAATTAGAATAAGTTTTGCGGTTAAAGGAAGATGTAACAAAGTTAGTTCAAACAAAAAAAAGAAAAAAAAAAAAAAAAAAAAAAAAAAAAAAAAAAAAAAAAACCTGGACAGAGTTGATGGTTTTAAAATAAAGAGATCGACATTAGAGTATTTGTATAAAGCTACCTTTGCGGAAACCACGAGTAGTTTTTTTCCACCGAATTCGCCCAACCAGAAGAATTCGTCATAGTTTCTGCATATCTTGAATATTTCTTCAAAGTTAGTTGTCAAATGTTGCAACTGATCAACATTGAAGTTAGATTTCAAGACTTGTTGGACTTCATGTTTCACCTGTGTACAAAGAAAGAAAAAGGGCAAATCGCATAAAAATGTATCCATCTTAGGTCCAATTTCAATTAAAGGTACTACTCTTTTTTTTTTTCTCAATATAAGGTACCCGACTTTTTTTTTTTGCCGATTAAGGTTTTTTTCTAACTTTCGTTAACTATTTCGTTAGTAAATTACATAATTGGTCCTTGAGTTTGTATAGGCATTTCATGTTTAGTAAATTACATGATTTAGGTTTTTTTTCTAACTTCCGTTAACTATTTCGTTAACTTTTTACGTTTTTCGTCCGTTTTTTTACGTTTTCGTCTGTTTTTTTACGTTTTCGTCCGTTTTTTTCACGTTTTCGTCCGATTTTTCACGTTTTCGCCCGATTTTTCACGTTTTCGTCTGGTTTTTTACGTTTTTTGTCCGTTTTTTCACGTTTTTGTCTGTTTTTTTACGTTTTTCGTCCGTTTTTTCACGTTTTTGTCCGGTTTTTCACGCTTTCGTCCGTTTTTTCACGTTTTCGCCCGATTTTTTTACGTTTTCGTCCGTTTTTTTTACATTTTCGTCTGTTTTTTCACGTTTTTGTCCGATTTTTCACGTTTTCGTCTGTTTTTTCACGTTTTCCTCCGTTTTTAACGTTTTTGTCGTTTTTTTATGTTTTCGTCCGGTTTTTCACGTTTTCGTCCGTTTTTCACGTTTTCGTCCGTTTTTTCACGTTTTCGTCCGGTTTTTTACGTTTCCGTCCGGTTATTCACATTTTCGTCCGTTTTTTCACGTTTTCGTCCATTTTTTCACTTTTTCTTCCAATTTTACACGTTCTCGGAAACGTGAAAAAACAAACGAAAACGTGAAAAATCGGACGGAAACGTGAAAAAACAGACGAAAACGTGAAAAGACGGACGAAAATGTGAAAAGACGGATGAAAACGCGGAAAAACAGACGAAAACGTGAAAAAACAGACGAAAACGTAAAAAAACGACGAAAACGTGAAAAAACGGACGAAAACGTGAAAAACCGGACGAAAACGTTAAAAAATGACAAAAACGTGAAAAAAACGGACGAAAACGTGAAAAATCGGATGAAAACGTGAAAAAATGGACGAAAACGTAAAAAAACCGGACGAAAACGTAAAAAAAATGGACGAAAACGTGAAAAAAACGGACGAAAAACGTAAAAAAACAGACGAAAACGTAAAAAATCGGGCGAAAACGTAATAAATCGGACGAAAACGTGAAAAAACGGACGAAAACATAAAAAATCTGACGAAAACGTAAAAAGTTAACGAAATAGTTAACGGAAGTTAGAAAAAAAAACCTAAATCATGTAATTTACTAAACTTGAAATGCCTATACAAACTCAAGGACCAATTATGTAATTTACTAACGAAATAGTTAACGAAAGTTAGAAAAAAACCTTAATCGGCAAAAAAAAAAAAAGTCGGGTACCTTAAATTGAGAAAAATAAAAAAAGAGTAGTACCTTTATTTGAAATTGGACCTAAGATGGATACCTTTAATTGAAATTGGACCTAAAATTATGCAACATAGAATATGGTTTATTTTTATTTTTTGGTATAACCCCTTTATATAATATAAACAAAAAACTATAAAATGGAACCAAGAGATATAATTTCAAACTTACTTTGTCAATTGCTCGAAATTCAATGCCTTCAACAATAACTGCACTTTCTCCACAATAGTATGATGAAAAGCTCTCAAGTAGAGACTCAAAAACGACATCTTCGTTCCGATTCAAGAACTGGTACAACTCAATCATCATCCAGTCCTTGTCTCTCCATGTTGCGAAATATGCATGTAGACTTTCAAGTCCCTTTCTATACTTTAGGTTAACACACATCGGTTTACTTGAAAATTTTCTTGAATCACTAAGTTTGAAGACTAAGTAGACCCCATAAACAATATTAGGAGATAAAAATTGAGCTCTTGTCTTGATTTCGATGTTCAAGTTGGAAATATCTAACATCTCGACTACTGTCCCAAACCTGCACATATTAAAAATCCAAGTCTAAATCAGTCATAGCCTTTATTCCCGTACACTTCTACTTTTGAATTTCGTAATTTATTGGAAGAAGAGTTTATATTCTTTATTAGAATTTAGTGTAACAGACAAATCTCTATTTAAATAAAGTAAGAACATTATAAAAGATAATATCAAGATGCTAGAAAAATTTGTAATTCACGATCATGACCTGAACTACCTTATTAAAATCTATTTTGTCATGTACAACATCAGTTCTCATTGTTGATATGTATGTATAGGGACCTCACTAATCAACAACGGAATAGGACTATTCCTTTGTTGTATTACAGGGGCAATATTTGAACTTAGTCAAAGGGGTTCTTAAGTTTGATCCTATTTGATCATAATTATAATTAAATGTTTAATAATCATATTATGCTACCATAAACAACTTGTCATGCATTAAACGGTAAAGAGAATAACCTTCTACCAATAATGCTTATGTTTGCATATCACTTAAAAGTTAAAACTAACAAAGGTGGAGAGGTAGAGAGAATAACCTTGATTCTGGAAGAGATTTCCACTCATGTGGACAGCTGTTTATGTAGGAAAACATTGTGGCTGATATCATTTCATTTCTTTCTCCATTACCAACGAACGACAACAACTGTTATACAGCCAAAATACAAATCAGCCAAAATATAAATGCATGTGTGATTTTGAATTATCTCTCAATAAGGAAAAAGGTACATAGAAAATGGGAAATAGATAAACGAGATACAAGAATGAACTGATTACCACTTTATCCTGTTGAAGGAGGATTCCTTTAGAAAAAATGTTGTAAAGTTCTTCTTTCTTTTTGGCAAACTAGATTTCAGGGCACTTTGACATTTGGATTATTTCTTTATAGTCCGTGGGCAATTTGGGCTCCCATTCCTCATAATTTTCCTGTATATACATTAATAAAATTAATAAACTCAAGTTTCATACAGTTAAAGGCGATAGTTTAGATATATATGAATCAAAAGTTTGCCAGTTTTGTCAAAACAAAGAAACTTACTTGGAATTCCAATGCTTTCTTAAGCTGTATGACCATTTCATTAGCTGTTGGCCGTCTTTCTCTCCAGTGAAGTATGCATCGATAGGCAATCCTAGCAAATGTAATAAATGACTGTGTCTCAATTTCTTCCTTTATACCCTCAAACACTAACTCATCAAGTTTTCCTACTTGATAGTGGTGTTTAGCCAAAAAGGGTAAATAACGATACTCGCCATCTAGCTCTACGGATGATAGTTTGCCACACAATATGTCAAATAAGACCGCACCCAATGAGAATATATCAGACTCTTTGGTTAAGAAGCCTGTTTTCGAGTGTAGTGGGTCACAATATCCGATTGTGCCTATAACATTGTCGATGACATAGTCTACATTCTGATTTGTAACTGGACATACCAAGGAAAGCCCAAAACCACTAATTTTTGCTTTCCAATTATCAAATAGTAGAATGTTGCTACTGCTGATGTCCCTATGTATTACTATTTCTGGACTTGAAACAGTTCCATGAAGAAACTCCAACCCAATTGCAATATCGATGCATATTTTAAGCCGCATCACCCACGTAAGACTATCATCGCTCAAGTACTTATCAAGACTACCTCTCAATGCATACTTATATACAATAATTTTCTCATCCTCTTCATCACAGTAGCCTACAAGACCAATGACATTTTTATGTTTATACTCCATAAGGATTTCCAGCTCTGTCATAAATTCAACATCTTTTGTATCTGACTCCTTATTTAACCGATTTGCCGCAATGACATTCTGTTCATGAGCGTGAGTAACTACTCCTCTGTAAACATTCCCAAAATCTCCATGTCCAATGATATTGCCTTGACTGAAGTCTTGTGTGGCTAACTTTACGTCTTCAAGTGACAGTTTAAGGTTGTCCTTATGGTTCTCCTGTGAATCATGGGTCAGTAAGTTGATTTGATTAGTAAAAAAATAAACTGAAACAACTACCAGCTATCTAAATTTTTCATTGTGACTTACCTGACAGTTTAACGCTTTTTGGAGTTCTTTGATGACAACTTCTATTGTTGGACGTTTCTTTTGCGTTTCTGCCACACATTGAAATGCGATTTCTAGAAAGATGTTCAAAGACTCTTTATTGGGACCTTTACAAAAGACATGTTCATCAGTCTCCTCCTTTATCTTGTGATCAACAATTTCCATTATTGTTCTCTTTTCAAAATGATCTCTTGCAATGGGTGCAATTCCATTCTCATTCACCTTGGTGTATACAGAATCGTAGGCCAGCCTCCCGGTCAAGATCTCAAGCAACACCACTCCAAACGAGTAAATGTCTGACTTGCTATTTAATAGGCCATTCTTCTGATATTCTGGATCCAGATACATATATGTACCTGCAATCGTACTGGCAATGAAAGTACTGGCATCTTGATCTTTTGGGTGGAATTTGGAGAGCCCAAAATCCGCAATCTTGGCCTTCCAATTATCTCCTAATAGAATATTATCGCTCTTAATGTCACGGTGTATCATCTTTCGTTTGCCATGATCTGTATTGTTGTGAATGTAATTCAAACCATGTGCAATATCAAGACATATATTCAGACGTTGCACCCAAGTAAGAGTAATCTTATCACTGCTTCCCAAATAGTTTTCAAGACTACCTTTTGAAGCATGCTCATAAACCAGGATCATTGCACCATTACCTTCATCACAAAAACCAAGAAGAGAGATTATGTTCTCATGCTTACAAGTAGTTAGAGTTTCAATTTCCTGCATGAACCCTTCTTCTCCTTTTTGACTGCGAATGCGCTTTATGGCTACCGTGCTTCGTTTTCTTAGTAAATCGCATTTATCCACCTCTTCTATCAACGAGGAATTACTGCTATCAAAATGTTCAAGATCTGCTTTGTATACTTTACCGAATCCGCCAGACCCAATGCAGTATGCGTCATCAAAATTGTTGGTAGCCTTGTTTATATCATTTAGTCGAATCCTCAAGTGTTCCAAGTTCTTCCCCTGTGACATTATGAAGTTGTGGAACACCACATTAATGCTAGCAAGGATTGGAGAGATATTTTCTCTATAAAGAGAAGAGTTCAACTAAAATAGCATGATAAAGTAAAAAGTGTAGGACAATTTATGGACCATCGTCCATCAGATGATGATCACGATGCAGTTCAAACATCCAGTTTTTAGATGCAGGATGATTATGCAGATCACGTTCAAGATGATGCAAGATTATCTAGTTTTAAGATGCAAAGTTATCAAGTTTAACGATGCATAGAATAGATGCAAAACCAATATTAAAATGATGCAATGTGTGATCAGTATAATCTAAAAAAGAAATCAGAATTCCAATGGTGCTAATTGATACATGCCTAAAAAAGCAAAGAGATCTTGTAAGTTATATCATACATTGATGCAATATTGTCCACTCCATACTATTTGATAATCAATCCATGCAGTATGACTAGAGATGCAATAACTTTATGAAACTTATAATTGGACGTGATATAATCTTACAAAATAAAATGATGCTTATGAGATGCAATAACTTTATGAAACTTATAATTGGATTCAGTGTAATCAATGGATATCTTGAGTGAGATTTAATAGCTTTATTTACGAAAAGTCTGGAAACATAACAGGAACTTTATGCATAAAATTCCATTATAGTGAGATACCCAAACTGCCCTTACAAGCCTTACCGCGTGTTGCATCAAGAATGTTTCCTACCTTTCTTAGGTTAAAGTATTGTTTTACATTTTGCAAGAACACTTAACGGTAAATAATGACAGTTTTATCCATAAACTTTGAGTTGGTTTAATCACTTCAATTTTTTTGAAAATGTTTAATCTTTAACTTTGCCTATCCTTAACTCAAACCAGTTTAATTTCTTGCTGGTTTTAAGCCGTGTTTTGAGAGAGAGAGAGAGAAAAAAAAAAAAAAAAAAAAAAAAAAAAGAAAAGAAAAAAAAAAAACTTGCCAATAAATGAACATTCAAGCGTAAGAGTATTAAAGAAAGAAACATGTAAAGTCAACGAATAAATGGTTTAATCAACTGGTTAATCAAAGTTGAAAACAAAACCATTGTCCAAAAAAGTCAAATGGTTAAACTATAAATTAGCTCAAAATAATGGATAAAATCATAACTTCACCCTAGGGGTGAGCAAACGGACCGGATGGACCGGACCGAGACCGGACCGACCACATTCGGTCCGGTCTCGGTCAAGAGTTTTTCATAATTTCGGTCTCGGTCTGGTCCGGCTTAAAAACCGAACATTTAACCTATTTAGACCGAGACCGGACCGACCGGTCCGGTCTCGGTCTAAGTTTTTTGCCGGATTCGGTCTCGGTCTGATTTTGGACCGATGAGCACCCTTACTTCACCCTTTATAATTAAAAAATATGAGAATGTTCAAAAGTAATCGGATGATTTGTTTTACGTTAACTATCAAGAAAATGATTTTCATCCCTAATACAAACGCCTAAGAAGATGATTTCCATCCTTAAGCTAACGCTTAAAAGTACATCTAACAATAAGATCAAAACATGTGACAAGACTGAATATGGAGATCAAGAAAAAAATACATATGGAGCGTTTAAAGTGATAAATGAAGTGGGAATTAGTTGAAGCATAGTAGGCGTATTACAAATATACAGTTTAACAAAAGTAGGCTTATTAAAAATTTCAACCAATCAAATATTTTTTTACCAATTAAGATCCTTTCCGATTATTTAAAATTAGAAGTGAAAAACTATTTTGGGACATCCCAAAATATGAGTTTAGACTATAATTAAAAAAGAGTATTCTTTTTATCGGGTATTCTTTTGTTGTAAGTTCAGTAAACGTATGAAATGGAATCTAGTTTGTATCTATAATTTTTATTATTTTCTTTAGTTAGCTATAATTGGGGAGAACAATGTATTGGTTGACAAGGACCGGGTGAGGATCTTGTTATGCTTTAGTTAGCTATAATTGGGGGTTGTGTGATTTAAGAATCATATATTATTCATATACTATGTTTAAACTGCCCGCATTCAACAATAAAAGTATAAAACCCAAAAATGCCTAGTTAATCTTAATAAATAGACAACTAAAACTAAAAACTATTCACGAAAAGAAGCAAGACAAGATCGTGCCACACACAATTTAAGATCCTATATCCGCCACTGTTTGAATCATTTATAAACCAAAATTATAAAGTTATGCACCATAATATATCTTTTCTGATATCAATCATGTTCCTTAGCGAAGTGCAGCCACGTAACTCTCGTTCACCACATTTATCATAAAATAATTTGTTTTATATAATATTTTTAGTTCTATGATTTTATATTCTAAGAAATAAAAAATACAATGTTAAAAAAACTATAATAATGTAAAATCAAAATCACATTCACGTTTTAGTATACAAGGTAATAATTTTTGATACTTGACACGAAATTTACTGGCATTTGTAGTGAGGATAGATAGTGATTATATACTTGACTAGAAACATACTTGTTTATTAATAAGGATGATCGGCCTTAAATTAAAAAGTTTAAGTAAATCAATTACGTACCTTCAAGCGATTGAATGATGTACGGTCAACAGGATTATCATGTTTCCACTGAAGTTCCAAAGCTTTCTCAAGTCTTTTGACAACCTGATCTATATGCGGACGCTTCGCCCGTTCCTCTTGTATGCAGTAATGTGCTATTTCTGAGAAGATTTTAAATGCTTCTGGGTCCATCTGTTTTCGTAGATGTGGATCGATCATATCATCCAAATGAGATTTTTTCAGTTGACTTAATAACCCCTCTCCCAACTCTTCATCTGGGATAACTGCACTCCTCCCGCATAAGACTTCGAATAATACAACACCGAACGAATACACATCCGACTTGTGGGTCACACCGCCCGTCTTTTTATATTTTGGGTCCAGGTATGCATTCTTAACAATATCACGAGTAAGAAGAAGACGGTGCCTCCGAGCTACTGGATTTTTCAACGAAAGCTCAAAACCAGATAACTTGGGTTCCCATTTGTCATCTAGTAGAATTTTCGAGCTCTTGATGTTGCAATGTATGACACTAAAATCGCGTTCAACATCGTAATGGATGTAACTCAATGCATTTGCAACACCAACACATATTCTCAACATTTGCATCCATGTGAGGGTCTGGTCACCTAGATGTTCATTGAGACTTCGATTGGCCTCCTTGTATATGATAATCTTTTCGTTCTCATCATCATAAAACCCAATAACAAACACTAGATCCTTATGTTTAAGACTAGAAAGCATTGAAACTTCCGTCCAAAACCTTTTGCTCTCATCTTTTACATAATTTCGATAAAACCTCTTTACAATAATATTGATGAACTGTTCAGAGTGTAAGAGACGGCCTTTGTAAATTCTTCCAAACCTAAATTTTCTAACGATATTTTCTTGAGCAAAACTGTTGGTTGCAGATGCTATATCTTTATAGCTGAGTTTTAGGTACGAAAGATCTTTAAGGGAAGACATTGTCTTTTTGCTGACATGGGATTCAACGCCTGTGGATATGAAGCTCACTGATCCCTATATGTACAAAACAAGAGAGAGTTATTTATTTTTCTTGTTTAATACAAAGTAGTTATTCGTTGGAACAATAGTTTAGGGAATATGATTTTTCACCATGTTTAAACACAATTATTTATATGTTGGCATGGCTTCAACATAAAAGAATCTCAATTCATTTTTAAAATTTTAGTAACTAACAGAAAAAAATTACCTTCTCATCAGTGGATGATGTACCGTCAACTTCAGCCGCAACAATTGGGTGTTCCTTTGATATTATAAATACACTAATTAGTAAATAACTAGAGAGTAGTTGCTATGGTAGAAAGACGAAAGATAAACAAATGTCTTACTGCATTTTGACGTTCCAATTGAAGTTTCAAAGCCTTCTCAAGTCTTTTGACAATCTCATCTATGTTTGGGCGTTGCAATAGTTCCTCATTCAAGCAGTCATACGCTGTTTTCGTGAAAACATTGAATGATTCTGGATCCACTTGTTTCAAAAGATCCGGATCGATTATATCATCGAGTATTTTCTCTCTATAATGAAAAATTGCCACCGGAGCCAAGTACTTATTATCATGATCATCAATTACCGATTTCCTACCACACAATATTTCAAACAATACTATCCCAAAGGAGTAGATATCTGACGTGTGGTTCACACTGCTAGTCTCTACATATGTTGGGTCTGTATAACCCTTTGTAGACCAAACGGAATCAGTATGGAAAGAATGGTGCCTTTCCGATGCTTTAATCTTCATGGAATGCTGAAATTCAAATAACTTGGGTTCCCAGTCATTATTCAGTCGAACTGTTTCACTGCTGATGTTCCGGTGTATAACGCTAAAATCGCGTGGCTCGTCATAATGAATGTAATTCAATGCATGCGCAACACCCACAGATATCTCCAATCTTTTCACCCATGTCAACAACACGGGGTTACTTAGATAGTTGTCGAGCCTTCCCCTGGTGATCTCGTGCTTGTAAATGATGGTCTCTGCACCACCTTCATTACAAAACCCAACAACAGAAAGAAGATTCTTATGCTTGAGACTAGATAGCATCGAAATCTCGGTCCAAAACTGTTGTTCTTTTTCATCATCCCATTCTTTATAAGATATCCTATGAGCATCGATGTTAATCAACTCAGCTGACCAAGAGAGCTGTCCCTTGTATCTCTTTCCAAATCCACTTGTGTCTGTGATATTTTCTTCATCAAAGTAGTTGGTGGCGGATAAAATATCTTCAAGGGGGATTCTTAGGTGAGCAAGGTGGTTGGGCGGAGAGCGAATCTATTACAAAAACAACCAGAGTTTGGGTTACAAAAGGATGTGACATGACGATATTCAGTTAATACACAAATTACAGCAAATGATGCGTCATCATTATGTATTGGCGATCTCCACCGAACGTCCCTTTTTTAATCCTATGTTGGTTTTATTTCTTTTCTATTTATTGTCACTGAAGATTGCATTGCTTGTGTCAACATCATATCCTATACTACATTTCTTATTACTTAGACTATTGTCGGATTTTGTGGATTTTGGTGCTTAAGTTATCAATTCTTTTTTAGTGTTTGGATTGAGGGGATTATTACCCTTTTAAAGGAACAAGAAGTTATAATTGTCAAAACAAACTTACGGTCCCCTTGATTTAAACACAAGAAAAATTGTTAACTTAATAACTAAAAACCGCAAAACGCCACGTATCATGTGTCGGAACGGGTAATCAATATAATAGGTCATCTAATATAATACATTAAAAAAGTTATCGATTTTAGTTAAAAGATTTTGTCAAATGGTTATCCAAAGTTATTGGGTTATATACTTATATCAAACAATTATGGAAAGTTAAGCGGTCTTTTTAAATGGTCAAAGAAAGTTAAGAATTAAACGTTACGAAAAGAGGTTAAATGGTTATATCAATAATTGACCAAGACTAATGAGATTAATTGTTGAATAATAATTGACCCTAAAATTTACGACCATACTATCAAGTAGTAGTAAAATATATGAATAAAATATGAAGTGTTAAATACTAATTATACCATTTATATAGACTAGGTGAGTACCCGTGCAAATTGGCGAAAATTTAAAGCGGCAAGTAATTATAGTTGTGAAACTGCTGTAATAGATGTATATTGTTTATCGGGTCAAACTTTTAGCTTATAATTAGTCATGAAAGGAAAATATACATGGATGTAAAGTACAATACTGAAAGAAATAGGAAGTATGGGTAGATTAACAATTTCACATTTTTCACTTTATGAGTTTTAAGCAAATGCGATTTTTCTTTATATATAACGAAGATATGTTTTTGTTTTATCAAAAGTGATTCAATATGCTAAAATCGGTTTGTTTATGTCTTAAAATTTGGTTAAAACAAATAAAATGAAAAGGGATAACATATTGTGGTGGAACCATAAAAGAGAAAATATAAAGATCTTACCGGCCTCTTTTCACGTGCTAGTTCCAAAGCTTTCTCAAGTCTTGGAACAATGTCAACTATATTTGGGCGTCGTGATCGTTCTTCGTCCAAACACTCATACACAATTTCCGTGAACATGTTAAGTGAATGCAAGTCTATTTGTTTCCACAGATCCTCATCAATTACATTATCGAGTTTTTTCTCCCGATAATGGGTAATGATTAGCTGAGCCAAATCATTTGTATATATTAATATCCTACCAGACGATAGTAGTTCAAACAATATTATCCCAAATGAGTATATATCCGACTTATGGTTCACCCTGTTCGTCTTTATATATGTTGGGTCTCCATACCCATACACATACTCAAGTTTATAAGTAAGAAATGAATGGTGCCTTTGAGTTGCTTCAATCTTCATAGAACTTTCAAAACTAGATAACTTGGGTTCCCACTCATCATTTAATAGAACTCTAGTGCTGCCAATGTTCCGGTGTATCACGCTAAAATCCCGCCGCTCGTCATAATGAATGTAACTCAATGCATGTGCAAGACCCACAGAAATCTTCAATCTTTGCACCCATGTCAACCTCATTGGGTCACTTAGATAATCATCGAGCATTCCCCTGGTTTCATCATACTTGGTAATGATGATCTTCTCATCTTTTTCATCACAAAACCCAACAAGAGAAACCACATTCTTATGCTTGAGACTAGAAAGCATGGAAACCTCCTTCCAAAACACTTGTTCATCTTCGTCATCCCTTCCTTCATCTAACCTCCGTGCATGGATATTAATCAACTCACCGGACCACAAGAGCTGACCCTTGTATTCCTCTGCAATTCCCCTTGACCTGATGTGATTTTCTTCATCAAAGTTGTTGGTGGCGGATAGTATGGTTTCAAGGGGGATTTTGAGGTGAGCAAGATCGTCCTTTGGTGAAGACATTATCTGTTTATCAAGTAAAAACGTGAATTAATACACAATAAGAGAGTTTGATGAAGTGCCTACAACGTGTTTGATGAAATTCCTGATCCTTTTCAAGCTCATGTTGCTGATATATACTTTACTTGTATGTTATACTAGTCTTGGATAGTGCAGTTAAATTTGCTCCTGTGGTGTTTTTAAAGCATATTTTGGTCCATAATCAGACGGTGTAAGTATGTTACTACATAGGTGATAGACACTTTGCATAGTGGTGAGTGGAGTTCGTCCATTTTAGGTTATTACATGTTCTTTGTCTACCAATGTAGTTTTGAATGGATACTACAGATTGGAATTGTCTTGTTTCGTTCCCTTATTGCATTCAAAGACATGTTTTTGTCTTGCAGATGACAATTAAGGGCAGGTTGCCTACATAAGATATGTTCATAAAGTGGTATCTAGAAAAAAACTATGGCATGTGCTTTGTGTAATACTAAATTGTTTAATTTGGCATTATACTTTATTGTTTGATGTTGATATTTGGTCATCTGAAGTTTGAAATTGTTTCCAAAGACATGTTTTTGTAGCTGCTGCGGGATACTTTATTTGGTATTTGGCAAAACAGGAATTGGAGGATTTTTGAGAATGTTCAAAGGAATAGAGTGACATTGTTTGATGTTGTATTGGATAGTTTTAAAGCCAAACTGTTGACTATGAAAGTGAAGAACTATCCTTTTGTGTTAAAAGTTTCAGAAATACGTTGTATCAGCTCATGGTTGATATACAACTCAAACGTTACGAATGGATGAAGAGAAGATCATACAAATATAAACTGATTGATTGGCAACTTTGGTTAAGGGATCCGCAAAATATTCGGTTACAGTAAGGACTTATAATATGTAATTTTTGAATGCTACAGTGCGTTACCGTGTGGTAAAGCTTGATTTTTCCGAGTGTGTTCTGGTTGTTCAGAAATGTGGTGCAGGTCTGCTTCAGCGAAAGTTACGAGGTTTATGTGTGTGCTGCTACATCAGCTTCTTGTCTATATACGAGGTTTATGTGTCTGCTGCTACATCAGCTTCTTGTGTATTTGTTTGACAGTGGGCAGTCTTTGTGGAATGCTGTAAGGGATGATTAGTGCACAGTGGTTGTTAGTAGGTGTGTCCGACAACTGATGTGTATCTTTTTGCTCCTTGCTGTCATTCTCTTGTGGTCAATGTTATGCGGCCCAATTTAGATTCAGTTGTGTTTTGGTTTTCGTAGGTTTTATAGTGCAGGCCTAGTGGGATAGTCTTAGTGCAGGACCTTGTTTGGATCGGCTTTATGTGTTAGTTTCTGTTATGTATTTCCTTGTGGTTTTGCTTTTTCTTGTTTTCTTTCATTTGGGGCTCGTCCTTTTTAATTTTGTTGTAAAGAAGGTGGGTTGCCATTTCTTTTGTATCTTGTTTTTGGTTGGTCCTTAATAAATGTTGCCTTACTAAAAAAAAAAAGCTCATGGTTGATACTAGTAAAAACAAAACTAGTAGAGATGTTGATAGTATTCTGAAGTTTGAGATGTATGCAAGGGTTGAATATCAAGATGATTGTCCAACTTGTGAGTGAAACACATGAATATGTTGGAAAGTATCTTGCGGTAGTATTAGTGATAAAGTCTTGGTTACTATTTAATTATTTTCATCCTGTGTAAAAATATAGTCAACTTCCTCCAACCATCTTCATTTCTAAAATATAGATCTACAAGATTTGCTATGCTTATTAATATTTCGAATTAGAAAGGCCAAGCTCGGGCTTAGGCCTGACCCAAAAAACGCCAGAAAAAGCCCGACCCGAAGCCCGATATGACCCAGTAGGCCTAAATGGTCCTTATACTTTCCACCAAAGCCCGGTCATCCGGCCCGGGCTAAGCCTAAAGCCCATCAATAGCTCGGGCTAAGCCCATAGCCTGTCAAAAGCTGGGGCTTTCGAAAAACCCGTTAAAAAGCCAAAAAACCCGAACTTTTTATAGAAAAATGCCCTAGTGTTTTTCCCAAAAAAAAGCCCTAAATTATGTGTTATTTTTATATAATAACATACAACAAAACTATTATTTAGAAATGAATGATTAAATTATAACAACATTATTATTTAGGCCTAATATTTTGGCTAGGGTCGGGCTTAACTCGGCCCAGTTTTTTAAGGCCTGGGCTTTTTGAATTATAAAAGCCCGGGCTTTTTTCCGCCCGAGCTCTATACTCCTCTATTTCAAATATCAGAATTCGAAATCCTTAACGACTACTAATCGATAATAAAATTAACCTGAGACGTCTGTTCTTAAGTTTTAGTGAGTTAATTTAATTACATTTATTATCTATAACTAAATTCTAATATTAAATTGATTTGTGTTTACAATCAATTAATTGCAAAATTCGAATTTAGGGGTTGAATGGCCCCAAATGTCAATTTTAAACTAAACGGTAATAGGTTCGTTATGTTCACCATGCGACACTTGTATAAATTTTACTATTATTCATATAATGACTTTAGAGTTTCTTGATAGTTTGGTTTGTGCTACATTGTATTTTGTCTTTATGCCTTGTGTTGTTGTTGTTACATTGCATTTTGTATATGAAGATTGCATGAGACATTTTTGGCATATCAAAGTGCTACTTGGGCTCCTGGCTCATGATACACGATAGTTTTACTTTGTGGTCATTTTATTAGTTTCTTTTGGGTTTCTATTGGTCTACCTGCAAGACCATTCGGTATGATATTATTATATGTAGACTAATTTTGTTATTTTTTTTTTACTGGGAACACCACTATAGCTCATTTAAAACTCCCAATTACATGTTTTTAAAAATTTAACGTGGTAAATATCCTTTCATCCATAAAAAAATAAGTTGAAATCTCTAACGTGCAATTTTTATTACAAGGGAATTTTGAAGTGAAAATAGTCGCACATCATACATGATACACCCCTTCACTACGATTTTGTCAAAAGTAAGACAATAATATCTTCAATTCGCTCCTACTATACCTTTAGAGCAGGGGGTAAGGTAACGTGACCCCTGCGTTAAATGTTAACTTTGCAAAAAAAAAATAGGTGAGTTACCTTACGGGGCATGAAAGTTAAGAGAAGGTTAAGTGTGGCGCGTTAAAACCTTAACGTGTGTTACGTTTGGAAGTTGGCTAAAAAAAATTTCATCCCACCCCCCTCTAACGGGGTTGAAATTGAAAATACTAATTGAGGTGGAGGTGAGTTATAGATGAGTTATGCTACCGGGGTGGAAAGTCAAGAGTTAAGGTTAATAGATAAAAGCTGATGTGGAGCTGACGTGGCAGTGCGTTAAGTTTTAACCTGGGGTCACGTTACCACATGCTCTTATAGAAAATATTGATTGTCCTTGCGCATATGATTTAAGTACAATTTGGTCAATATATCAAGCATGTACAGCTATATTGGTATAAAAAAAATAATAGAAAAGATGATGTAGAAAAACTTGTATTCTTTTTTATAAAGATACAAGTAAGCAAATACTAAAATGTCTTACTTTTATCGGTTTGCCCTTAAGTGTAAAAACTAACAATCTAGTGGCCGAGTGGCAAATTTGTTTTTATCAAAGTTTCTTAAAGCTTTTCAACCAAGTTCCAATTAATCACAACACCTGCGTTTTTTGTGCTTTAAGCTAGTTGCTAAACCCTTTGTTTTTATATAATTCATTGTTTATTTAAATAAATTAAAAGCTTGGTACGGGTGGCAGATCAAATATCGTGAATTTCAATTACGTTAATAACCCACAAAATATCTAAAACGTTTCTATCACATACTTCATGTGTCAAAAATGATTACAAAATTTGGATAAATATAAAATTCTCGCTATCATTTATTTATTGATTAGTGACCAAGTGTTGCTAAAATATAAACTTGTTAACCTTATACTACATGCATGTAAATAAAAGAGCAGATATAAGAACTTGCTTTATATTAGCATATATGCATGTATTGGGAAGTCATATATATACAGTGAGGTCCAGCAATGGAAGATATCATATCAAGTGCCTATTAATTATCTATAATCAGGTTTAATTATGGGATCTAGCTAACGTGCAAACTGATGTACTGAATTGAAGGTGTATAAAGAAGAGGTCTTACAGGCATATTTTCACGTGCGAGTTCCAACGCTTTCACAAGTCTTGGGACAATCTCATCTATATCTGGGCGTTTCGATCGTTCTTCATTCAAGCAATCATACGCTATTTCTGCGAAAATGTTGAGTGACTGCGAGTCGATTTGTCTCCATAGACCCCAATCAATTATTTCGCTGAGTTTTTTCTCACGGTAATGGGTAATGGCCACCGGAGCCAAATACTTATTATGGTCGTTGGCTATTACTGGTTTCCTGCCGCACAGTAGCTCAAACATTACTATCCCAAAGGAGTACATATCGGACTTGTGGTGTGCACTTTTAGTCTCTATATATGTTGGGTCGGTATACCCATCCGTACTCCATACTTCATCAGTATCAAAAGAATTGTGCCTTTCAGATGCTTTGATCTTCATGGAACGTATAAAACCACCCAGCTTGGGTTCCCAGCCAACATTTAAATGAATCGATCGACTGTTGATGTTGCAGTGTATTACACTAAAATCGCGTGACTCATCATAATGAATGTAGCTCAATGCTTGCGCAATACTGACACATATCTTCAATCTTCGCACCCATGTCAGCAACTTCGAGTTACTTAGATAGTTGATGAGACTTCCTCTGCTCTCACGCTTGTAAATGATGACCTTCTCGTCATTCTCATCACAAAACCCAACTAAAGAAACCAGGTTCTTGTGCTTGAGACTAGAAAGCATGGAAAGCTCCAACCAAAACTGTTGTTCTGTATCAAACCGTTGTTTATTTAACCTCCCAGCGTAGATATTAATTAACTCACCGGACCACAAGAGCTGTCCTTTGTAATACTTTTCATATGCATCTTCTGCGAGGAAGTTTTCTTCATCAAAGTTGTTGGTGGCGGAAAGTATGTTTTTAAGGGGGATTCTTAGGTGAGCAAAGTCATCACGGGAAGACATTCTATTCTAATTCTGGATTATTAAGGAGCGTTTGGGTTAAAAAAGGATGCAAAAAGATATTCGGAAGGACGAATACAAGAAGAGTAGAAAGAGGCTGCGGTGGTGCAATGGTGTTGTTTTAACTTTTTAAGGTGAGCAAGGGCGTTTGGGTTAGAAAAGGATGTGAATGAAGAAAGAGGTTACGGAATATTTAATTAAAACAGAGAGTAGCTGTCCTCCAAAGAAACCTTTTTATTATAAAAGTAATTAAACTCGCATCTCTAGACGACACTTGACCTATAATGGAGTCTTTGTGTTTATTAAATTCCAATATTCGATTTTTAGCCGACAAAGTGGACGGAGAAAGCATATTTACAAAATGGTGTTTTTCTTCCCAAAACCTACTTTTTTACGAACAAAATATGGTTTTTACGAATACTTTTTATGGCCAATGTAGCTGTCCTCCAACGAGACCTTATTATAAAAGTAATTAAAAGGGCATCTCTAGATGACACTTGACAAATAATGGAGTCTTTGTGTTTATTAAGTTCTAGGATTTTAAAAGTTTGAATAAAATAAAATAACAACGCAACAAACATATTGTGATATGCACCTTCTCACTAATAAGAAAGCTACTACCAAGCCCATCATTTTTTCCACTAGTAATAAAAAGAACATTTCTTATAAAACGAAAAAGCAAACATCATTAAGAAAGCTAATCACCAACCACGAGAAACAAATGAAACTTTAAAAAATAAAATACAAATCAAAAGCGAATCTAAAGCGAACCCAATAAGATAACCACTATTTTCATATTCACACGACTTTTAATTACCACAAAATGGGTGCATTATTTAAAGATGCTAACGAATATAGTGAAATAAAAGTCCAAAATACATTTATGTGATTTGCCATTTGAATACTATGCATCTTTGTTAGATAAGTTAGCACATGTACATCGTAACAAGAGTGAGAACGGACAAGTTTATTACGAAGAAATTAGAAAAAACATGTATATTTAATATTAGAGTAAATTGCAAAAATCATCCCTAAAGTTTGGCCAATTTGCATGTTTCGTCCCACATTTCAAAATTGCAAGGATCGTCCTTAAAATTGGCCAATTTGCATGTATCGTCTCTAAAGTTTGGCCCGTGTGCATGTTACGTCCCTAACATTTCATAATATTTGGGATGATATATGCCCAAAAAGGACGATATATGCCCGAAAGGTAAACTTTAAGGACGATCCTTGCAGTTTCAAAATGTGTGGGACGAAACATGCAAATGGGCCAAATTTTAGGGACGATTTTCGCAATTTACTCTTAATAATATGAAATGTAATGACTCATTACATCAAAATCATCATTTTAATTCATTGTGAGGCCCATGTTTTATTTAATAGCAGCCAAGTACTCTATGTTCAAACTACATACACTTTTTACTATCGACAATCGACATCCATATACCATCAAATTGCAATAGCGTTCAGCGAACAATTTGAACCAAACCAGAACCATAACTTTGGTTCTATCAACACAACAATAACCATAACCAAACTAGCTTTCATTTTCTGTTTGTAAAACTTCTACAACGATGTCACTCTGTTCGTACAAGTTTTGGTACTATATCATTCTTAGTTTATTTATCAGTATTAGTATGAAAAACTGTTGTCTACTACACACAATTAAAAGTTAATTGTGTTTCTATGTACAATAAGAGCGACACAATAAAGCAATCTCAAGTTCTAATATATCTTTAAAAAAAGAAATAACACGTAAGTAGTTAGTCATGAAATTGCAGAACCCTCACAAGTTAATTAAGAATCCCATTTTTTGAGTTCGTCAAAATATAAAGAAGCTTAAGAGAGTATAATTACGAGCTTGAAAGATAGTCTCCAGAGAACTTCAGGCATATAGCAAAGCACAATGAGTCTATAGCCTAACTGTTAGAAAGTTGGTGGCAAATGGGTCGGTTTGGGCCATGGGTCAATTGGGTTATGGGTCAAACGGGTCATGGGTCAAACGGGTTGGGTCGGGTCAGCCCATTATTTTTCATTTTTTATCGTAAATTTTAAAAAAAGGTGATTTAATTTGTGTTAAATAGTGAAAATAACAAAATCATTTTGCGAACAACTGAACAAGATCCTCACTGACCAAATGTATTACAAGTCAAACATATTACGGACACATTACTACAAATATTTTATGTATTGTAATAATAGTATTTGGTACAACTAACTGCAAAGATAGCTATTTTAGACCACTACTTTACATTATGTTAGAAACCATGTCTTTCATCATGATTCTCCATTTAAATTGAAATTCACATACGATGGAGTACAAAAAATAACGACTACAATGAGTGTGAAACGCAGTGCGCTGGTGAAGACGATCGTACCGGTAAGCGTTGACGACAGACCGATAACTACTCACCAACCACTGTAAATTACCACCGGTAATGTTGCCGGAAAACTAATACCTTAGTTTAACTCTTTCATATATGAATAATTTTCAAAGTTGGATCTGATGTACAACCCATTCGACCCATCCTATTTGTACACTAGCATTTCAATTGACCCAATGGAATGGACATGTTTAGGTATTATCAACTGTGTATTTGTTGAACCTGTTGGGTGTAAATGATGACCCAAATTAACCAATCTCAAGGTGTTTGGGTGATAGTTGCCACCTCTAGAGAAAGTCAATACTCCGTTGTTCACCGTTGTTAGAACCCACTATCATGGGAAGAGACTGCGGTGCTCCTAGGATGGAATGTTGTGGAACCAAGTGTCAAAAGGAAATATAGGATGGAATGTTGTGGAACCAAGTGTCAAAAAGGAAATATAGGATGGAATGTTGTGGAACCAAGTGTCAAAAGGAAATATAAAAAGACATGTTTCAACCTACGCCCCCTTCAACAATCATCTCATCCATAGTACATGTGCACCTCTTCCACATTGAAGAACCGCCAGGTCTCAACATCAATGAAAAACAAAGCACCAACTCCTATATACTTGGGTTCTAGATACATTGTATTTTGCTACATATGCTTAAACAAGAAACTAATATTGCCACTCACGCTCGTCCTTTGTGTGCGATTACTTGAAATATAATAAAACATTAAAATTTCACATTAACAATTCAACATCATTCTGTCTCTTAAACCCTCTCTTTAAAACTAATAGCAGAAACGAAAGCAAGAAGAAGGTAACACCTTCGGTATTACCCAGTCGCTCAGGTATGCGGGCTTTTTGTACCCACTTCGCTTGGTTTCTTCAAATGGCCCAAGCGACTAGCGACCTTCATAAAAATTCGACATGTGGCACTGCAAAAAGTAGTGCCTAAACATTTGTGTAAGGCACAACTAGGGGTAACTTTTGAGCTACTTATCACCATCGACTTTTAAAACTTTGTGCGACCTTGTATTTTGTCTTTTACTACCAAAATAGTCAAACTTGAATAATATTATTTTAATCTTTTTGCCCCTTCCTAATGTTAAGCAACCTAGCGATTAACTTTGAGCAAATTCACCAACCTTTCACCTTTTTGTACTTAACCCATCACCTTTTTCAATACTTTTACAAAAAAAATTTGTTTTTAAAATACTTTTTAAACACTTTTTTAAAATACCCATCATCTCTACCACCATCATCCACCACCAGCAGCTACCACCACCGCCGCTGCCGCCACCACCATGATGAACATATTTTGTTTGTTGATCGAGACGTATTGATAAGATTTTGTGCTAATTTGTTATATCGATTGAGACCCATTTGGGCTTATGATTGTTTTGTTGTCATTGATCTATTTTTTTTTTTTTTTTTTTAACATAAGGAGTATAATTTGATGTTGGTTTAAAGGGAGGAGTATAATTTGATGTTGGTTCAAAGGGTCGGTGTTATAAAAAAATTAGTTTTACAGTCAGACAAAAAATGTAAAATTTTGAGAATAAGCAAACTGTAGCAACTCGTACATTTCAGGCTATAATTTGACTATTTATTGTGACTTATTATTATTTTAATTTTAAGTGACATTACTTTTATAAGTAAGTACGTAAATTAAATCGCGTTCACTTAACTTGTCATTCTAGGTGTTCTATATACTTTATTTTCTCTAATAGTCATATTTTATATGACCTATTATTATTTTACCATTTTGACTTAAACCTTTTACGTTTTGCACGTTTACGTACCACATTTTAATTTTAACGACGTTTAAACCCTCCGATAGACTTATGTCTCATAGTAAATATTAAAATAGGCTGTGTCAATAAGTTTTAACATTTTTATAAGTATTATATTTTTACGATACCCGATTTTAAGTTTCGTGACTTGAGGACTTTACGTTAGTACTGAGTTCAAACTATACCCTCTAATCACTAAATCTATCTATATGATACAAGATAAATACTAAATTTCACTTTGATTCTTCTCTTGCCACGTCTAAATAATCACTAGACTTTTCATCAAAAATATTAATTCTAAATTGTCTTCTTTTCTTATTTTACCAAAGATCTAAAGTTATCAAAACCAAATTTTGCTACTTCTTCCTTGATTCCTTTTTACACTTAAACAAATGAACTCATTTCTTTCTTTCTTTGGCAGCCACGAACCATCATCTTCATCATATTCTTTGATTTTCTTTTAGCTAGTTACTTGATCATTTGTTGAAGAGTTTATGTTCCTTGCTAGTTTCCTTGATTTATTCCATCACAAAAACACCACAAACAACTCCAATCTAGCTTCGATTCTTGGGCTTTTCTTGAACTTTTGGAAAAGTTTTTAGATGTTATTTTATGGTAGAACAAATGATTCTAAGAGTGGGTTTTTGATGTGGAAGCTTGGTTGTGAGTTGGTGATTTTTAGTTTACTTGTTCTTGATCCTTGTTCTTGTTTGATCTTCACCATCAATCCTTGTAAGGAAATCATCCCTCATATTTCATTTCTGTGTTATATTATTACTTTTGCATATTCATACATTATATCAATAGATTATACCATTTACTTAGCTCAAAACCATGAAGAACATGTTTATACTCTATAGATTCTGAGTTGTGTTGAATCTGTCCCAAATTCGAATTTGCTAAGAAAAATCAGTGGACTATGAGGCTTAGAGAAAAATATATGGTTGTAGTCCTTGGTCTTGTGGTCGTTTCTCCGGGTGGCACGTCCCATAACTCGACCCAATGATTTAATTAGAAAATAAACTGGCAAAAGTATTCAAAATCTGCTTAACAGATTTCGAATGGTAAAAACTCCAAAATCTTGTATAGGATCACTTGTTCAGGTAAAAAGAGAAAAGTTAGTAGACGTCTTAACTTAAATGTGGCCACTGGCCGCATATAAATCGGAGTTGTAGATCAAAAGATACACCCGTTTTGGTGGGACTGTTTCGGGATGACCATTACTCAGCTTTTATACATAAGGGTAAATTAGTAACTTCACCCAGGTTTCCAAGTTTCTGACTCAGTTGGACCTACATTTCTGATAAATAGACTCAAATAACTTCCAAGGACGTAAAAACCGAATCATAACCCTTTACGGTTTAGGAGCAACAGATTTCTATATTTGAACAAAGTGATATAAACCCATTTTGGCACTTAAGGTCAAAAGTTTAATAAACTCCTCGAACTCGTCGACAATAGTCTTTGTTGTTTTGAAAAACTTATAAATACTAAGTACAATGGTATAATCAATATATAAACTTTATAAAAGTTCATTTGCATTCATACGTTTACTATTTATAAACCTATGACACCGCATTATAATGCTTCTAGGACTTTTTGCGGCTATTTCGTTATCTCATATCTCGCCATTTGTTGTCACATTGCTTAAGGTGAGTATTCACGAACCTCTTTTTCTAACTATTTTAATCGTTTTGGGGTGGATGCATGAATTATACTTGAACTAAATTGATTGTTATTTATTGAACTCTTTTGACTTAGACTTTTGAACCTAAATCAAACTCTTGAACTTTATTGCGAACTTATGACTTGTTTTGAACTTAATGAACCGTATGTGCTATGACCCAAAGTCTCACCTTATTGGTGGAGCGTTCTTGACCTAAAGTCTTGCCTTATTGGTGGAGCGTGCAAAGTCTCCCTATGTGAACGGAGCATCAATACAAAGTCTCGCCTTATCGGCGGAGCGTGCAAAGTCTCCCGAACGGAGCAGCAATACAAAGCCTCCCCTGTTGACGGAGCAGCAATACAAAGTCTCGCCATTTCGGTGGAGCGTTCTAAAGTCTCGCCTTATTGGTGGAGCGTGCAAAGTCTCCCTTGTTTGGAGCACTCTTGATTATTATACATGTGGTACTTATATTGTGAACTATTACGACCGCGTATGCTTGACTACTAGACATACTACTTTATATGAAATGGGTTGTGAACACACAGGTTGCAAGTTTTGTATGGGCGGGATTTGCAACTGAGTGGATATACAATGCCTTTGCCTTGTGAACTTTCTCAAAAGGTTTTTCATATTATATAAACCATGTGTACTCACCAACTATTTTCATTGTTGACCCGTTTTCTCTCATGCATTTCAGGTGATCGTCAGTAAGTTTTTCTTCAAGGCCTATGCATAATGAAGTTTTCACATGTCATCTTTATTTACCATTCGACAGTTTATGTTAACACTTGGGACCTCTTGCTTGTAATTCTGATTTTATTATTTGAATGGTAATTTTTTAAAACGTCTCATTTAGAGGTCGTTTTCTATAACTTGAACTTTGTACTATGAAGTAGCACCCTAGTGACATTATTTTCCGTTGCGATATTTTGGGGGTGTTACAGATTGGTATCAGAGCTAGAAGTTATAGAGAATGCCGGTTTTTCTAGAATAAAAATCGCAACTATAACCAATATTACATTTTCTTAAAACACCGAACATCATACGGGTCGACTAGTCCTAGCATTGCATCATTAATCCTCAAGTAGACATAGCCTGATCACCTATGTTTAATTCAGGAAGAATCATGTGATGAAGGGAGTAGTAGTCTCAGATCATGTTTGGTCGGGTCTAAAGAGTCTGGTCACCTAAAATTGCATTGGTCGGGTGGGTATGTATAACATGTTTGTATGTTCGCATTTATGTTACTATACCTTATTTATACTTTTTCTTTGCTATCTTACAACTTATTAGACTAAGCACATCTTTGTTTACTTCATGTTACGATCTCTATGTCATGATTGTCGTTGTACCATACATCACCCGTCCAAGTTCACGACATTGATTAATCTGAGACATAACGACATCGACCTTAGTTATTTTTTTTATTCATTTAGTTGATTTGATTGGTTTTAAGCAATTCCAAAACCGAGCCAATCTTTCAAAAGACCTTCTTCATGGATGTTGAATCCTATCTTTCTGACAAATTGTTTCCAAGCTTGATTCTAGTGACAGTTCTTGTTTGATGAGTTGTGATATTAAATTAGAATCGATTACCTAAAGGTATTTTGAGGGTTATGCTCGAGATTGGGAAAGTTTGTCTCATCAAATGTAACCATGAGAACGTACATTGTAGAACGAACGAATTGAATTCAGGGACTGAATTCCTTTGACGGGTGGAGACTGTAGCAACTCGTACATTTCAGGCTATAATTTGACTATTTATTGTGACTTATTATTATTTTAATTTTAAGTGACATTACTTTTATAAGTAAGTACGTAAATTAAATCGCGTTCACTTAACTTGACATTCTAGGTGTTCTATATACTTTATTTTCTCTAATAGTCATATTTTATATGACCTATTATTATTTTACCATTTTGACTTAAACCTTTTACGTTTTGCACGTTTACGTACCACATTTTAATTTTAACGACGTTTAAACCCTCCGATAGACTTATGTCTCATAGTAAATATTAAAATAGGCTATGTCAATAAGTTTTAACATTTTTATAAGTATTATATTTTTACGATACCCGATTTTAAGTTTCGTGACTTGAGGACTTTACGTTAGTACCGAGATCAAACTATACCCTCTAATCACTAAATCTATCTATATGATACAAGATAAATACTAAATTTCACTTTGATTCTTCTCTTGCCACGTCTAAACAATCACTAGACTTTTCATCAAAAATATTAATTCTAAATTGTCTTCTTTTCTTATTTTACCAAAGATCTAAACTTATCAAAACCAAATTTTGCTACTTCTTCCTTGATTCCTTTTTACACATAAACAAATGAACTCATTTCTTTCTTTCTTTGGCAGCCACGAACCATCATCTTCATCATATTCTTTGATTTTCTTTTAGCTAGTTACTTGATCATTTGTTGAAGAGTTTAGGTTCCTTGCTAGTTTCCTTGATTTATTCCATCACAAAAACACCACAAACAACTCCAATCTAGCTTCGATTCTTGGGTTTTTCTTGAACTTTTGGAAAAGTTTTTAGATGTTATTTTATGGTAGAACAAATGATTCTAAGAGTGGGTTTTTGATGTGGAAGCTTGGTTGTGAGTTGGTGATTTTTAGTTTACTTGTTCTTGATCCTTGTTCTTGTTTGATCTTCACCACCAATCCTTGTAAGGAAATCATCCCTCATATTTCATTTCTGTGTTATATTATTACTTTTGCATATTCATACATTATATCAACAGATTATACCATTTACTTAGCTCAAAACCATGAAGAACATGTTTATACTCTATAGATTCTGAGTTGTGTTGAATCTGTCCCAAATTCGAATTTGCTAAGAAAAATCAGTGGACTATGAGGCTTAGGGAAAAATACATGGTTGTAGTCCTTGGTCTTTTGGTCGTTTCTCCTGGTGGCACGTCCCATAACTCGACCCGATGATTTAATTAGAAAATAAACTGGCAAAAGTATTGAAAATCTGCTTAACAGATTTGGAATGGTAAAAACTCCAAAATCTTGTATAGGATCACTTGTTCAGGTAAAAAGAGAAAAGTTAGTAGACGTCTTAACTTAAATGTGGCCACTGGCCGCATATAAATCGGAGTTGTAGATCAAAAGATACACCCGTTTTGGTGGGACTGTTTCGGGATGACCATTACTCAGCTTTTATACATAAGGGTAAATTAGTAACTTCACCAAGGTTTCCAAATTTCTGACTCAGTTGGACCTACATTTCTGATAAATAGACTCAAATAACTTCCAAGGACGTAAAAACCGAATCATAACCCTTTACGATTTAGGAGCAACAGATTTCTATATTTGAACAAAGTGATATAAACCCATTTTGGCACTTAAGGTCAAAAGTTTAATAAACTCCTCGAACTCGTCAACAATAGTCTTTGTTGTTTTGAAAACCTTATAAATACTAAGTACAATGGTATAATCAATATATAAACTTTATAAAAGTTCATTTGCATTCATACGTTTACTATTTATAAACCTATGACACCGCATTATAATGCTTCTAGGACTTTTTGCGGCTATTTCGTTATCTCATATCTCGTCATTTGTTGTCACATTGCTTAAGGTGAGTATTCACGAACCTCTTTTTCTAACTATTTTAATCGCTTTGGGGTGGATGCATGAATTATACTTGAACTAAATTGATTGTTATTTATTGAACTCTTTTGACTTAGACTTTTGAACCTAAATCAAACTCTAGAACTTTATTGCGAACTTATGACTTGTTTTGAACTTAATGAACCGTATGTGCTATGACCCAAAGTCTCATCTTATTGGTGGAGCGTTCTTGACCTAAAGTCTCGCCTTATTGGTGGAGCGTGCAAAGTCTCCCTATGTGAATGGAGCATCAATACAAAGTCTCGCCTTATCGGCGGAGCGTGCAAAGTCTCCCGAACGGAGCAGCAATACAAAGCCTCGCCTGTCGACGGAGCAGCAATACAAAGTCTCGCCATTTCGGTGGAGCATTCTAAAGTCTCGCCTTATTGGTGGAGCGTGCAAAGTCTCCCTTGTTCGGAGCACTCTTGATTATTATACATGTGGTACTTATATTGTGAACTATTACGACCGCGTGTGCTTGACTACTAGACATACTACTTTATATGCAATGGGTTGTGAACACACAGGTTGCAAGTTTTGTATGGGCGGGATTTGCAACTGAGTGGATTTACAATGCCTTTGCCTTGTGAACTTTTTCAAAAGGTTTTTCATATTATATAAACCGTGTGTACTCACCAACTATTTTCATAGTTGACCCGTTTTCTCTCATGCATTTCAGGTGATCGTCAGTAAGTTTTTCTTCAAGGCCTATGCATAATGAAGTTTTCACATGTCATCTTTATTTACCATTCGACAGTTTATGTTAACACTTGGGACCTCTTGCTTGTAACTCTGATTTTATTATTTGAATGGTAATTTTTCAAAACGTCTCATTTAGAGGTCGTTTTCTATAACTTGAACTTTGTACTATGAAGTAGCACCCCAGTGACATTATTTTCCGTTGCGATATTTTGGGGGTGTTACACAAACCCTCAAAAATTTCATAAATTCATAGGACGGTCCTTGTATGTACATTGAATTCAAAGAATAATTAATAGTTGTAAAATTTCGAGAATAAGCAAACCCATCAGTTTTGAATTGCAACTTGAGCTGGAACCGTATCAATATGTCAGACAAAAAATGTAAATACGATCTTTTCATATAGGTATTGTTAGTTAATGTTTAACTCACTTATTTTGTGGCGACGGTGGTGGTAGCTTGATGTGTGCTTATTCACACATCCTTTTTAGACCTTAAATCAGACCAAATACATCAAATACTAACCAAATATGCCAAGAAAATGTGTGTTTTTGTATTTGTGTATGTGCAGGTACGGATATGTGAAAAATGGACAAAAACAAAGCTAAAACCGACAAAAACGAGCACGAGAATGGAAAAAGGTCAAAAGCCGGAGCCGGGGAAGTTTAATGATCAAAGAAAGCTCAAAATGTGAAAAGAAGTCCTCAGAAATTCATAAAGTGGCAAGATTAGTCCCTGGTCAAAGTTTGAGGAGTTTGGCAACTTCAGTCCTTGTATTTCATATATTGGCAAAATTGGTCCCTTGAAGAATTATTTGAAGAAAAGTCAAACTTAGTCCTTCATAATTCAGAGAAAGTCAAAAGAGGTCCTTGGAATAATTTTTGAAGAAAGTCAGCTTTGGTCCTTTAATTTTCAGATTGTACAACATTGGTCCATGTTAAATTTTACTCATCCTAAATCCAAATTACTACAACAGGATCCAAAATAACAAATAACCCAAAACCAACTCCAAAGCCCAAAAATACAAGAAGCCCACTACCCTTATTAATATTACCCGATCCAATACTTACACCCAAGTCAAACCACCCGGTCAACACCCATAATAATAAAACCCCAATCCCCACCTTGGCTCAGGCATCTGATCATACACCCTGCAACAAGAAACAAACAAGTTTACCATTTTGCCACATTCACCAGACATCTTTACAAAAATATTTTCAACACAGAAAGGGAAAACATTTAAAGTCAAACTGGACTGTAGAGAAATGTATGTGGTCGAGTGTGGTTACAACTGTAAAACAGCCATTGTGTTGCATTATCAAATAGTATATTAACTTTCAACTAGACCATATCTATATTCACCTGGAAGAGTTGCATCTTACAATAAAAGAGATAACATCACTAGTATACTAGTAAAAAAACGCATGCATAGAACATTGGATCAGAATAACACATTAAAGAAATCAACCCCATTAAAGACATCTATCACATGTCTGATCGCACCCAGCATAAATAGGTAGCCTACAATCCTACCATATGCCCAATAAACACGTGAACTAAAATAGCAGCTAGGTTCAGCGACATACATATACCATCATATTGAAATAGCTTACATAGTTAGAGGTTCAGCGAATAATTTGAACCAAACCAGAACCATAACCTCAATTCTATCAACACGGCAATAACCATAAAAAAGTAGCTTTCGTTTTCTGTTTGTACAACTTCTACAATGATGTCATTCTTCGATTATTTGTAAGTATTAGTATGAAAAATTGTTGTGTATACCACACATTTAAAAGCTAATTGTGTTTCTATGTACATTAAGAGCGACACGATAAAGCAATCTAATGTTCAGATATATCTTTTAAAAAAGAAATAACACATGTGTAGTTAGTCATGAAATTGCAGAACACTCACAAGTTAATTAAGAATCCCATTCTTTTAGTTCCCCAAAAGATAAAGAAGCTTAAGAGAATATAACTACGAGCTTGAAAGATAGTGTCCAGAGAACTCCAAGCACATAGCAAAGCACAATGAGTCTATAGCCTAACTGTGAGAAAGTTGGTGGCAAATGGGTCGGTTTGGGCCATGGGGTCATGGGTCAAACAGGTCATGTTTTAAAAATAGGTCAAACGGGTCATGGGTCAAACGGGTTGGGTCGGGTCAGCCCATTATTTTTCATTTTTTATCGGAAATTTAAAAAAAAGGTTATTTAATTTGTGTTAAATATTGAAAATAACAAAATCATTTTGCGAACAACTGAACAAGATCCTCACTGACCAAATGTATTACAAGTCAAACATATTACGTACACAATACTACAAATATTTTATGTATTGTTATAATAGTATTTGGTACAACTAACTGCAAAGATAACAAATTTAGACCACTACTTTACATTATGTTAGAAACCATGTCTTTCCTCATCATTCTCCATTTAAATTGAAATTCACATACGGTGGAGTACAAAAAATAATGACGACGATGAGTGTGAAACGTAGTGCGATGGTGACGACGATCGTACCGGTAAGCGTTGCCGACAGACCGATAACTACTCACCAACCACTGTAAATTACCGCAGCTAATGGTGCCGGAAAACTGATACCTTAGTTTAACTCTTTCATGTATGAATAATTTTCAAAGACCCATTTGGATCTGATGTACAACCCATTCGACCCATCCTATTTGTACACTAGCATTTCAAGTGACCCAACGGACATGTTTAGGTATTATCAGCTGTGTATTTGTTGAACCTGTTGGGTGTAAATGATGACCCAAATGAACCAATCTCAAGGTATTTGGGTGATAGTTGCCACCTCTAGAGAAAGTCAATACTCAGTTGTTCATCGTTGTTAGAACCCGCTATCATGGGAAGAGACTGCGGTGCTCCTAGGATGGAATGTTGTGGAACCAAGTGTCAAAAGGAAATATAAAAAGACATGTTTCAACCTACGCCCCCTTCAACAATCATCTCATCCATAGTGCATGTGCACCTCTTCCACATTAAAGAACTGCCAGGTCTCAACATCAATGAAAAACGAAGCACCAACTTCTATATACTTGGGTTCTAGATACATTGTATTTTGCTACATATGCTTAAACAAGAAACTCCAAAATATTGCCACTCACGCTCGTCCTTTGTGTGCGATTACTTGAAATATAATAAAACATTAAAGTTTCACATTAACAATTCAACATCGTTCTGTCTCTTAAACCCTCTCTTTAAAACTAATAGCAGAAACGAAAGCAAGAAGAAGGTAACAACTTCGGTATTACCCAGTCGCTCAGGTGTGCGGGCTTTTTGTACCCACTTCGCTTGGTTTCTTCAAATGGCCCAAGCGACTAGCGATCTTCATAAAAATTCAACATGTGGCACTGTAAATAGTTGTGCCTAAACATTTGTGTAAGGCACAACTAGGGGTAACTTTTGAGATACTTATCACCAGCGACTTTTAAAACTTTGTGCGACCTTGTATTTTCTCTTTTACTACCAAAATAGTCAAACTTGAATAATATTATTTTAATCTTTTTGCCTCTTCCCAATGTTAAGCAACCTAGCGATTAACTTTGAGCAAATTCACCAACCTTTCACTTTTTTGTACTTAACCCATCACCTTTTTCAATACTTTTACAAAAAAAATTTGTTTTTAAAATACTTTTTAAACACCTTTTTAAAATACCCATCATCTCTACCACCATCATCCACTACCAGCAGCTACCACCACCGCCGCTGCCGCCACCAACCGCCCCCACCACCATGATGAACATGTTTTGTTTGTTGATCGAGATGTATTGATCAGATTTTGTGCTAATTTGTTATATCGATTGAGACCCATTTGGGCTTATGATTGTTTTGTTGTCATTGATCTTTTTTTTTTTACATAAGGAGTATAATTTAATGTTGGTTTAAAGGGAGGAGTATAATTTGATGTTGGTTCAAAGGGTCGGTGTTATAAAAAAATTAGTTTTACAGTCAGATAAAAAATGTAAAATTTCGAGAATAAGCAAACCCTTAAAAATTTCATAAATTCATGAGACGACCCTGTATGTACATTGAATTCAAAGAATAAGTAATAGTTGTAAAATTTTGAGAATAAGCAAACCCATCAGTTTTGAATTGCAACTTGAGCTGGAACCCTATCAATATGTCAAACAAAAAATGTAAATACGATCTTTTCATATTGGTATTGTTAGTTAATGTTTAACTCACTTATTTTGCGGCGACGGTGGTGGTAGCTTGATGTGTGCTTATTCACACATCCTTTTTAGACCTTAAATCAAACCAAATACACCAAATATGCCAAGAAAATGTGTGTTTTTGTACTTGTGTTTGTGCAGGTACGGATATGTGAAAATGGATAAAAACAAAGCTAAAACCGACAAAAACGAGCACGAGAATGAAAAAGGTCAAAAGCCGGAGCCGGGGAAGCTTAATGATCAAAGAAAGCTCAAAATGTGAAAAGAAGTCCTCAGAAATTCATAAAGTGGCAAGATTAGTCCCTGGTCAAAGTTTGAGGAGTTTGGCAACTTCAGTCCTTGTATTTCATATATTGGCAAAATTGGTCCCTTGAAGAATTATTCGAAGAAAAGTCAAACTTAGTCCTTCATAATTAAGAGAAAGTCAAAAGAGGTCCTTGGAATAATTTTTGAAGAAAGTCAGCTTTGGTCCTTTAATTTTCAGATTGTACAACATTGGTCCTTGTTAAATTTTACTACTCATCCTAAATCCAAATTACTACAACCGGATCCAAAATAACAAATAACCCAAAACCAACTCCAAAGCCCAAAAATACAAGAAGCCCACTACCCTTATTAATATTACCCGATCCAATACTTACACCCAAGTCAAACCACCCGGTCAACACCCATAATAATAAAACCCCAATCCCCATTTCCCAGAAACAACCACTGTTACAAGAACCCTAAGTTACCATACACCAAATTAACCCCGTATGACTAATAATTAACCAATGTTGTGCTTTTTTTACTGCTTTAATCATATTGTAATTTCATTTTCAGTATTGTAATCAAATTTTCTTAATCAATACAATTTTAGTTTTTATTATTTAGCTTATTATCTCAATTTCTTATTTAATATTGTCTGAGTTTTATTTACTGTCTTTTTAGATTAATATAATCCTTGTTAGTTTATTTCATTTCTGTTTCACTTTTTTATATTGAAAAAAAAAAAAAAAATAGTCTTCAAATTCAGTTAGAAGCTTCAATAAGCTCATCTAAAGTTATATGTACTCATATAAGCTCAAATAATAGCCTATTGTGAGTATATCTGTTTCATTCTTCCAATCTCATAAAAAGTCAACAAAAGTCAAAATAGTGCTTATTTAATAAGCTGAGCTTATTCAGTGGAGATTGACAGACCAAGGAGGAGCTTTTGGCCTGTCCAAACACAGGCTAGCATAGTGAACCCCCTCTGTTCATGCTGAGGGGGATTTAGCTTATAAGTTTTTCATTTAATAGTAGTGTAGATTTGATCATTGTTGTTTATTACTGTTTCAAGTTAGTAGTATAATCAGATTTCAGACTTGCTTAATTAGTTTATAGCTTATTGTAGTTGTGGGCATACACTTGGTACCATTTTGCTTAAACTCTGTCATTATTTGCATTTGATCATTGCTTTGTTTTTTGTGCTTATTTGTCATACTTTTGTGTTCATTTCAGCCTGCTGAATCATTAGTAGTACTGAATTGATAGTTGGAATTGCTTAAAAGTTTAGTTGTTTCACAAAATTTGATAACAGATAGTTTTGAGGGTGTTTGGTTTAGGGTAGGAATCTGAGTTCAAGGTGTTTACAGGTTATAAGTTTAGTCTAGGTAGTCTCGTTTAGGTTCAATTAGTATAGTTTAATAGCAAATTCTGTAAGTTTTAAAGATAAAAGTCAAAATCTGTTTTAATCTTAATTTCAGCTTAACTACTTGTTATTATAGATTAAATATTTCATACAGTAGTTGCATAATAGGATTAAACTAGTTTAATTTTAGGATATTACAACATAATTAAGCAGTTAGGATAGGTATAATTTCATAAAAGTCAAAGTAGCAGAAAACTTGAAAAGTCAATTTTACCTAATCTGTCTAAAATAGCCTGTACACCAGATCTGATTTAGAGTTTATTTTGGATTAGGGATACATAAAAATTGGATTTTTGAGTTATTTGGTTGCTTGGGCATCATTATCAGAAAGAAAATCTTAATTTGAGGTTCATTTAGTTGATTAAAATCAAGCTCAAAGTCTGCTTATTGAGCCTTGTTCTCCCCTGCACCATCAAGTTGTCTCAGAATTCTACGCATCATTTAGGGTAGCATTTGGGTTTAAGAGTCTAATAATTTGGTAGATTTGTTGTCTCAGTAGGTTAGAGTAGATTTTGCCCCCATAAGTTTTGACTTATCAGCTTATTTGCATTGCTTTTTGGACCTGTCTAGTTGAGAGATTTCCACAAGAGCTGATTTCAATTATAAAAAGAATATATTTTTTAAGAATATTAGAGACACTAACCGTTTACTAAATAAGTGGACGAAGAATGTTTCGGGTCAGCCATTAGCTTTTTTTTTACCAGAATCCGCCCATTTTGATACCTCTTACAGTTTTGTTCATAAATCTTTTAAAGTCTTCATACATGCTCATATATATCTTGCCAAATCTACTATATAATTATCGGGAATACCTGAGATGTTACGAATATGCGATTCAGTGAGTCAGCATCAACTTTAGACTTCACAGATATTCCTTATTCTTGCAGCAAGGTTATCATCAAAGGAATGGAGTTACACCTTAACCTTCAGACTGGAACCAATGAGTTTGCTAAAGTGAGCAGTCTCCGAAGCTTTATTTACCTCCGTTATCAACAAGCAAATTCATACAAATTAGATGCCGGCGCACTGTCATAAAGTTATCCAGCAATAAACTGTAGCAGCAGCAGGACATTATTGTGGTTATGTGGGTGCGTGATTTCACCTTGGATATTTTAAAGAACTAATAGCTTTTATAGCTTTCTTTGATGCTTTTCACAATGCATTCAACTGAAGCAGAGCATGCTGATTGATCTCAGGAATCTCGTCATATGAAGTTGCATTTTCAGTCTACAAAAAAACATGATATATGAAAAAACGTACTTTCCAATCATGAAGATTTCCCAAAAGAAACCGCAAAGTTCCTCGTTTTCTAGATTTTGTTGAAGAACTTGAGATCCAATCAACATGTGTGCTGTATAATCGACACTTGAAACCCAAAGCTTAAGGAAACCTGCTCAGTAGGAAGGTTCTTCCTAGAGAGAACATTGTAAAACAATCAACCTCTTGATTCTTCCATCCTTAAATTACAGTACCTGGATCAACGACTGTACGGTCTGTACCCCATCTAGCACAAATCCACTCCAGCATAAGGGGATTTACCTTGGATATTAATCAAGATAATAATTTTTCAACAGATAAATCAGTTCTAGATACCTTTGGTTGCAACGCTGGTCAATAAAGAGCTTTGAAACGAGTCTCGATGCTGATCGGTACCTTCAACATATAAAACTGAGGCCATCTCTACTTTCTAAAACAGCAGCTCATGAAGATCTAAAAGAGTATGTATGTTTAATAGGCCAATATACATGTCCAAATGAACTTAACTGATATAAGAACTGTTCAAGTTTAGCATGTAATTTACAGACCTGAATCGAACTAAACATCCATCGTGTCACTTCCCATCACAAAATCAGATGCTTGATCACAATAATTTTCAGTAACCAATTCATCTACTAACATGTACTACCATGCATCGTTGCCCTTTTGGGAATGATTGCTGCCAAACCCAAAAAACCGATAAACAAAAAACCGAGGTACATACATAGATACAAAGAATGGGTTCATTTCGTCTTTTGTACAAATCCCACGCTGTACACACGTGACAAAGAACATAAACCTTCCACATGTACATAATTAGTTTATAACTATCCAGGTCTCACATTATGAAAATAATGACTATGTAACCATTATTTACGACCATTTTTTATACAAAAGACTTAGAACAGTCGCACTTAAGACAAAACAAACACACACATATATACGATGTATATATACTTGGACAGATTAGAAAATGATTCTGCAGCCATCCAGACTTCCTCAGCTTGTCACATTCAGTCTTTGAAGAATCCAGAAATAAGCTGAAGTCCAGCAAAATGGTTTTTTAAAAGGCCTCATTATCATAAGTATAGAGACCGCTTCCTACCTCCCCGCCTTAAACCTTAAATAGTCTTAAAAAAAAACGTCCCCATTATCGTAACATCTGACACTACTAATTTATCCAAATTTGCTTCATAAAAAACAGCCTAACCAAGAAGAACTCAAATGGGTCACACTTATATTCTTAATTCACCCCATTTCTATACACGTTTCATCAAACACTTGGTTCGCACCTTAATTCAACTAACAAAAAACCAATTAACCCATGTACAAGAACCCAAAAAAAACTCCACAAAACAATTGTAAACTACAAGAACTCAAATGGGTCTCACTTACATAACAAATTTGCATCACTATTCAGTGAGACACTGCATATATCAAGAGTTGGCAACTTACTAGAAATCTGTATCAAAGAGAAAACCGTATTTTTTCGTTACTGTTATGAACAACAAACTTTCAATTTCCTCTTGCTACGATACATTTTTTCTGATATGTAAGCACCTAATACTTCCAATTTATCTGATTCCGCTTCACAAAAACAATCTAACCAGCAAAAACTAAATTGGGCCATACTAACCCAGCAAATTCATCAAACAAAAAACCACCAAACCCATTTATAAAAACCCAAAAAAATTTACACCATTTTTCAATCAGGCATTGCATCAACTAAAAAGACCCATTTTAAGGAATACTTACAGTGTGAGAAGATTGGATAGCCATTGAAGATGGGTTTAATTGTTTAAGTAAGTGCACAAATAACGTATTTTGAACTGAATAGTGTTGGTGAATTTGATATTACAAATTTGCTCTTACAGTGAAATAAGAAGCTGATCATCTGCTTATAAGCTGTTTGAAATAGTAATACCAAACACCCCCTTATCACATTTTGATATTGAGGATATGGTTTGAGTTTCTGGACATGATTATATGCTTATTTGAGGTGAAATAAGCTGATTGGGAGGTGCGCCGACCGAATTGACATTAGATAGAATAGTTTGAAACAAGAAAGGTTTACTGATAGATATGATATCAAACCCTTTATAAATTAAGTCTTTTGCCTACTCTTTTTATTTGCAGGTGCGTTTTTTTTTTACTATTTTTTGGATATTCGCAACTGTTTTCGTGATATGAATGTTGGATTTATTAGTATACTGAATTGTTTGACATGTGATGTGGGGAGTTTGGGATTTTTGCTTATGTAAACAGCTTATCTTCTTATTGCTTTTTTTTAAGTAGATGATGAAATGTGACTATGCTTTTCTACTTAGTTTAGGGTAAATAAGCTCTTTGTAATTAGCAGTTTAAGTTTAGGATGAAATGTGAAGTATATGCAAGTATAATAATATTTAGGGGCATATTTGGGAATTGGGAGTTGCTAATGGATAAGTGTTTTTGGATGAAAAAGGGCTTATGCTTATGATATCGTTAGAACTCTTATGACGTGAATGCAGTTTTTTTCTGATTGTATACTGAATCGTCAACCGTCTTACATGTGATGGGATTGTTTCAGAATTTGGATTGTTTTTATTACAGATTTTCTGCTTATTGTGTTTTTTTAGCACATGCATAAATTTGACTATGCTTATCTACTTTGTTTAGGGGTGAAATAAGGTATTTTTGGTAAGAAGTTTCAGATTGTTTAGTTTGAACTGGTTATTGTTAGTGGATTCAGTATTGCAAGTTTAACCTTAGGGGTGAAATAAGCTGTTTTGGATAAGTTGATCTTCTTGTTATGAGCATAATCTGTTTAACTTGGTAATGCCAAACACCCCTTGTTGCGTTTTGATACTGTAGATCAACAGTAATAAGTGTTTGGATATGATTATAGGCTGGTTATGAGCATAAGCTGTTTAAATTAGTAATGCCAAACATCCCCTTAATCTAGTCCATATTACATGATGTTGTAACACTTTATCTTTCCCGAAAAGGTTTTTGATTCTATGTTATTTTCTAGACCAACATGGGAAGGTGGTCAATACGATGGAGATGAACAAAGTCAATTGGCTGCTCTTCGATTAGCAATGGAATTAGGAGCTGATCACATCGATGTTGAGCTTAAGGTCACTTTTTTCTTGACATTAAACGCGTCTATTGGTTTGCGACAATTTAGTTACTATCAGACATAATATTTCTATGAGATTTCTCATTTAGTAATTCAAATGCAGGTCGTTGATTTCAACAACTTAATCCATGGAGATAAGCCTACAAAGTGCAAACTCATAGTTTCTCCCTACAATTATCAAAATACTCCCTTCGATAGAAGAGCTTGGGAACCTTGTGGCCAAATTGCAGTCAACAGGAGCTGACATTGTCACGTTTGCAACAACCACTGTAGATATAACTGATGTAGTATGAGTTTTTCACATTACTTATAATTCTCAAGTGACCGGCGTAAGTCATGCATGTAATGAAATTTTCTTATTGGGCCGAAACGATTGGTTTGGAATTGTTGCACTATTGGACTCATATCGGGCTTAAGAAATCTACGTAATGTCGTAATTTGATGCCCCCACCATGTACGAAGCCCTTGGCCGTCGCCTGCCTATAGCCAGAGCTGGGTTATGTCGAGTATAACTAAATGGTGAGTCAGGGTGACTGAGAGGAAAATGAGAGATTTGATGGGGGTAATTCCAAATTGCTTATTATGAACTGATAAGTATTGGTGAATTTGATATTACAAATCTTCTCTTAGGGAGATATAAGCTGTTTTCTTAGGGTGAAATAAGCTGATCATCTGCTTATAAGCTGTTTGAAATAGTAATCCCAAATACCCCCTTATTGTTGATATTATGGATAAGGTTTGAGTATCTGGTCATGATTATATGCTTTTTTTGGGGGTGAAATAAGCTGTTGACCTAATCGAGATTAGATAGGATAGTTCGAAACAAGAAAGGTTTACTGATAGATATAAATCATATGATATCAAACCCTTTATAAATTAAGTCCTTTGCCTACTCTTTTTACTTGCAGGTGCGGTTCTTTGGGACTATTTTTCGATATTCGAAATTGTTTCTATGATATGAATGTTGGATTCATTAGTATTGTGAATTGCTTGATGTGGGAATTGGGATTGTTGACTTTTGAGTTGAAACTATTATGATGTATTAGTATACTGAATTGTTTGACATGTGATGTGGGGTGTTTGGGATTTTTGCTTATTTAAACAGCTTATCATCTTATTGCTTTTATTAAGCAGATGATGAAATGTGACTATGCTTATCTAATTAGTTTAGGGAAAATCCGCTCTTTGTAATTAGCAGTTTAAATTTAGGATGAAATAAGCAGTTTGGGAGCTTGAGTTTAAAATTGACAATCCTAAACACCACTTATTGCATTTTAATGTAGTAGATAAGCACAGTTGAGTGTTTGTATGTGATTGTATCTTTGTTAGAGGGTGAAATAAGCAGTTTGGGTGTTGCTTATTGAGACAGTGTTATTGCTTCTATATTTTAAAGTCCACTTAGCAGAATTGCCAAACTCATATATTTGCATCTGGTTGAGTTCGAGTGTCTGGATGAAAAATGTACTAATGCTAATGATCTTCTTGATACTGTTATAATGCGAATGTAGTTTTCTTCTGATGGTATACTGAATCGTCTGACATGTGATGGGATTGTTTCTGAATTTGGATTGTTTTCATAACAGATTACTGCTTATTGTGTTTTTTGAGCAGATGCATATATTTGACTATGCTTATATCTACTTAGTTTAGGGGTGAAATAAGGTCTTTTCAGTAAGAAGTTTCAGATTGTTTAGTTTGAACTCGTTATTGTTAGTGGATTCAGTATCCTAAGTTTAACCTTAGGGGTGAAATAAACTGTTTTGGATAAGTTGATCTTCAGCTCCGTGACAATAAGCTATTTAACTTAGCAATGCCAAACACCCCTTGTTGCGTTTTGATACAGTAGATCAGCATTAATAAGTTTTTGGATATGATTATAGGCTGATTATTTTATGTAATAAATCCCTAATTAGCTGATTGCCGAAAACTTACACAAATGCGATATCTGATTATCTGGTTTCGTTACTGTAGAAGCCTATCTACACACTTTTTGCAGCATTGCCTTCTGTTATAGCAATTGCTTATTTCATGAAAGCATAGGCAGATTTAATAAGCATTACCAAACATCCCCTTGATCTAGTCCATATTACATGATGTTGTAACACTTTATCTTTCCCAAAAAGGTTTCTGATTCTATGTTATTTTCTAGACCAACATGGGAAGGTGGTCAGTACGACGGAGATGAACAAAGTCAATTGGCTGCTCTTCGATTAGCAATGGAATTAGGAGCTGATCACATCGATGTTGAGCTTAAGGTTCCTTTCTTCTTGATATTAAATGCGTCTATTTGTGCTCATAGGCTCGTCTAAAGTACTGTACTGTTATTCGTAACTCAAATGCAGGCCGTTGATGATTTCAACAACTTAATCCATGGGGACAAGCCTGCAAACTGCAAACTCATAGTTTCTTTCCATAATTATCAAAATACTCCTTCGATAGAAGAGCTTGGGAACCTTGTGGCCAAAATACAGTCAACGGGAGCCGACATTGTGAAGTTTGCAACAACCGCTGTAGATATAACTGATGTAGCACGAGTTTTTGACATTAATGCTAATTCTCAAGTAAGTGGCGTAAGTTATAAAACATGAATTCTAGAGATGTATTTTTGTTTACATTTACTGCTGTAGATATGTCTGATTATCTCCTGGTTTTATTCAGTTACATGGTTTTTTAATTACCTTAATTAATCATTTAGGTTCCAATTATAGCAATGGTGATGGGAGAGAAGGGTTTGATGTCTCGAGTACTCTGCCCCAAATTCGGTGGATATTTTACATTTGGCACCCTTGAGCACGGAAAGGTATCGGCACCCGGGCAGCCCACAATTAGGGATCTTTTGGACTTGTTTAATTTCAGACAATTAGGACCTGACACAAAAGTATTTGGTATTATTGGGAAGCCAGTTGGACGTAGCAAATCACCTTTTTATACAATAAAGCAATTTATGTACATTTATTGGTGGATATTGACAGATTTTGCGGGGTTCAGGTTGAGTTTTAATCTATGTTTATTAGAGCTAGTATTTCAGTTTCTAGGGTCTTTCTTCCCGTAAAATGTCTACATCCTCTCATATATGTGCCTTTGTCATTGAAAGGTGGCGTGGCTTTGTTGTATCTGTTGGGTCATTTAATAACTGGTATATATAAATTTGAAATTTATATAAATAAAGTTGATATTTTTTATTTAAAGTAATCAGGAGACCAAAAGATGGGATATTACATGGGTGTAATACAGACTATGTAGGCTCTATTTCTGCTATCGAGGATAGTCTACGAGGTTTCTTTCTGTACTTTCAATTAGAAGTGGTAATTTGGGCTGTTGGGTCAAAACCATGCCTTTTGTCCACTTATAAAGTTCCATATTATGTTTCACGTGTGACTTTCAACCCGTTTAACCCATTTGACCCGTTTGAGGTTTACTTATATCCTAAATTGTTGCAATTGTTTACAGGTTCAGGCGTTCAAAATGGTGCAACAGGATTACTCTTGGCTGGTAGACTATTTGTGGTTATTGGTGCAGGCGGTGCTGGAAAAGCTCTTGCATATGGAGCAAAACCGAAGGGTGCAAGGATTGTGATAGCCAATCGGACCTACGGTTAGATTCTACTAGTGTTCATATTACAATTCCTAGTACTCGTACTTGATTATCTACTTATTGTGTTTTTTGAGCAGATGCATAAATTTGACTATGCTTATCTACTTAGTTTAGGGGTGAAATAAGGTGTTTTCGTTTCAGATTGTTTAGTTTACACTGGTTATTGTTGGCAGATTTAGAATCGTAAGTTTAACCTTACGGGTGAAATAAGCTATTTTGGATAAGCGGGTCTTCTGGTTATGAGCATAAGCTGTTTAAATTAGTAATGCCAAACACCCCTTGTTGCGTTTTGATACAGTAGATCAGCAGTAATAAGTGTTTGGATATGATTATAGGCTCATTTGATGGTGAACTAAGCAGCAGCTATAAGTAACAGTTTTGGAGTTGCCTATTCAAACAGCATATGCGATTCTGATTATTTTACGTTTTAAATCCCTAATTAGCTGATTGCCGAAAACTTAAACAAATGCGATAGCCTACACATTTTTTGCAGCATTGCCTTCTGTTATAGCAATTACTTATTTCATGAAAGCATAAGCAGTTTTAATAAGCATTACCAAACATCCCCTGAAATCAATGTAGTCATAGAAGTATTGATGTTGTATGCTGAATTGACATCAGACAACTCCGTCGATATTAGTATTATGAATCCTTCTTACAGAAAGGGACATTTATATTTTTCTTTAGGTTTCTGATTATATGTTATATTCTAGACCAACATGGGAAGGTGATCAGTAAGACGGAGATGAACAAAGTCGATTGGCTGCTCTTCGATTAACAATGGAATTAGGATCTGTTCACATCGATGTTGAGCTTAAGGTTCCTTTCTTCTTGACATTAAATGCGTCTATTCGTGCTCATAGGCTCGTCTAAAGTACTACACTGTTATTCGTAACTCAAATGCAGGCCGTTGATGATTTCAACAACTTAATCCATGGGGACAAGCCTGCAAAGTGCAAACTCATAGTTCCTTCAATAGAAGAGCTTGGGAACCTTGTGGCCAAAATACAGTCAACGGGAGCTGACATTGTGAAGTCTGCAACAACCGTTGTAGATATAACTGATGTAGCACGAGTTTTTCACATTACTGCTAATTCTCAAGTAAGCTGCGTAAAACATGCATCATAAATTTTGGAAGATGGTATTTTTGTTTTGCATGTAATAAAATTTGTAAATTAGATATATTTTTTTTGTGGTTTTATTAGCTTACTTGATTATTTAAGTACCTTAATTAATCATTTAGGTTCCAATAATAGCAATGGTGATGGGAGAAAAGGGTTTGATGTCTCGAGTACTATGTCCAAAATTTGGTGGATATTTAACATTTGGCACCCTTGAGCATGGAAAGGTATTGGCACCCGGATAGCCCACAATTAGCAATCTTTTGGACTTGTTTGATTTCAGACAATTAGGTCCTGACACAAAAGTATTCGGTATTATTGGGAAGCCAGTTGGACATAGCAAATCCCCGTTGTTATACAATAAAGCTTTCAGATTAGTTGGTTTTTATGGAGTTTATGTACATTTGTTGGTGGATAATGTAAAGAATTTTCTTAATACTTACTCGTCTGCAGATTTCAGTATCTAGGGGTTTTTCCATCAAACCAACATGCTTTCAAGTTTGTGCAGTTTTAGCTGTTTTATTTCTCGTACAAACGAGTCTTTAAAGGAAGGCTTTGTGTACAGTTTGGGTCATTGGTAACTGGTAGATTTGACATTGTACCACTCACATTTTTATGTGTAAACCTATCATCTGTATTTGTAAAATTGATCATGTTTTTACAATCGGTTTTGCTATTACCGTATGCTCAAATGGTATACAGAGCCATCTTTTATGACTCAAATGTTATAAATAGAATTACTAAAAGGGCACAATTTGGAAGTGCGTTGATATATTTTGGGAGGGGGGAAAACCTTATTTTTACGTATTTAGATTAGTAAAATGAATCATTTTTGGATGCAGTTGTACCATTCCTCACAAAGAATCTTTACTTCAATGTTGTGATGAGGTTGATCCAGTTGCAAAGGTAAGTTTCATTTTCATAGAAACCAGCATTGAAGCTGATGTAGATAATTATCAAATTACGGGTTTTTATGTATTTTGTTATTGATTGTATGCTACAGTCAATAGGAGCAGTCAACTGCGCCATCAGGAGACCAAATGACGGGACGTTATATGGCTGCAATACAGACTATGTAGGCGCTATTTCTGCTATCGAGGATAGTCTGCGAGGTCTTTTTCTGTTAGAAGTGATAATATGAGTGGTTGGGTCAAAATAGTGCCTTTTGTCCACTAAAAAACTTTCATATTATATTTCACGTGTGACTTTCAGCCAGTTTGACCCATTTGAGAGATTTACTTACAACACAGATCGGTACACTTGTTTACACGTTCAGGCGTACAAAATGGTGCAACAGGATCACCCTTGGCTGGTAGACTATTTGTGGTTATTGGGGCTGGCGGTGCTGGAAAAGCGCTTGCTTAAGGAGCAAAAGGGAAGGGTGCAAGGATTGTGATAGCCAATTGGACTTACGGTTAGATTCTACCAACTCTCACATTACCATTTCTAATACCAGATTTAACCGCAAATAAAACATTATACTAGTATCATTGCATTCTTATCAGTTCACCAACTAAAATTTTCTCTTTCTGATACTGCACAGATCGTGCTAGAGAACTTGCTGATATAATTGGTGGAGGGGCTATATCTCTTGCCGATTTAAGCACTTACTGCCTAGAAGGTGGTATGATACTTGCAAACACTACATCAATTGGTATGCAGCCAAATATAGACGATACTCCTATTTCTAAGGTACAACTATCTACCTTTCTTCGGTCATATGTTTTAGAAATGGTGGTTTGCAGTTAGAAACGTAATATGAGGTAAATATGTGCATGAGATAAAGTTTCTATTTTCTTTTTGTGGCAGGAAGCTTTGAAGTCGTATGCGTTGGTATTTGATGTTGTGAACACACCAAAAATTACTAGATTACTTCGGGAAGCTGGAGAATGTGGAGCCATAATTGTTACAGGGGTGGAGATGTTTATAGGACAGGCTTATGAACAATATGAGAGGTTTACAGGGCTACCCGGTAAGGTTTAAATTGCATATAATGCTACTTTTCATGCCTCTCCATCATGCCTAAAATCTTACCGTCTCTTTTTTTCTTATGAGTTTTTATCGTACTTTTCATTTGCAGCACCTAAGGAATTATTTAGGGAGATTATGGAAAAATCTTAATTTTCTCGGGAGCTGCCGTAGGTTTGTATCTTTTTTCTATTCAATCTTCCATTATCTTGAATTTTGAGTTTATGGCTACCGTGGAACAATAAACTAGGCAAAATAGTTGGAAATGTTATATCCATTGATGCCTTATCCAATCATATTAAGTTATGAAAAAATGAAAAGATTTGACTGTCACATGCTCGTATACTTATGCTTATATCTAACACACTGTTCACATCGTTTACGTATAATCTTCATCAGATTACCTTTTTTATTAGGCATGATCAGCATCTGTGTCAAGTTGTTCTCATGTTTTCTCTTGTCTCAAATCAACCAATTCTGTTCTGTAATTCGTTTAAATTTGAGGAATTTGATGTGATTGACCACTTTTGCTCGAGTATGGAGTTAAAAAATATTATACTTCAGTTATCCTGAAAATGGATGAGTGTTGGTCCGGCGTGGGTTAAGTAGTGAGTCAACCTTATTGACCCATTAAAGATAGGATTTTGACCCAAATCAGCCCAGTAAATGGGTCACAATTTCTACTGCTGCAGACTTTGACTTTGGATCAAAATTTCTATGTGATTACGTAAAGGTGAAGTTTTTGTTACTTTGTATACAGAAACAGGAGGCTCGAGAGTAACATGTGTTGTGCAAAATGGTACACTCACGAAGCACGGAGGAGGTGATTATAGTTCTTGTTTCTCCATCATTTGTTATTGTATCATTAGTATTTTTGTTCGGATATAATAAGGAATTTTATATTTGACAGCCATTGTATTCTCAGTTTTGTGATACTAAAATTAAATTTATTTTTTGTGAATGAAATACTCATAAATCCTAGAAAACGAACGACATCATATTTATCCGGATAAATTGTGACTTTTTAGGTTTTGCTGTCATGATAGTAAACTCTTGTGAGTATATGTATGTTAATGTTGTGAAAAATTAGATAGATTTGAGAATTTTGATGGACTATAGTAAAATGTCATAATAGTAAATGCATGTGTTACACAAATTCTTTCCGGAAGCAATATTTTCTACAATGTTTTACCTCACACATACGTCGCTGGTCGCTTTGGCAAGATTGTGTATTGCCTTGGGCTTTATAAAAAGCATAAAGACTTGGCAGATATTGTTTTCAGTCTACTAGCACTTTGAGAAAAACATAAACACAAAAGCTAAAAACATTGCTAAGTAGCACTAAATAAGTAAATCTATAGTACTTATAATGTCTCAATGGTCAAAGTGAAATTGTGAAATCCTTAAATTTAAGTCAATCCCCATTTTACCCTTTTAAACAAAATTGATGGTGAATGTATGGAAAGTAATATATGGAAACAATACAAGTTTAGGAAACTTCTTAACTATGAAATGTTCCCTTGACCCTATCAATATACACGGTTTTACTATAATTAAAACACACGCTCTCACCAAATATTATATGCCGTATATTCTTGCCTCATCTCATTTACACCGACCTTAGACAAGAGAAAACTCACATAAAAACATATCTTTTTCTGCCAAGAAACAAGAGGAGTTGGTAACCAAGAAGGTGCTAAACGGTGGAGTTTTCCTTGGAGTTATTCGAGCTTTATAACCTGTTTCCTTTTCGTTTCTGTTCAAGTCGACACCAAGGTTATTTTGTGTTCCTTTTGCTCTCTTTCATTCGACAAATATGCATGTATAATCACGACCCAAAAAAAATGTTAGACAATCATTAAAACCATGTTAATATACTTGTGGTATCTTCCGTTAACTGGTCACACAATCATTAAAGTATACGCCACTTATGTGATCATTTTTGTTTCGTGTTTTCGGGTAGTCTTTTGTGACAAACCTGGCCGGATATATGTGTCGACTTAAGTTCTATCTGCTGTTCGAATCAGTACCTTACCGTGAATATAAAGTCGAACAACTTGGAATGAATTGTAAATGGTACATTTACAAATGAAATGAAATATCCAGCAATGCAAATTACATATTAATGAAAATTAACAGAATATCAATGCACCATTGCACAAGTCTATAAAATATATTTGGCAACTCTTTAAATTTATTTAAGGTAAAATGCAATTAGTCAAATCTTACCCCATAATTTTAGGCCATAATTGTTAAATTTTTTTTGAATTTATAAAACTAACCAATGAAGGAAGACTTGCAAAACTAATGATAGACGGGTCATAATATTTGGTCCATTATTTCACTGAATCGAGCCTTAACCCAACCTTTTTAAATAGTATATCACGAATGATTTCTTATTCACATTCATCCTCTACCCTCTACTTTTGTAGATCTTCATTAGTTTTAATTTAGGTCGAACTAATTTTAATTTTTTTCGCAGGATTCACATACCAATCCTCGTGGAACACCTAAAACGAATGATTCTTTCGTTTTCGAACATGTAGACCCTCATTCATTTGCTGTTGAAGGTATTAAAATGTTTAATTTATTTTTTTGTTTGTGTTATGATGCGTAAGAACTTACTGGTATTTGTAGATGCATTGAAGAATTATCAATGAGCTTTTATATGAGTTTGATTACTACATAAACGCTTAGGATTTTAGGAATATCTTATTGCTTCCATTTCTTTTTTTCCTTACTCCTGATTGCCATAGATAAACATGATGCTTGAGTGCCATGATGCTTTTTGTGTAGGAAAAAAAATGGGCCTCACGTGTTTTGAACCCAAGATGAGAGTGTCTTGAACTCAACATGCTTTTGGTTTGAGAAATAGTTTTACATCGATATCACTAGCCTTACCAAGGCATGCTTCAATTTCCAACTTTTAATCAATATTTTGCAAGATTATCTTCCATCTTCTATGTATCTTTAAAGCTAAGTCTGTCATGTCGTATATAATTTCCAACAAGTATTTATTTTGATATCTTTCTCTTCTTTTTCATGATGCACATGGATATGAAAAAGATTTTGGCTATATCAATATTTTCCGATACAATGCAATACATATTGGATGTAATCACCGGTCATATTAACTATGAACAAGTAAGTTATATGGATGATTTGAGACCCTTTGTTTGACGTGTTTACAGTTTTGGGTAACTATAGAGACCCCTTGCAATAGACATTGTTGGGCCTCTTCAAAAAGGTAATCGGCAATGATCCACAATCTTTTTAAGTAAACGTCTAAAATAAGATGTACAACTTTTGTTTATGTTAATTATGCTAACTACTAATTTCATAGATAAAACTTCATAGGCCTGATTTGCGTTTGATTATAGCATTGGCCACAATTGAAGCAAAATCAATGGCTGAGTTTTTCACACCAGGTTCATCTATTAGTAGTCATTCTTATCAATCATCAAGTTATATATATATATATATATATATATATATATATATATATATATATATATATATATATATATATATATATATATATATTGTAACAATTCGCAATTTCAGGTTAATTACCATTCCCGGAAAATTTCACTATTCACTTTTACTATTCATTTTTCCCGAAAGTTGATTTTTATTTGATATTCTCGAGTGATAAATCATTTCCATGGCAAATTAAATGTTTGACATTCGTCAGATCATTTTCGTGAAAGTTATTAAGGAATTACACGTTTTAGGGTAAAACGTCATTCAGAAATTCTACGTACAACGAAACTCGACCGCGTTAAGTGACCCCGCATCAGAAAAATGTTTGACACACTCATGATTTATTTGAGAATTAATCGTGACTGAGAAAAACATGACCAAAGACTTCCCAGCGGGTCACCCATGTCAGTACTATTCTCACATGAGCACGCTTAACCGTATGGGCGATTAACCGTTAGACCACAAAACACGTTTCTAACACAATTTGAGTTGTCAACATATTATTCCCTCCTCCTTTGACCAAAAATCATCCCTTGATGTTATAAGTTATTTCGTGATTTTTAGGCTTACGGTTTGATGTCTAAAAGACATTTAATACCAACCGACACTAGACTGAGCCCAGTCTAGACATTATAAGTCATTTTAAATCATTTTCATCACATTAGAAAAGTAACATTTTACTTTTCTCAATTTTACGCAATATTCGTACGTTTTACGTATTACGCGTTTTAGACCCGTGTTTCCAGTTTTTAGCAGGGTTTTACACCCAAATGGAACCTACCACTCATTTTATATTTTATTATGGAACTTATTGACATGTTTATCAATACTTTCAAGTTCCATAATTTTACGACACCCGGTTTTACGTTTTGAGGCTTAATCATTTACGGTTGGCATTTCCCGGAGTCAAAACTCATCCAATATCTTGGATAATATCAAGCAAGAACCACCTCATCCTCCCTAGCCATATCAAACCGCCATTAGGGGAGGGAGTCACCCCTTGTGTCGCTTAATCTCATGCTTAGAACTCTTGGATGCTTACATGTGTTGAACTTGGCCTCCAAGGGTTGACAAGTCAACACAAGTAACCTCCTTAAGACCCTATAAAAGCCCCCATCCCCCCCTTTTGTACCGTGCATCCCCAAACCCCATAACCTTTCCATCCTTTGCTCATTTCCTTCTAGTTTCATGCAAGATTCAAGTGATTCTTCAAGGTAGAAACCCTAGATAGGTTATCATTCATCAAACACTTCCATAACCTCATATACTTGGTGATTTCTCTTGAGTTTAAATCCACTCAAGTCACCTAAACCTTCATCATCCATCTTTCAAGAATACCAAGGGTAGAAAGATTGCATGAAGTGAAGTGGGTTGAAGCAAGTCTATCAAAGTCCTATCCTTACATGTTAACTTCCTTTCATCTTTGAAAGCCAAAAGTTGTGAGCCAAACCCTAACTTGATTCTTGTTAAATAATCATGTTCATGTTATTTACATACTATTTGTGCTATATATTGTCTTGTTATCATGTCCATGATGTATAAAAATGACCAAAACAAGTTATTGTTATTGATTGTTAAAACAAGTTACTAAAACAAACAAACTAGTGACTTTCTTTGTAAGACCTGATCAAAATGGTAAAAATATGATATTGGATCATTACATATTGTAGTAGAGGACTTAACAAGGAAACCATAGCAATTTGAACCACCCAAAACGAGTATACGAGTCAAAAGTTATGGCGATTTGAAATTACCAAAGATTTCCGGCAAAACTGCCAAATAGCTTCCTGATCAAATTTGGGTTTTGAAAGTCCCACTTCTGGTCCGATTCATCAAAAAGTTAAAACACGAAAGTTGTCCGAAACGACGTTTTCGTTCAGGAATAAAGAAGCTCGAGACCTAAAAATGCTTTCCGAGTGATAAAATTCTTCAAATTCTAAACAGCCCATTTTTAGGCGAAAGTCACTAAATTATGGTTATACTTTGAAAGGAACAAGAGGTCTTATGACCTATAATCAAGACCACAACCATGGCTAGAGCCAAGGTTGAGTCTCATGACCATGGAACAAGGACCAAAGGTCATGGCTAGGCCATGACGAAATGACCATAACAACTTACTTAGGCGTAAACATGAAACAATGAATTAGGCGATAACATGAACAAGCAATTTGGATTTACTTCACTTAAAAGGAAACCATGAGATATTACCAAGAGAAAATGGTCATTCAAGACTTATGAAACTACCCCTAATAACAATCTTCATGTACTAATAAACTTTCCTAAGTTTATTCAAATATCGGACATGTAACTTTTCGAATCAAAACTTATATCTATATATTTCATCAACTACTACAATAGTAGGGAGCCTCATGTGAGGAGTTCATTATGTAAGCCGTCGAGTTGAGTTGTGGATTTACGAATTAAAGTGTCCTGGCTCCTCGAACGCTTACTAACATGACTTCTGAATTATGTCGGCCCGAACGGTAGTAAACGATATACAAAACATACATGTTTCATGAATTTTTCTTTCAAAGACTTATACTATACATCATACCACATCATGGACTAAGTGCAAGATATATATTGGCGTGTTTATGTTTCCTTAGACATTACTCCGATCCTAAGTCGCAACATTCGATTATAGGTTGCTCGTAGAAACCTTCACGATTCAACCATTACATTCATTACTTGCTATCTTACTTAAGGTGAGTTCATAGCCCCACTTTACATTACTTCAATGTTTTACAAACCCTTGGGGGGGAATACATGCTATTATTTTTCTACTCGAACACAATGCTTTCTACTGTATGTTATTCGACTATGTTTTATTATCACTAAGTAACATCCTTGCCAAACCAAAATCCCTTATTATGAACCATTTAATCACTTGCGAGGGTTACTTGCAAATGAGCACGAATATTGTGAATAGGCCTATTGGGATTGACGAATCCCATTTGTTTTGATTAGTTCAAACAAATGCATTAATATTTGAGACATTAGGTATGACGGCAAAGTACCTACCGGGATAAATCTGCCGATCGATATTGGTACACGTTAACGTTTTGGTTTCATAAGCTTAGTGTATAATACATTTTATGGGCGTATAATAACGTAGCCTACTTGTTTTGTTTTCCAAACACTGGTGTGAGTCTACAGCTCACACTACGATTATTGTGTTCAAACGATTTACCTACAAACACTACGATTATGGTGTTCAAACGATTTACCTACAAACACTACGATTATGGTGTTCAAACGATTTACCTACAAACACTACGATTATGGTGTTCAAACGATTTAACTACCAACACATTGTGTTCAAACGATTTAACAAACTCTATGAATATCACTCAACCTTTGTGTTGACCTCTCAAGCATGTATTTCAGGTTCATGACGATCAAGGATGGCACGGAAGGACACGGATACTCAAGAGGGCTATAAATTTTATTATCATTCAAAAACACATTTATTATACATTGTAAACATGGAACCATTTGGGACCTCATTTTGTAATCTCTGATATTTATATAATTTGAATGATAAATCTTTTAAAACGACTCAAATGGAGTTCGTTTTCTATTATTGTGACTATTGTGCCGTCAAGTAACACCCAGTTCGAATTCCGCTGCATCCATGAATTGGGGGTGTTACAGATTGGTATCAGAGCCATGGTTATAGTGAAACGGGTCTAATTGAGACCTAAACTATAACTACAACTACAAGCAAAACCATTTTTATAGCCTTCCGCTCTCTGTGTCTTCCATCCTCCAGACGATTATGGACTTAGTAAGCATGTTATGCTACACAAACATATAAGTATATTGATATATACACACTAAGCATTTTATGCTACATGAACACATATAAGTATATTGATATATACACACTAAGCATTTTATGCTACATGAACACATATAAGTATATTGATATATACACACTAAGCATTTTATGCTACATGAACACATATAAGTATATTGATATATACACACTAGGCATTTTATGCTACATGAACACATATTAGTATATTGATATATACACACTAGGCATTTTATGCTACATGAACATATTAGTTTATTGATATATAAACTCGGTTTATTTTCAATCATTTATCTAAACAATGGACTAAACATATCTGTGTATGCCTATTCTAAGGCATTTCGACATAGCCACACTCTCCCAATCATGTTCCTACTCCAACATTCATTTTCCAAGACATTGTGAGATACAATGGTCTCATTCATTTTCCAAGACAGTGTGAGATACAATGGTCTCATTCATTTTCCAAGACATTGTATGATACAATGGTCTTAATCATTTCTCAAATGTTTTGAGTCACCTAATGGTTTAACCTACTTCCCAGACATTGTGAATTGCACAATGGTCTAACCTACTTCCGAGACATTGTGAATTGTGCAATGGTCTCTGGAATTATTTCACGACCTCATCAATATCATTTCTTATGATATCAAAAACCCATCACAATCTAACGATTTCCAAACAAGAAATATGAGATTTCTAAAGGACAAACTAATCCATCATCGACAAAAGCTGAACTTTCTCTACATTCATCAAAGTTTCTGATGAAACCTTCATTATTAAAAGTTCGTGATCCTGGCCAAGTATGTTCTATTTTAGAACTACTTAAAACTTCCTTTCCATACGTATCTACCCTTACTACCTTCTATGCAATGGAATATGAAAACATACGGGACTTGCAACTTAAGGGTTGACATCGCCTTTGTTTAGTGAACAGTTTCCCAAAACCAACGGACATATCACAAGTATACCTAATTTAGGTATTTGAAAATTTTATCGAACCTTGGCTAAATATAGACTAGTCACCTATATTTAACCTAGGGACAGTGGAATATAGTCTGACTAACTATATTCGACTTAAAATTTTCAAATACTGAGAATAGTTGTACTAGGGTTATGTTTAGATTGATTTCCTACATGAACACGATAAACCACCAGAATACATTAAAACGATCTAGAGACACGATAGTGTCTTACCACTCAGCAAGATCTTAACACCTTATTTGTACTACCTAATTTCATTCTTGAAATTTTTTTTCATTTATGAGATAATCCGAACTACTATCTTGGGATAGTTATCAATTATTCTCTTCATCCTGTAGAAGTACCATCCTGTTTAGGATACCATTCCATCATAAACTTTTAAAAAATCTCTTAAGATTTTCAAAACAAACTCAACATCTATACCTAAGAGTATTAATGTTAAGCATACACTACACACTTTTGTTCATCAACATATCATAACATTATCTTCACAACCGTTGGAACCACAAGCTCATTAACAGATCTTGTTGCACTTTTAAAGCTCAAATCATCCTTAGTTACACCACAAGTACCCTCATCAGCTTTACAAGATTAAATATTCATCTTGTACTTTTGTTACACCAATATCATCTCATAATACACTACCTTGTAACTCACCGGCTAAGTATGAATGTTGTGTTGGGAATTCTTAAGTAGGATGATTTGTAATTATTTGAATGGATTGGGATGCCTTTTCATTTAAATAAAGAAATTGTAAATCACCGAACCATAAGTTTATATTCCTCTATTTACATTGTTTGGGATGCCTCTCTATGTAAATAAAGAATTATAAACAAGTGGGCTTATTTGTATCCGAAATAACATAAGTATGAAGTCAACCTACATTACATTGCTCGGGTATGGCTTGATACCTACATTACATTGCTCGGGTATGGCTTGATACCTACATTACATTGCTCGGGTATGGCATGATACCTACATTATATTCGCCACAAGAAATCCTATCTTTTCACCGACATCGCTTCAAACCATGACATAAACACTAGGTACAACAACCGATTACCTACTAGACTATGATTGCGACTACTATCCCAATTTCCATTGATATTCCACTACTATATCAATTTTCATTTATTGGATTCCTATGTAAATTGCTATTGTTGTTCAACTGTTATATCAATTGCTATTGATACTTGACAACTATATCAATTTCCATTTTGATATTTAACTATATCAATTTCTGTACAACTACTATATTAATTTCTATTAATAATCGACTGCTATATCAATTTTCTTTGATATTCGACTATTATATGGATCTCTACTGATATTCAACCATGTTATCAATCTCTATTGACACACCATATTCTGAGACAAATCAAACTACATCACTAGTAATTCCAGACTTTGGTCCTCATAAGTAACCACACATCTTTATCGACACCACTCCAACATATGACACACATAGAACTTCGGGACGAAGTTCCCCGTAAGGGGTAGAGACTGTAACAATTCGCAATTTCAGGTTAATTACCATTCCCGGAAAATTTCACTATTCACTTTTACTATTCATTTTTCCCGAAAGTTGATTTTTATTTGATATTCTCGAGTGATAAATCATTTCCATGGCAAATTAAATGTTTGACATTCGTCAGATCATTTTCGTGAAAGTTATTAAGGAATTACACGTTTTAGGGTAAAACGTCATTCAGAAATTCTACGTACAACGAAACTCGACCGCGTTAAGTGACCCCGCATCAGAAAAATATTTGACACACTCATGATTTATTTGAGAATTAATCGTGACTGAGAAAAACATGACCAAAGACTTCCCAGCGGGTCACCCATGTCAGTACTATTCTCACATGAGCACGCTTAACCGTATGGGCGATTAACCGTTAGTCCACAAAACACGTTTCTAACACAATTTGAGTTGTCAACATATTATTCCCTCCTCCTTTGACCAAAAATCATCCCTTGATGTTATAAGTTATTTCGTGATTTTTAGGCTTACGGTTTGATGTCTAAAAGACATTTAATACCAACCGACACTAGACTGAGCCCAGTCTAGACATTATAAGTCATTTTAAATCATTTTCATCACATTAGAAAAGTAACATTTTACTTTTCTCAATTTTACGCAATATTCGTACGTTTTACGTATTACGCGTTTTAGACCCGTGTTTCCAGTTTTTAGCAGGGTTTTACACCCAAATGGAACCTACCACTCATTTTATATTTTATTATGGAACTTATTGACATGTTTATCAATACTTTCAAGTTCCATAATTTTACGACACCCGGTTTTACGTTTTGAGGCTTAATCATTTACGGTTGGCATTTCCCGGAGTCAAAACTCATCCAATATCTTGGATAATATCAAGCAAGAACCACCTCATCCTCCCTAGCCATATCAAACCGCCATTAGGGGGGGGGGAGTCACCCCTTGTGTCGCTTAATCTCATGCTTAGAACTCTTGGATGCTTACATGTGTTGAACTTGGCCTCCAAGGGTTGACAAGTCAACACAAGTAACCTCCTTAAGACCCTATAAAAGCCCCCATCCCCCCCTTTTGTACCGTGCATCCCCAAACCCCATAACCTTTCCATCCTTTGCTCATTTCCTTCTAGTTTCATGCAAGATTCAAGTGATTCTTCAAGGTAGAAACCCTAGATAGGTTATCATTCATCAAACACTTCCATAACCTCATATACTTGGTGATTTCTCTTGAGTTTAAATCCACTCAAGTCACCTAAACCTTCATCATCCATCTTTCAAGAATACCAAGGGTAGAAAGATTGCATGAAGTGAAGTGGGTTGAAGCAAGTCTATCAAAGTCCTATCCTTACATGTTAACTTCCTTTCATCTTTGAAAGCCAAAAGTTGTGAGCCAAACCCTAACTTGATTCTTGTTAAATAATCATGTTCATGTTATTTACATACTATTTGTGCTATATATTGTCTTGTTATCATGTCCATGATGTATAAAAATGACCAAAACAAGTTATTGTTATTGATTGTTAAAACAAGTTACTAAAACAAACAAACTAGTGACTTTCTTTGTAAGACCTGATCAAAATGGTAAAAATATGATATTGGATCATTACATATTGTAGTAGAGGACTTAACAAGGAAACCATAGCAATTTGAACCACCCAAAACGAGTATACGAGTCAAAAGTTATGGCGATTTGAAATTACCAAAGATTTCCGGCAAAACTGCCAAATAGCTTCCTGATCAAATTTGGGTTTTGAAAGTCCCACTTCTGGTCCGATTCATCAAAAAGTTAAAACACGAAAGTTGTCCGAAACGACGTTTTCGTTCAGGAATAAAGAAGCTCAAGACCTAAAAATGCTTTCCGAGTGATAAAATTCTTCAAATTCTAAACAGCCCATTTTTAGGCGAAAGTCACTAAATTATGGTTATACTTTGAAAGGAACAAGAGGTCTTATGACCTATAATCAAGACCACAACCATGGCTAGAGCCAAGGTTGAGTCTCATGACCATGGAACAAGGACCAAAGGTCATGGCTAGGCCATGACGAAATGACCATAACAACTTACTTAGGCGTAAACATGAAACAATGAATTAGGCGATAACATGAACAAGCAATTTGGATTTACTTCACTTAAAAGGAAACCATGAGATATTACCAAGAGAAAATGGTCATTCAAGACTTATGAAACTACCCCTAATAACAATCTTCATGTACTAATAAACTTTCCTAAGTTTATTCAAATATCGGACATGTAACTTTTCGAATCAAAACTTATATCTATATATTTCATCAACTACTACAATAGTAGGGAGCCTCATGTGAGGAGTTCATTATGTAAGCCGTCGAGTTGAGTTGTGGATTTACGAATTAAAGTGTCCTGGCTCCTCGAACGCTTACTAACATGACTTCTGAATTATGTCGGCCCGAACGGTAGTAAACGATATACAAAACATACATGTTTCATGAATTTTTCTTTCAAAGACTTATACTATACATCATACCACATCATGGACTAAGTGCAAGATATATATTGGCGTGTTTATGTTTCCTTAGACATTACTCCGATCCTAAGTCGCAACATTCGATTATAGGTTGCTCGTAGAAACCTTCACGATTCAACCATTACATTCATTACTTGCTATCTTACTTAAGGTGAGTTCATAGCCCCACTTTACATTACTTCAATGTTTTACAAACCCTTGGGGGGGAATACATGCTATTATTTTTCTACTCGAACACAATGCTTTCTACTGTATGTTATTCGACTATGTTTTATTATCACTAAGTAACATCCTTGCCAAACCAAAATCCCTTATTATGAACCATTTAATCACTTGCGAGGGTTACTTGCAAATGAGCGCGAATATTGTGAATAGGCCTATTGGGATTGACGAATCCCATTTGTTTTGATTAGTTCAAACAAATGCATTAATATTTGAGACATTAGGTATGACGGCAAAGTACCTACCGGGATAAATCTGCCGATCGATATTGGTACACGTTAACGTTTTGGTTTCATAAGCTTAGTGTATAATACATTTTATGGGCGTATAATAACGTAGCCTACTTGTTTTGTTTTCCAAACACTGGTGTGAGTCTACAGCTCACACTACGATTATTGTGTTCAAACGATTTACCTACAAACACTACGATTATGGTGTTCAAACGATTTACCTACAAACACTACGATTATGGTGTTCAAACGATTTACCTACAAACACTACGATTATGGTGTTCAAACGATTTAACTACCAACACATTGTGTTCAAACGATTTAACAAACTCTATGAATATCACTCAACCTTTGTGTTGACCTCTCAAGCATGTATTTCAGGTTCATGACGATCAAGGATGGCACGGAAGGACACGGATACTCAAGAGGGCTATAAATTTTATTATCATTCAAAAACACATTTATTATACATTGTAAACATGGAACCATTTGGGACCTCATTTTGTAATCTCTGATATTTATATAATTTGAATGATAAATCTTTTAAAACGACTCAAATGGAGTTCGTTTTCTATTATTGTGACTATTGTGCCGTCAAGTAACACCCAGTTCGAATTCCGCTGCATCCATGAATTGGGGGTGTTACAGATTGGTATCAGAGCCATGGTTATAGTGAAACGGGTCTAATTGAGACCTAAACTATAACTACAACTACAAGCAAAACCATTTTTATAGCCTTCCGCTCTCTGTGTCTTCCATCCTCCAGACGATTATGGGGGTGTTACATATATATATATATATATATATATATATATATATATATATATATATATATATATATATATATATATATATATATATATAGCGTAATTGTTTTTTAATAACATTAATTGAGTACTTCAAATGTGTATATTTATTAGAAAAAGGGCGGACTCGACTCAAGACGAAGAGCATGGAACACATACATATTCTGCTATCTTGTCCGTTGAGGTATATTTAACACTATCTCAGTATCTCATATTAAAATAATAACTAAGAAACAAGGTTCTTTTTTGTTTTACTTTCATGTTTGTAGTTCTCTTATACACAAAGGATGTGTTTCAAGGTAGAAGATTCAACGTTGAGTTTGTTTACACTGAAGAGCCTATATTAGCTAAACTCCGAGCCATTGCTTTATAGGCAATTTCTATTCATGACAAGGTACCCCTACTATTGTAGACAATGTTTAAAACTAAATTTAGAATTTGCATTTTGCTCCTTTTATATGGTTTAGTCTGTATAAAATCATCACATGATGCCGGTTTAGATCTTGATCAGGTGGTAATTTGATGCTATTCCTAGCATTCGCGCATGAACCAATTGTCGTATTTATATAAATAGATACAGGTAACTAAACAAGAAACTTATGATACCACTTGATAGTTGTTGCAACAACGGCCAAACAGAGGTAATATTACTTGTAAATTGATTTGAGACCTTTTTACTTGACTTGCAAACATTATTTTATGTAATGGGTTGAAATGGAAAACTACTGAGATAATCATGTGTAGGAGCCTTCAAAAAATACACTTTAGGATGCAAAACTTAACAGGGATGTTAGAAGTTGTTTGACTCACTTGGATTACGAAGACTTAGAGTTTATGACCAGGATAAGGAAGAAAGATCCAAAACAGAAACTTGGGTAATTTTTCGAGATGTTGGAAGAGATTTAAAATGTTCTCCTAACAAAGGAGCAAGAACGTATTAAAGCTAAACAACAATCACACACAAAAAATTCGATCAAATTCTTAAATCCAAAGACTTACTCGAGGGGGACAAGTCATATAAGGTGCTACCACAAAAAGTTTGTCGGCTTTTTGCTAATCAAATTCTTAGTTAGAAAAAATTAATATCGTCTGTATTAAGTACTTTTTAGTAGTGGTTGCTATTCTTAATAGTTTTGTAATTGGATATTGTAAATGGTTATAAATATAGTTTTTTGATAAAAATATGAATTATTTGGCTCAAAATGGAATAGAGAAAAATGCTACCTGGGTTCAACAGAGAAATATATTTGCGACATCCTACGACTCAAGTTGCAACGTCTATAACATGTTTTATGCGACATCAAGCGACAACTAATGACAAAAAGTAACACGATTATAGACGGCTAGCGACTTCATTGAAAAAGTAGCTAGCGACATCATTCCCAATCGTTATTAGCGACCGACATGTATGTCACTATTGACGACGCTATTTTTTGCGGCGGAGTTTGAAGAGACGTAGAATCTGTGACGCCTTAACACTGACATGACAGGCTGCTACCCGTCGCAAAGACGCAAGGGAAAAATCCGATGCTAAATGATGAAATTGTTGTATTGAATATTGCATATCATTAATTGTTTGCTGCTATGAATTTCCGTTGCTATGCACGGGTACTCGCCTAGTATTATTATATGAGGTTGTTTGCAATGACTTATTTTGCTATTTCACTTAACTGAAATTGTCTGGAAAATATCTTGTACACCCAAAATGTTAGATAAAGTTGCCAAAATAAAGTTTATTTATTTATTTATTTATTTATTTATTTATTTATTTTTGTTTAATGAAAAACGTACATTTTTCTTAATCTCTACTCTATCTAAAGAGAAAACGCATTTACTTACAAACTCTCTAAGTGAAAACTACTGAATTACTAATTTACCCTTACTGCCTATTCCTTCCGATATTATACTTTATATCTACATATATCCCTATTCCTTCCGATATTCAACTTTACATCTATATATATTTTCATTACACGACTACTTATAAGTCAAAGTTAACCCATAAACAACATTCATTCTTTCATACACGAAACACTTTACCACAAGTTCACAACTATAATTTTTTTCGGTTAATTGGAAGAAGGAGAAAATCACAGATATGTATCGTATAGCACGGATGGTTCCATGTTTACGTATAGTATGTATTGAGGGTTTGGGTTGTTCGATCATTTTGTTTCTCGCGTTCGGTAAGAACCAAAAGTGTGACCGGAGTCATGAGTTGGGGTAATGCTCACGAGTCGACTCAGTTGGTGTGTGTCAATTATCCGAGAGGATAATCGACTTGGATGTCGAGTTAGGTCTCGCATGGCGTGAATTGCTTGGGGTTAGCTTGGGTCATTTCGAGGGAATGACCAAGTATTTATAGGAGGTCCTTTAGGGTTGCGAGGAACACATAAAGGCAATATGATGGTCCACGTGGTGATCATTGAGAGAAGGAGTGAGGAGAGCACGCGGTGCTCGTCCCAAAGGTCCTGGCGAGATTGCTAGGTGTGCCGTTCGTCTAGACACGTTTGTCGCTTTGTCTCTGCGTTGCCTGGGGAACCAGTGCCCTGTTGGGCTTATGTATGGGCTGAGTTTAGAGTGTATGGGCCTTAGGGGGTGTTTTTTTTCCTTCCTTAGCTAAGGCCATGCGGGTCCCATGTTCTATATGAGTCTCTTAATGGGGGGAGATCATATTTATATGACTTGGTGATATAGAGGTATTAGCGAAAAAATGTGGCTCTACATAAAAAAAATATTATTAAATACTTGTGTGGATTCATTCCCTTAGCTAAGGGAAAATGAAACACCCTCTTAGTCTACTAGCCTGAAGGTCGTATACGCTATCAGTAACTACCAAGTTAATCAATGGTTGCTCTAACGTTAAGTTGTCCTTGCCTAAGTCCAAAGGATGATAATGGTTGTGCAACGATTAGAGGTGGCAATATGGGTTGATGGTGCATGTTTGTAATGAGTAGAAAAGGGTTAAGGCCATAGCGTACAACTTTATGGCACATGCCGAGAGTTTGGTTGGGGTAGGTGCGGAACACTTTTTGTGACAGTTTTAAACTGCAGTGTGTTGATATTACACTTGCAACTTTCTTTCTATTCTCTTAGTAGTTAATCTTGTTGATTTCACTTGTTTGAGTTGTTAGAGACAAAACCTAACCTGAATAAATGAGTCAATTGCATACCCTTAAGAAATGATAACTACTTTATTTGGTAGGTTGTTTCTCTCGATGAAGACGGGTTGGATTTAATTCAACAACCTATAAATTAATGATTCAGCTGTTCAAATCCGTTGACCCTTGAGATCTTATAACGTAACCATAAGATATAAACTTATTAGAAGTCTTAGTTTGTGATCCAAGAATCTGGTTTTACAAAACTACAGCCCAGATTTAACAAACTATCAGATGAAATTATTGTTAATATTGCAAGTCGATTACATGAAACCGTTTTAATGAAATAAACCATGAATATCTTTGAGACATCAATTTTTGCCCACAAGACGATCGGAATAGTACAACCTGATTCTATGATTGGTAATTTCATTAATGTCTAAAAAACTAAGAGCGATTTGACTGATATTAACATAGCTTGTTAGCTTAGCGTGACACAAAGAATACCTGATGTTTCCCTATTGTTGGGAACACACTTTTATATTTATTCAAGTCTCGGTTATTACATTTTGTAATAGGTTGCTTAAGTATTATTTATTTTATGTTTTTGTTAAATGGGCAACATGTAATGGCCCAAAAGGCTTAGTAACCCACGAATTCACATGGAAGATTCTAGGGGTGTTGCCCTAGCTTCTCTTCCTATAAATACCTCATGTATGCTACATTTATATTTGGTTGGTTATTTGATTATCTTAGAAAAACTCTTGCACTTTTACCTTTCTTTATATCATATAATCATCCAATCCTTATAACTATCTCATTCTTACTTGTGTGATCATAATATGGTGACCTAACAAGTGGTATCATTCGCCAAATAGAGATTGAAGTGTTTGTTTCTAGGTTAACGTGGGGTTTAGCGTATTTATTCTTCATCTTTTTACCTTTTTCTTTGTTTCTTTCACTCTTGAAGCTTGGACAAGTTTTAAGGTTGATATAGTGATTAGAAGCTTAGATTTTGCATAAAGTTTTGATCTTTTAAGGTTTTTACTACTTTTTCTTGATTTTTGTAGCTTCTATAATGTTAGAAAAGTTGTTTTCTTAAGCTAAATCTGTCCTATTTAGTGCTTTCTAAGTTTTTGAAGTTACTTGATCAAAAGAATAATTTTCCAATCATTTTTCATCAAAAAGTAGAGATTTTTTAAATTTTCTGGTCACTTTACGCGTAAAGTACAAGCACTACCCAAGTTTTTTGCCAAAATAGTACTTTCTGGTACACTTACGCTTAAAGTTTAGCATAAAACCCTCAAATTACGCATAACACACCATTCTTACACTTAAGATTCAAGTTTTAGGCAGAAAACCCTAGTTTCAAGCAAAAGACTTGCTTTCTACGCCTAAGATTGTAAAGTTACGCTTAAGTTGGAATCTTTCGCCTAAGTTGAAGATCTTACGCATAACACACAAGTTACGCGTTAGTTTACTGGTTCTACGCATAAGTTGGTTCAACGGTCTACTCTTCGTGCAATGGTGACTCAGTACTTCCCTAGCTTGGACAAGTTAGTGGAATACTTCGACACGGGATATCTTTCAAGCTTGGACAAGTTTGAAAGATTTGTTTGGTTCTTTAACCTTACGCATAAACCAAATCTTACGCACAAGCTAAAGCTTACGCGTAAAGGTCAAGTTTACGCATAAACTCTGAGTTTACGCTTTACTTACTCTTTACGCATAACCTAAGGTTTACGCCTAAGTTCAAAGTTACGCATAAGTTACAAGTTATCCATAAGATTTTGGTTTTAACCAAAGGAACTCTCATTTCAATCATCTACAAAGATCCATCATCCACACAAGTGTTCAACATGTCTCAACCACCGTATTACAACTTCTCTCATCAAGAATATCCTCAGCAACAACAGTGTATTTTGTCGTTGCTAAACTACCGTTTGGGCCAAAAGTGGCGAAACAAACAGGCCACCAAGAAGCCCAAAAATGAAATATTTTTTTTATCAGTGCTCAACGTGGTTCTCTATAATATATATAGAGAATAGCCTATATTTGGTGACTTTTTGTATCTTTAAAGATGGGCAAAAGTTTTAGTGATTATTTGTCATAAATTTTGTAGTCTACTATTGTACAAATCTATTTTGTAGTTTCACGTGTAGTGTGGATATCTATAGAGGCAATCTCCTTTGATTGCTCTAAGAGGTTCTTGGGTTTCAAGGGTGAAATCAAGAGTTCATTTTAAGCTTCGTTAAATCGAAATATCACACATTAAGAGGTAATAATAATTGCTCTAAAGGTTTCGTGGGTTTCATTGGTGACATTTTCCGATGCTCTTAAATGTTTTTTATATGATTTAAAAATAAAATCACCAACAGTTTTTGGCCAAGCAAAATGTTTATATTTGATGAGTTACAACATTGGAATTAAGACACCCCAACAACATTTTCACGACATGACTACTTTGATAGAAAGTACATTTTTGCCATACCATATGTACATGTCAGCAACACAAAATATAATGTCACCAAAAGTAGACGTGTCATCAAAGAAGGCTACAAAGATTTAAAAATTATAGAAAAATTAGCACTTGTAAAACTTGACTGGTTAAACCTCACAATAAAAAGTAGAGTAACCAAATTGAAATACTAATGAAACTTAATTACTATTTGGTGACTTTTTCTCTAAAAGAACTATCGTGAAATTAGGATGTTACAAATTAATTTTATTCTTTATTTAATAAATGTATTATTTAAATTGATAAATAACTTTCTTTTATATTTTTTTGCAAATCAAATTCAAATCTTATTTTAACCCCATTTATAAACTAAGTAAGCTGCTCTATATTTGCAATGTAACTTTAGTAAAAATGTATAGTACAATTTCTCCTAAAACACGGTCAATATTCAACAATTATTAACCTTAGGAAAAAAAATGGAAAGAAAATGCAAAGGAATGGGTGACGGTAGGTTGTTAATCTCTTACCCCCAATTTACTTTATAATGGTCCATTATCCATTACTAAACAATCATTATAGTACTTAGCTCCAACCAAGCAACTTTAATCATTACATTTCTCATTCCCTACCTACCTAACCAAGCACCCCCTTACTTGTCCAAGAGACCAATCATTCGTTCACTTAAAAAAAAAATTGCAAAAACCAAAATCAATTAAATCCCCCAAAATTAGGGCTGAGCACCGCAGGTTCAAAACCGAACCGGACCGACGAAACCGACCAAACCGAAAAAAACCGAACCGGACCGACGGCCCGTTGGTTCGGTTTCGGTTCCGGTTTTTCATGAATTTCGTTTTCGGGTCGGTTCGGTTCGTTCTGGTTCGGCCCAAAACCGACAAAAAGATGCCAAAATACACATGGACCGACAAACCCGAACCGAACCGACGAAAACTGAACCGAACCAACGGCCCGTCGGTTCGGTTTCGGTTCCAGTTTTTGATGAATTTCGGTTTTCGGTTTTCTTGGTTCAGGTCGGTTCGGATCGGTTCCGACCCGATGCTATAGAGAATAGCCTATATTTGATGACTTTTTGTATCCAAAATAACCAATTTCCCTCCCCATTTCCCCCAAAACAAAACCCTAACTCCAACCTTTCAATCCCGCACAATTAACCTTCAATTTCATAAAAAGTTCACATTTTTATGTAATATCTCCACTTCTCACACAAAACCCATCTTTTTAATTTCATCAATTTGTTTATGGAAAGAATTTTCTTACAGTCAATGCTTATCTCAGAAAGGCATAAGCAGTTTTAATTACAATCCCAAACACCCCCTGTACTCTATGACTCCCTTCTAATCCATGGAGATATATTTTTTTAGCAGTTTGATTAGCTCACGTGGTTATTTAAGTAACTTAATTAATCATTTAGGTTCCAATAATAGCAATGGTGATGGTTGAAAAGGGTTTGATGTCTCGAGTACTCTGCCCGAAATTTGGTGGATATTTGATGTTGGGTTTATTAGTATTGATGTGGGAATTGGGATTGTTGACTTTTGAGTTAAAACTGTTATGACGTGTTAGTATACTAAATTGTTTGGGATTTTTTCTTTTGTAAACAGCTTATCTTCGTATTGCCTTTTTTAAGAAGATGATGAAATGTGACTATGCTTATCTAATTAGTTTAGGGTGAATAAGCTCTTTGTAACTAGCAGTTTAAGTTTAGGATGAAATGTGGAGTATATGCAAGTATAATGATATTTAGGGGCATATTTGGGAATTGGGAGTTGCTAATGGATAAGTGCATTCGGATGAAAAAGGGCTTATGCTTATGATATCGTTAGAACTCTTTTGACGTGAATGCAGTTTTGTTTTTTTTTTTTTTTTTTTTTTTTTTTTTTGATTGTATACTGAATCGTCACCCGGCTAACATGTGATGGGATTGTTTCAGAATTTGGATTGTTTTTATAACAGATTATCTGCTTATTGTGTTTTTTGAGCAGATGCATAAATTTGACTATGGTTATCTACTAATTTTATGGGTGAAATAAAGTCTTTTCAGTAAGAAGTTTCAGATTCTTTAGTTTGAATTTGTTATTGTTGGCGGATTCAGAATTGTAAGTTTAGCCTTACGGGTGAGATAAGCTGTTTTGGATAAGTTGAGCTTCTGGTTATGAGCATAAGATGTTTAACTTAGTAACGCCAAACACCCCTTGTTGCGTTTTGATACAATAGATCAGCAGTAATAAGTGTTTTGATATGATTATAAGTTGATTATTTTACGTCTTAAGTCTCTAATTAGCTGATTTCCGAAAACTTACACAAATGCGATATCTGATTAACTGGTTTCGTTACTGTAGAAGCCTATCTACACACTTTTTGCAGCATTGCCTTCTGTTATAGCAATTGCTTATTTCATGAAAGCATAGGCAGATTTAATAAGCATTACCAAACATCCCCCTAATCTAGTCCATTTTACATGATGTTGTAACACTTTATCTTTCCCAAAAAGGTTTCTGATTCTATGTCATTTTCTAGACCAACATGGGAAGGGGAGATGAACAGAGTTGATTGGCTGCTCTTCGATTAGCAACAGAATTAGGAGCTGATCACATCGATGTTGAGCTTAAGGTTCCTTCTTCTTGACATTAAATGCATCTATTCGTGCTCATAGGCTCGTCTAAAGTACAAACTCATAGTTTCTTCCTACAATAATCAAAATACTCCTTCGATAGAAGAGCTTGGGAACCTTGTTGACAAAATACAGTCAACAGGAGCTGACATTGTCAAGTTTGCAACAACCGCTATAGATATAAATGACGTAGCACGAGTCCACGAGTCTTTCACATTAATGCTAATTCTCAAGTAAGCGGCGTTAGTCATGCATGTAATGAAATTTGTAAGTTAGATATTATTTTTTCGTGGTTTTATTAGCTTACGTGGTTATTTAAGTACCTTAATTAATCATTTAGGTTCCAATAATAGCAATGGTGATGGGTGAAAAAGGTCTGATGTCCTGAGTACTCTGCCCGAAATTTGGTGAATATTTGACATTTGGCTGGAAAGGTATCGGCACCCGGGCAGCCCACAATTAGGGATCTTTTGGACTTGTTTAATTTCAGACAATTAGGTCCTGACACAAAAGTATTCGGTATTATTGGGAAGCCAGTTGGACATAGTAAATCACCTTTGTTGTACAATAAAGCTTTCCGATCAGTTGGTTAAAATGGAGTTTATGTACATTTGTTGGTGGATAATGTAAATACTTTTCTTGATACTTACTCATCTACAGATTTCGCGGGGTTCAGGTTGAGTTTTCATCTTTTTATTAGAGCTAGTGAGCTTCGGTTTCAAGGGTCTTTTTTCTCATATTATATCTACATCCTCTCATATATGTGCCTTCGTACTTATTTAACTTTCTCTGTGGCAAGTTATTGAAAGGTGGCTTTGTTGTACTGGTTGGGTCATATAACAACTGGTATATATAAATTTGAAATTTATATAAATAAAGTTGACATTTTTTATTTAAAGTGGTCATATTGACCATCGGGTAACCTGGTACCGAATGCCCAAACGGCATACAAAGCCATCTTTTATTGAATCAAATGTTATATAACCATACAATGACTAAAAGGTCACAAATGTGAAAGTACGTTGATATTTTATGGAGAAAACCCCGTATTTGTAATTATTCAGATTAGAAAAATGTATCACTTTTTGATGCAGTTGAAACCATTCTTCACAAAGAATCTTTACTTCAATGTTGTGATAAGGTTGATCCAGTTGCAAAGGTAAGTTTCATTTTTATAGAAACCTTAAGGGTTGAGGCTGATGTAGATGATTATTAAATTCCGGCTTTTTATGTATTCTGTTATTGATTGTATGCTACAGTCAATAGGAGCAGTCAACTACGCTATCAGGAGACCAAAAGATGGGACGTTATATGGGTGTAATACAGACTATGTAGGCGCTATTTCTGTTATCGAGGATAGTAGGTTTCTGTCTGTACTTCCTGTTAGAAGTGGTAATTTGGGCTGTTGGGTCAAAACCGTGCCTTTTGTCCACTTATAAAAGTTTCATATTATATTTCACGTGTGACTTTCAACCCGTTTAAACCCATTTGACCCATTTGATGTTTACTTAAATTCTAAATTGTTGCAACTGTTTACAGGTTCAGGCGTTCAAAATGGTGCAACCAGATCACCCTTGGCTGGTAGACTATTTGTGGTTATTGGTGCTGGCGGTGCTGGAAAAGCTCTTGCTTATGGAGCAAAAGCGAAGGGTGCAAGGATTGTAATAGCCAATCGGACTTACGGTCAGATTCTACTAGTGCTCACATTACCATTCCTAGTACTCTTACTTGATTGCAAATAAAACATTACACTAGTTTTATTGCATTCTTATCACTTCAGTATGGGTGAAAGCCAACTGCACGGTTCCCGTCATATTTAGAGGGTATTTGGATGTGAGTTGTTTATCAAAACATAAAAAATTGATCATTGCAACTTCAAGTCACAGTAATCAAATAACCAGTTGCAAAATTGAAATCCAATCACCCTCTTACATGCACAGTTATCCTAAAAATAGATACAATGCTTCTAGAGTGTCTGTCCAAAATAGGCATGGATTAAGTAATGAGTCAACCTTCCTCTGTTGTGGAACTTTTCGATTTTTTTTTTTTTTTTTTTTTTTTAATCATTGGTTTTTTCTTACACAAAAACCCGCTTTTATCTGATCACTAGTCTTAACATAATTATCTAATTATTGCTAAACAAAATGATTTAGGATTTTAACACACTTTGGGTGCCTTGTATCTAATTAAATTGTTAAGCTTTACCCATTTGACCCATTGGAGATAGGATATTACCCAAATCAGCCCAACTTGTAAGTAAACGGGTCAAAATTTCTACTGCTGCAGACTTGGACTTTAGATCAAAATTTCTATAAAATTATGTAAAGCTGAAATTCTTGTTACTTTGTATACAGAACACAGAAGTAGGAGGCTCGAGAGTAACGTGTTGTGCAAAATGGTACACACAGGAAGCACGGAGGAGGTGATTATAGTTGCTCTTTCTCCATCATTTGTTATTGTATCATTAGTATTTTTTTTGTTTGGACATAATAAGGATTTTATACGTAAGTCTTGTATTCTGACTTTTGTGATACTAAATTAAATTTATTTTTATAAATGTACTCATAAATCATAGAAAACGAATGGTGTCATATTTATCCGGATAAATTGTAACTTTTTAGGTTTTGTCGTCACAATAGTAAACTCTTGTGAGTATATGTATGCTGATGTTGTGAAAAACTAGATAGTTTTTAGAATTTTGATGGACTATAGTAAAATGTCATAACAGTAAATGCATGTCTACCAGAATTCTTTCCGAAAGCAGTCTTTTCTACAATGTTCTACCTTGCACATACGTCGCACATAAGTGCCCTTTGTTAGGTGGTCTTCACCATCAAACCAACAGAAAATTCTCTTCACCGTGCGCGATGGTGGACACCCATTATGGGAAACCACACGTGGAGAGTGCCTACCACGGGTGGTGGATGACTCCACTATGCATGGTCTAAGAAATGTGACTTCTTGAAACAATCACCATAAATGTTGTTTTTTCAGAAAAAGTCTCAAAATATAAACAATAAAAAAGGTAACCACTCCGAAACACCCCTTTTTAAACAAGTATTGGTAAAGATAGCGGGGCTGAAAAATGTATGGTAAAATCACTAAAACTCATGATGATGATAGGTTTGAAGAAGTTGAGGAATAACAATATACTTTTCACTAGTTTAAATAAACACCTTAGTGATAACAAAGAAATTTCAAAACTACTAATTTTTTGATATTGCTTGTGCATGGACTTTAAAGTTTAGACAACACCTTTCCAATCCTAGAAGTTTATAAAAATGTTTCTAAACATATTAATTGCTGGACTAAAACAGGGTGGATGTGCTGCTATACTCTTGGCACAGATAGATGTCTGTTTGCATTGATGAAGACTTGTTGGATGGCCACTTTGAATCAGACTTGGTGAGTCTAGAGTGGACTGCTACTCTGGTTTGCCTTGTGCTGTTTCAGTCCAGAGAAATGTCGTCACATCCTCTTCATAGACCGACATCAAAGGCCTACCACGCAACATAATTCTCCATACATCAGATGCGGGAGTTGGCTAAATCCGAAATGAATGTTAACAAATAACAAATTAGATTTACGTAACTTGATTTAGCGAAAAATGAGAGTACAAGAAATTAAATAGAAAACAAACTTACAAAACTATTACGGCCAAAAAAATCTTTATTAAGATAACATCCACTCAAACTCACAAATACTACATTAAGATGTATTGAGAGGTTGACAAATAAAACTCACAATAGAACTGAAAAATATACTAGACGGAACCCGAGCAGACACATGCACAAGCAAAATTTAGCATATGTTGACGACACAGAATCAGAGGATGCAAACAGAATCCGAATAATATGGATCGGATGCAGAACCAAAGTAAATCAGATGGAACATGGTACCATAACGTAACCAGAGCGAATGCACAGCCAGTGCGAATCAGATGGAACATGGTAGAATAAGACATAACAAACCAGATGCAAAGCCATAGGATGCAGTACCATGCAGAATCATAGCAAAATCGGACATACTTCTGTCATCTTTTAGCCTTTTTTAGACTGAAAGTGTGGGTTTGGGAACTTCATCTTGCAGCCTTTTCTTCTTTTCTCTTTGCCTTTCAATATCATCGCTGTTTCTAGAAAACATTGGTCGGAACTCAAGGCCACATACAATGAGGCCAGACATAGATCCTTCTGGACTTGTAAATTTCATATTCATAGAAAGAGAATCATCCTTAAATGCATGAGTTGAGCTAAATTTCCATAGTTGAATCTCCATCCATCCATCTTCCCTTTGTTTTGGAACTCGAGTGTCATAACTCACCATTTCAGGTCATTTCCCGAACTTTGGAAAAACACTATTCATCAAAACACTATTCATCAGTTTACTATTCATCATTTTTGGTGTCAGTTTGACATTCCGAGAAGCATTCAGGAATTTTACTATTCACTAAACACTATTCATTGCCGGAAAAGTTTTCACTATTCATTTGCATTACACATTTCATCGTAAATTTAGTGTACGGGTATTCAAATTCGCGTAACCGGATTGGTTTAGGTGCGAATTCATTTCATTAGTGTTAAGGACATTGCATACGGACTAGAGACAGTCTGCATATCATCATAACAGCATTTCCATGTTATACCACTCTTAGGATTTTTAAATTTATATATTTGATACATTTAACGTTTTCCTTATAATTATTTATAAATAAACGTTAACACCCGGTTTATAAACACGACGAATATATCTAAATATTCCCACAATGGTCCTGACATATTTTTATATCCATTTTATCATCAAAAAAGTTATTACATTCATTTACCCAGTATTTTGGAAATTTATTTTATTTATAACGTAAGCTTATGAATATTATGACGGTTTTCGTGAAAACTAAACAATAATCACCCGAACACTCAGTAATTGTACCCAACATATTTTTAACATATTTACAACTTTATTTCATCCCGGTTAACTTTGTTAGCATTTATTTCTATCAAACCCAGTACCTGATTATAACTAATACTTACACCAAACTACAACTAATAATACACTACATTTTCTAAGTGATCAAAACCGACTTTGCTACTCCTTTTCACATTGAAAACCGGCCACATGCCCACTCCTAGACATCATGTGCTTTATTTTTAATCTCATGCTCTTATGTACACTTATTATATAATAAACCTCTAAAACATAAACATGTTTATATCTAAGAATCATAACCTAACTTTTTCATAAGCCAAAAAGTTTTCATCTTCTTCTTTCTCCCCTCATACCTCACGACCCAACATCCATCACCATGATCCATCCATCATTTTTCAAAGTACAAAGCATCAAAGTTGTTCATTTCATCATCCTAATCAAGAATCATAACCCAAAAAACACAAGTAATCCAAGGTTTCTCATCATCTCACCACCTATTATTTCAAAATTAGGTTGCGGCTAGTGTGCGCGCCTTGTTTTTCAGCTCATTACATGTTCATGGTACCATCATTGCATCATTACTCCAGGTATTAACCAATGGCACGCTACAGGAGGTTTTGGCAGGGCATGGCATGGTCATAGAAGACCCTGATTATTCATTTGGGGACCGTTTTAAACTATTTTAAGGGCCTACTTCCGCATTACTTTTAACAATGTAAATTCAACATTTTGATTTAACTATTTTATTCAAAATGATTCAAGTGCAAACCATTTTTGAACTAGTGTCGAGATACCAATTGAGTTACACCCCAGCTACATGTATGCTTCCGCTGGACCCGATTTTGGGGGTGTGACAGATTGGTACCAGAGCTTTGGCTATAGCGAACTAAGTGTTTTTAAAACCTAGACTATAGCTACTTTCAAGAAAACTTAACCCTATGACCGTCACGTGCCTGCCTGCCAAGCTGAAGCCTCGTTTGTGGTTAGTTGCTGACATAGGTGATGAGATTTATGTCTCATTATCTGATATATTATATTCATTTATTATAGTTGATTACTATAATTGTCTTTCATATAAGCATGTTCACGTATCATATATGTCACCGCATTATGTTTTTCCTTGCATAGTTTCATCATTTGACCTCGAGTTTGGTCACCTGCCTTAGTATTTCAGAACGTCTTGGTATTTGTGAAGGACATAGTATTAGTATGACTGAGCTGAGTATTTCAAAATTCATGGAACCTCGGTGGAATATAGACTGGTCATCTATATTCAACCCGGGATAGTGAGATATAGGTTGACCACCTATGTCTGACTCAGAAATGAATTTTGCAACACTGAGAATGGTTATAATAAAATTCTGTCTGGATTGAATCCTTTACTCATTTTCCAAATGTTTCATGCATGTGTGTGTATACCCTCGTTGTCAGAACATTCATACTTTTCATCACCTCGTGAACCGCCGCTTGGAAGCATGTCAATTGATCATTTCATCTCATGAACATTCACGTCTATGCACGATACATTTACATCATAGTATTTTCTTTTATCACAATATCATTTTGTCGCAGTTGTCACAGTCTCTTCCCTTCTCACCATCACTATCATTTCCTTTCCCCATCCCCATGTATATATAGAATTAGCTGACACTTTATGGATTCCTATGCCACTCATCGCACACTACTCCCTGTATTGATAAGTGGATATTATCAATGACCTCCGTAGGAAAGACTTTCCATACCATCTATAAGGAGAATCTCTCGGTACATTAAGACCATTTCAAAACTCAACAAAATTCCCAGGATATCACCAAACTATTCGAATCACTATCACTGACCTGATCACCAAAATTTCATCATCTAGAAAGTATTGGCTTGACTGAATTACAAGATTCGTTTAGATATGAGTGCTCACAAAACAACACCATAGAGATAAATCCAATCTCCTAACCAAGACTGTAGAACATTCGATTGAACATGTCCTCACCAATAGACTTTATCCAAACATATTAGACATTTATACATTTGTGCAGACATACCTACCTGGCTATTTTATCCTCTTCATACTTTCACTTTTACATGGATTTTTCTCCAAACTACAGTTATGCAAAACATATATCTTGTAAGCAATACTTTTCTAAGGCACTTATTTTGATAAGCAAATTCCTTTTGGTTAATCCTTTACAAAACTATTGAATTGTTAGGAAATTTTAAACATCGATCTTTGGTAAACCATATTATCCACCTTATATTGAAAACTGTCCTATCTTGCATAACTATTAAATTTTGAAACATCAAGAAAAATGTTACTTGGAAAGCCGTTTGCTTAAACTTGTAGATTCATTTATTCGGGGAAGGTTTATGAACAAAACACAATCTCAAAACAAACTTTGAAAAATCAATCACTATATTACATTACTTATACATTTAGGATTTGGTGATTTAATGACATAGAGCTTGGGGAAAATCTTAGTAATGGAGACTAAGCATCGTAGGTGGAGAAAGACTCGATTCATGACATCCTGCGGAGGATCACCACCTTATCCTAATCTATTATTTTCAACAACACCGCTTTGACGGACTTAACCTTGTAAGTTTTCTACAAGATTCATGATATCCATTTCAATTATTTCTAATAGAGGAATTTAATTCACCTCAAACACCTAGCGATTACATTAAGATTTCTTTGGAATCACACCACCTATCATCTGCAGACCAATGGTCAGAATTAGAGAACGATTCAAACATAGGGAGATATGCTCAGAGCATGAGTGATTGACTCAAGAAATGGTTGGACGAACCAATTACCATAAATCAAATTCAGTTGCAACTATAGTTATCGCGCGAGCTTAGAGACTACACCATTTGGAGCACTCTATGGTCGAAGTGCCAATATCCATTGACGGAACGAAATTTGGAAAAGCCCAACATACTAATCTAGTAGGCATTCATGAAATAACCAGAAATTTCCTACAAGTCAAGAATCAGTTACAAGTTCAATAAGTTGTAAACCATTAAAACTTCAAGTTGGTAAGCAGAGTTATGTTGAAAGTTCTGCCTAGGAAAGGCATGTTATCATTCAGAAAACTTGGAAAGTTAAACCCGATATACACTGGACCATGTAATATTTCAAACAGAGTAGGCCTAGTGGCCGTCAAACTTGAGCCTTGTTAGAGAACAACAGGACTACACAACCATGTATTGTCATTTTTTTTTTTTTTTTTTTTTTTTTTTTCAGATTAGTCACTCATAATCCCATTTGGAAAGGAATCCAGCTCAAAGTCAAACATAAACCTTGCAGGAGAACAACTAGAAATCATGGACAGTTAGGTCAAACAATTGAAGCAAAGCCGAATTCCTATCGTTAAAGTTCGCTGGAATTCTCGAATATCATCACCTTTTCACCAATATGTTTTCAGAAACCAACATAAACTGAACTTCGGGACGAAGTTCCTTTTAGAGGGGAAGACTGTCATAACTCACCATTTCAGGTCATTTCCCGAACTTTGGAAAAACACTATTCATCAAAACACTATTCATCAGTTTACTATTCATCATTTTTTGTGTCAGTTTGACATTCCGAGAAGCATTCAGGAATTTTACTATTCACTAAACACTATTCATTGCCGGAAAAGTTTTCACTATTCATTTGCATTACACATTTCATCGTAAATTTAGTGTACGGGTATTCAAATTCGCGTAACCGGATTGGTTTAGGTGCGAATTCATTTCATTAGTGTTAAGGACATTGCATACGGACTAGAGACAGTCTGCATATCATCATAACAGCATTTCCATGTTATACCACTCTTAGGATTTTTAAATTTATATATTTGATACATTTAACGTTTTCCTTATAATTATTTATAAATAAACGTTAACACCCGGTTTATAAACACGACGAATATATCTAAATATTCCCACAATGGTCCTGACATATTTTTATATCCATTTTATCATCAAAAAAGTTATTACATTCATTTACCCAGTATTTTGGAAATTTATTTTATTTATAACGTAAGCTTATGAATATTATGACGGTTTTCGTGAAAACTAAACAATAATCACCCGAACACTCAGTAATTGTACCCAACATATTTTTAACATATTTACAACTTTATTTCATCCCGGTTAACTTTGTTAGCATTTATTTCTATCAAACCCAGTACCTGATTATAACTAATACTTACACCAAACTACAACTAATAATACACTACATTTTCTAAGTGATCAAAACCGACTTTGCTACTCCTTTTCACATTGAAAACCGGCCACATGCCCACTCCTAGACATCATGTGCTTTATTTTTAATCTCATGCTCTTATGTACACTTATTATATAATAAACCTCTAAAACATAAACATGTTTATATCTAAGAATCATAACCTAACTTTTTCATAAGCCAAAAAGTTTTCATCTTCTTCTTTCTCCCCTCATACCTCACGACCCAACATCCATCACCATGATCCATCCATCATTTTTCAAAGTACAAAGCATCAAAGTTGTTCATTTCATCATCCTAATCAAGAATCATAACCCAAAAAACACAAGTAATCCAAGGTTTCTCATCATCTCACCACCTATTATTTCAAAATTAGGTTGCGGCTAGTGTGCGTGCCTTGTTTTTCAGCTCATTACATGTTCATGGTACCATCATTGCATCATTACTCCAGGTATTAACCAATGGCACGCTACAGGAGGTTTTGGCAGGGCATGGCATGGTCATAGAAGACCCTGATTATTCATTTGGGGACCGTTTTAAACTATTTTAAGGGCCTACTTCCGCATTACTTTTAACAATGTAAATTCAACATTTTGATTTAACTATTTTATTCAAAATGATTCAAGTGCAAACCATTTTTGAACTAGTGTCGAGATACCAATTGAGTTACACCCCAGCTACATGTATGCTTCCGCTGGACCCGATTTTGAGGGTGTGACATCGAGTACTGTCATTTGTATTCAATGGGCTTGGGGTTATAAAATAAACAAATTCGGCCTCGTTGTTTTCTTTATGGAGTACATCTTGTACTTTCACTGGACAATGCAGCCCTTGGCATTTTTCTGAAAGCTTGAACACAAGGTAACACACATATTCTGTAGCCGGTGACAACATTTGACTTTTGATCGTGCATTTGAGATGAAATACTTGTTGGGGTAAAAGCTCAATCACCTCTTGAAATCTGCATGTAAGATATATTTTATGATTACATGCTTCAAGAATTTTAACTATTTAACCAGAAAGCAGTTAAGATTTGGTCCTTGAATAATCAAATCTAGTAATTCGTTACTGTAACAAATTAGTTATATAACAATTAAAAAAAAAAAAAAAAAAAAAAAAAAAAAAAAAAAACACCTGGACTGGGCTGGTGGTTTTAAAGTAAAAATATCCATATTAGAAAATGTGTATAAAGCTGCCTTTGCCGAAAGCACAAGAAGTTTCTTTCCTTCGACTTCGCCCAACCAGAACAAGTCGTCATAGTTTCTGCATATCTTGAATATTTCTTCAAAGTTAGTTGGCAATTGTCGCGCTTGACCAACATCAAAGTCTGATTTCAAGACTTGTTGGACTTCCTTCAATTTTCCGATCTCTTCGTGTTTCACCTGTATACAATTATCAGTTATGTTAAATATGCACCTTATAACATGATTCTTTCTGTCACCGTGCATTCATATCCCCTATATACAACTTAAACAAAAGAACATGTAATGGAAACATGGGACATCTTCAAACTTACTTTCTCAATGGCTCGAAATTCAACGCCTTCAACATAAACTCCAGCATCTCCAAAATAGTACGATGAAAAACGCTCAACTAGAAACTCAAAAACGACATCTTCGTTTTGATTCAAGAAACGGTACAACTCAATCATCATCCACTGCTCATCTCTCCATGTTGCGAAATATGCATGTAGACTTTCATCTCCCTTTTTATAATTCAGGTTAATATACATAGGTTTACCTGAAAAGTTTCTTGAATCACAAAATTTGAAGACTAAATAGACCCCATAGACAACATCTTGAGATAAAAATTGAGCTCTTGTCTTGATTTCGATGTTCAAGTCGGAAATATCTAACATCTCCACCACTGAGACACCAAAAACACGTGAACTAAAATAGCAGTCAGGTGTTGTTCAAACTACATACACTTTTACTATCAATTATCTACATACATATACCTTCATATTGCAATAGCTTACATAGTTATGGGGGGAAGAGAACAATTTGAACCAAACCAGAAGTCCAGAACCAATTAAGTTCGATTCTATCACAGCAATAACCATAGCCAAACTAGCTTTCATTTTCTGTTTGTAAAAATTCTACAACGATGTCACTCTGTTCGTACAAGTTTTTGTACTATTCATTCTTAGATTATTTATCAGCATAAGTATGAAAAACTGTTGTCTACAACACATAATTAAAAGGTAATTGTGTTTCTATGTGCATTAAGAGCGACACATAAAGCAATCTCAAGTTCAGGTATATCTTTTAAAAAAGAAATAACACATGCATAGTTACTAGTTAGTCATGAAATTGCAGAACCCTCACAAGTTAATTAAGAATCCCATTCTTTTAGTTCGCCAAAAGATAAAGAAGCTTAAGAGAATATAACTCCGAATTTGAAAGATAGTGTCCAGAGAACTTCAAGCATATAGCAAAGAACAATGAGTCTAAAGCCTAACTGTGAGAAAGTCAATACTCTGCTGTTCACCGTTGTTAGAACCTGCTATCTACCAGCATGGGAGGAGACTGCAGTGCTCCTAGGATGAAATGTTGTGGAGGTAAGTGTCAAAAGGAAAAAATATGAAAAAGACACTTTCCACACCCAAGAACCGCCAGGTCTCAACATCAATGAAAAACGAAGCACCAACTCCTATATACTTGGGTTCTAGATGCATTGTATTTTGCTACATATGCTTGAACAAGAAGCTCCAAAATATTGCCACTCACGCTTGTCCTTTCTATGCGTTATGTGCGTTTGCTCAAGGTTACAGCATTAAAATTTCAAATTAACAAATCAACATCGTTCTGTCTATTAAACCCTCTTTGAAACTAATAGCACACATAAGAGTAATAAGAAGGTAGTAACTGTGCTATTACTATCTAATGACCCAAATTCCACAAATGTGAAACACAACATGTCATGTTGCCTTAAGTCCTGTAAGCGTTGTTGATCACAGAAAAGCACTAATCAGGTCTACCAAATAAATCGAAAACCAAGCACTCAGTAAGCACAAACAAAACCTATTATTCAATTTTATAACTAGCTATCAATAGCCTTGGGATCAATTGGTTCCTATAAAGCCACTTCGATAAAGTCAACTAATCAATAGTCATGATTCATGAAACACTAGAGATCCTAACAAAAATAATATACAACACTGAAGCGTTTAGGGGTGCTGTTTGCAGATATACACTAATTATTTCCTTGTTCAGTTATAAAGTCAACTAATCAATTTTAGATTTTTGGATGAAATAAAGCATATCACTATATCAGCATATGTGACTACTCCCAAATCCAAAGACAATCAGCTGCATCGCTTTCTTTTACAGCTGATTATCAACTTCTGCTTAGCAATCCCAAAATAATTATCAAACGTACACTCACGCAAAGCTTTTCTACAAGCTATTTATTAACATCCATGACAATTACCAAAATACATACGAATATCCATTAATCAAATAAATTTCTATCAAACCTTTTGAACAAAAAAGTGGCCATGACTCATACAAACCGTACATTAAAAACAGTATACACTATATAGCCTACAATAATGAACCCTATATATTCTTTAGTAAATATACACACAACATGAGGTCCATTTTTAGGTGGTGCCTGTATTGCTTATGTTACCTGCTTAAACATAAGCACTTCAAGAAATAGTGTTTAAATTAGCTTAGTTTGTACAAAAAACATGAATACTAAAAAAGAAAGTAACAGTTTGTTTGAAATTTTCACTCAAATACAATTACAAAGGTTTTAATTCAAATTTGGAAGTAAAAAAAAATGTATTTCATCTGAATCATTAAAAATAAAAGTTCCAAAAAAACAAAAAGCTTTGTTTGGTCAAGTTATTTGAAGCTTTATTTTTAAACAAACAGCTCAAAACTAAAACACTTTTACATAGAGTTTAAAATGTTGTGGAACTTTTTGTTTTTAAAATTAGCATAATACCCCCAAACCAGCGTGATACATCTTTTTATTTCTATCTCATCCAAAATCCAAAGCTCCTATTATGCTTTTGTTGTTCATAGATATATTACTCTTCTCTAAAAGTGACTCCTCTCGGCAACGAATGGATTGTCCATTTACTCATAGCATTCCGATGTATCTTCTTTTCCGGTTGGTTAGTACTACTAATGTGACTAAAACAAATTGAACCCAAATTGGTAACCTAAATGAAAATTTATGATTCTATTTGTGATATATATATATAGTTACTGAAATGAGATTCATTGTTTTTATTAAGTGAAACTTTACATGATTAGTCTTAACGTAATGTCCACATGTAAAACAAATGAATATTTTTTGATACAACCACATTACCTTCTTATAAAAGATTAAGTTATAATAAATTAAGTTTTCTATTTTATATAACACAATAATACAGTTTTAGCTTGATAGCCAGCATCTTACAATTAGTTTTGCCAAACCCTAAGAATTTGTTATATAATCACTTCAAATAGAGGCATTATATTCTAATTAGACTTCAAAATAAGCCGATGCAATTTGGATGACACAAATCCGTGTATTTGCTTTAAGGAGCCAAATAAGCAGAAAAAGGCAATCCTAAAACCATTTATAAGCATAGCCAAACACTTTTATATAACACTAAACTAAAGTTTGTAGCGATTGTTAAAAATTATCAGCTTACAGCTTAAAGTTAATAGCCAGCAACTTACAGTTAGTTTTGCCAACCATACACAGAGTCCCCGTAAATAACTACAGCATAAAAATGAGGTAAAAGCTAAACACTAAGACTTTGTTATATTATCACTTCAAATAGAGGCATTATATTCTAAACACTCGTTGCAAGCCCTAATTTAAACAAGCTAATTAACCCTCCAACTAATAAAACATATCAATAAACGAAAGGATAAGCACGAGTTGGAAAGTATACTTTCTGATAGCTTATATGTGGGCTTATGGGCTTATTTGATTTCGGTTTATATTTCATAAGCCTCAATTTTCCAGTTTATTTTGATACTTGTGGACTTATATAATAAACTTATATAAGCCCAAAAATCCTAAAGTAAGCCGGAAAATTTGGGCTTATGAAATATAATCCGAAATCAAATAAGCTCATAAGCCTACATATAAGCTTAAACAAGCACCCCCTAGAACAAATAGCTACCGCTACTGCTAACTAAATGAAACAATAAGAGAAGGAAATAATATATACTTATGAGCTTAATTGATTTCGGTTTATATTTCATAAGCCTCAATTTTGCAGCTTATTTTGAGACTTGTAAATTTATATAAGTTTATTATATATAATAAACTCATATAAGTCTCAAAATAAGCTTGAAAATTGAGGCTTATGAAATATAAACCGAGATCAAATAAGCTCATAAGCCCACATATAAGCTTAAACAAACACCCTAGGGGGTGTTTGTTTATGTGGGCTTATGAGCTTATTTGTTTTTTCGGCTTATATTTCATAAGCACCAATTTTCCGGCTTATCTTGAGACTTATATAAGTTCATTATAACATAATAAACTTATAAAAACCCAAAAATCCTAAAATAAGCCGGAAAACTTGGGCTTATGAAATATAAGCCGAAACCAAATAAGCTCGTAAGCCTACATATAAGCTTAAACAATCACCCCCTAAAACAAACTACGCCTAATTGTTACATTATCACTTCAAATAGAGGCATTATATTATATTCTAAACGCGTGTTGCAAGCCCTAATTCAAACAAACGAACTAATACTCCAACTAATAAAACATATCAATTAACGAAAGGATAAGCGCGAGTTAGAAAGTAAACTTGAAGAAACGTCTTAGTTTTTTCATCATTTAACACTTTATATAAGTTTATTATATAAGTTTATTTTGAGACTTGTGAATTTATATAAGTTTATTATATATAATAAACTCATATAAGTCTCAAAATAAGCTTGAAAATCGAGGCTTATGAAATATAAACCGAAATCAAATAAGCTCATAAGCTCACATATAAGCTCAAACAAACACCCCTTAGTTTTACCAAACATACACAGAGTCCCCGTAAACAACTATAAAAACGAGGTAAAAGCTAAAAACTAAGAATTTGTTATATTATCACATCAAACAGAGGCATTATTATACTCTAAACGCTCGTTGCAAGCCCTAAATCGAAATAGAGGCATTATTATACTCTAAGAATTTGTTGGAAAACGCTTATTTGAACGCGATCTCTCTAAAACAAGGGTGTTTTCCCCAACTAAACGCACCCTAAGAATTTGTTACATTATCACTTCAAATAGAGGCACTATTGTATTCTAAACGCTCGTTGCAAGCCCTAATTTAAACAACATCAATAAACAAAACAATAAGCGCGAATTTGGTCGGTCCGGTCTCGGTCCTGTCCAAATAGGCTAAATGTCCGGTTTTTAAGCCGGACCGGATACCGAGACCGAAATGATGAAAAACCCCGGACCGAGACCGGACCGTTGGTCCTTCGGTCGGTCCGGTCTATCCGGTCGGATTGGTCAGGTACCCGCAGCGGGTACCGTTCTAGTTATAAAATAAATAAACAGCTACCGCTAACCGCTAACTGATACCGCTAAACCATCAAACAAACAAACAAAAAAACAAAACAATAAGCGCGAGTAAAATAAAAAATTTACTTTCTAAGAGCAGGGGCCATCTTATTAGTAAGAGTCCCAGCCACAATCATACAATCACTCTGTCTGGGACTCGGCCTAAAAATAATCCCAAACCGATCCAAATCATATCTCGCAGCACCCGTATGCATCATTTCCACAGCGCAACACGCTAAGCCGAACGTCATGGGCCATATGGACCCCCTCCTGGCCCAGTTCATCAGGTCGTCTACTTTTGAGATCACAAATTCAGCTGTTTTTGATAAACCAGGTGGGGATGTTGTTGAGGGTGGGGGTGGGGGTGAGTATGGGGAGGGGGTGTGGAGTGAGGCGGCGGCGCGTGAGTGGGACGCGAGGAGTGGGAGGCGGTGGGATTGGTTACGAGGAGATGTGATGCCATTTTTGGATCGTGAGGGTTTCTGTTTTTGTGTGTGTTTTTAGTGTGTGTTTTGTGTTTTTGGGGGTGGACCCGGTTTGAGGCGGTTCGGGTTGTGTTATTGGGGATTACTATGTAGGCAATTCCCTACATTTTCTATGAAAAAAAAAGGTGGGAATAGGTTATAATTGGTTGTGTTATGTTTTGCAATTGAATTGATTCATTTAGGATATAATTGGTTGTGTTATGTTTTGATTTACAGGGTAGCGGAGGGTTATTTCTGATGGTTGCTGCGAGAGAAAGATGGTTTTTGTAGGGTGTTATACTAAAACTTAGAAAAACGAAAAATTAAAACTAAGAAAACAATTACGAAACTCCTCATGGCCTTTGATTTCTTTTTAAACATCGACTTTCACGACATTGCTAATGATAGCATTCAGATGTTTTTCTTAGTTTTAGAGTTGTTTGCAGATTGGTGTGGTTAGATAAGTTTTTGATGGTAGATGGTCGATGGTGAAGACTCTAATAAGGTAGTATTATCAGTCTTAGTTCATTTTTTTTTATCAAAATAAAAAAAATAAACTTTCACTTTTTTTTAAAAAAAATTAAATATCTCGCAAACCGTTAATCGTTACGCGAAAAAAATCATATCATCACGACGAAAATTAAATTTTCATTCTATAGATATGCATTGTTATATACTTTTGACTAACTTTTTTTTTCGACAAACTTTTTCTATTTTCAAAATTTCCGTCCAGAAAAATCACATGTGATTTTTACGAATCACGTGTGATTTTTCTGGGTGGAATTTTTTTTTAAAAAAAGTTCGTCAAAAAAAAGTTAATCAAAAGTATATAAAATTGCATATCAATAGATGTATAATTTAATTCTCGTCGCGATGGTGTATTTTTTGTAGCTTGAAGACTTACCGTTTGCAAGATATGTTGTTTTAAAAAAAAATGTGAAAATGGTTTTTTATTAATTTAGATAAAAAAAATGTATTGCTATGATTGTTCATTGGTTATATGGCAAATATGAGTTCTATATTGATCTCACCTCTTGGTTTGATATTTTTCATGCCTTAGATTTTGGGCATTTTTTTTTTTTTTTTTTTTTTTTTTTTTTTTTTTTTTTTTTTGGAAGTTTAGCTCAACTATAAACATCAGATGATTTTGTTTGTATGATTTGTGCATAGTTCATACCTCATTCTCAGTAAGCAAATCGTATGAGGTCATTAAACAGCCCTAGCATGACACTTGCCTGGATTATTAAGCTTTTGTTGGCCCAGTTAGTGAGTTTCTCTCTATGCAAAAGTATAAATTGTTAACCTGTTACCACAGGCATTATACCAAAACACATTCTGCAACTTTGGTGATCATACTTGTAACAAAAAATTATAGTTACCACTTACCAACAATAATAATACTGCAGATAGAGTTTAACTTTTCTCTTAACAGTATGTATTTGGCACTAACTCATGGCGAGGTATACCAAAAGGCCAAAGTCCCATCTTATCACATATCTAGTAAAGATATATTTGATCATGGTCGTTTGCATTGGTTGGTTAGCTATAATGGCGAAGATGGTGCAAGACAAGTAATATGGTTTGATGTTGAAAATGAGGAATTTGGGTTGATTAAACCTCCCAAGACAATAAGTAGGATTTCCAAAAGGAAATCTAACCATCCTTTTGGATATATTATTGTAATAGGACAATGGAGGTTTGGGTATTGAACCACAAGAAAGAATGGGTGCTACACTGTGATTTCGAAGACCATGATTAATCAATATTGCCGGAGACGTCATCACAAAGATAGCATTTTACACGAAGCACACATCGATGGTCGGGAAGATGGATGTAAAACAGAGATAGTTATGTTTCCTAATAGCCCATGTGACATCCTCACAAATTCTAATTTGATCAAACAAAAGCGTTTTTGGCAGAGATAAGCATAGAGATTTAAGTCCTTAGTCTTATGATTATGTATTGATCTATTATAATAATTTGGTTGGTTAGTTTATCATGTTGGTTTCTTTGTTTACATCAATGCACGTTTATGATACGAACCTATCCCATACTAGGCTCGTATCGGTTCATAAGTCCAAGTGTAGAACTCTCTCAAAAAGCTAGCTTGTAAGAGGAGGGGACACATAAACTTATAAACCACCACCCAATCCCATACTTGGGTGATGTGGGATCGTAACAATACCCCATCCTTTGAAGAACCAACCTCCTTATTAGTTACGGCTATGTTGGTCACGGTTGGCACCCCTCCTTGGGTCCAAGCCACCACTCCGAGCTCGTTGGTCACGGCTATGTTGGTCACGGTTGGCACCGTTCTTTCGGGTTGATGCGTGGTTTTGCAGCCTTGCAAAAGGTTTTACCTCTCAAGGGATCTTGAGAAGCTTACAACCCCCACCAGTCAGTGTACCTGATCGTTGTAGTATAGTATAGTGACAAGTACCGGGGGATTGATCGTTCAACTCAGGAATAGTGTCGCTAGGATTAGAAAGCCTACTAAACTAAGTCTAGAGGTGAGGGATGATTCTTTTTGTATTTTTATATTTTTATGAAAGCAAGTAAAATCTCGGGTTTTGAAGGAATGGGCGGAATTAGTTGCTAGCCAACTAACCCAAATAACTACTAATGCAATTAAAATAAAATAACAGAAATAAAAATAAAACTAATTATACTAATTTGGTGTAAACAATGATAGGAAAAGTTGTGTTTACTTAGATTTCATTACTCCTTATATATCTTTTACAGGTTAATCACTTGTTACAATTGCGTGGATGACGGGTCATATTCCTTAATACTAGTCGTAGGGTCATGTACAATATTCTCTAACTCTATAGGATCCTACTTCACTCCTATGTCGAGCCGTTAGAAGCTCCTAACATGAGATTATTAGAATTCTCCTACAAATTAAATACAACCAAAAATCGTAGTACACCTCCGATCATGTTTCTTAAGACGTTCAAGCAAGTTACCAATGGAAGTCTGCCAGTTTTCTTAAGCCTAACATCGAATACAATCATCCGTAACAACTATAAACAAACAATCAACCCATAATTAACATCTAGGTTTCACTACATCTAAGCAAACACAAAAGAAATCTAGCCGAGCATGTTAAATTGAAGACAAGCGTAAGATATATTCAAACAACACATAGACATATTGATTGAATTAAAAGAGTACTTATCTAAAATTGAACATGAAAGATTCAAAGGGTTGAAACCCTTGAAAAAACTGTAAAAATTGGCCTAGGGTTTTTCCCTCAAAGTTGCACACTAATGAATAAATTTTGGAAAACTATATATAGATTTTACAGGGTAACGGCGTCAAGAATAAATTTGTGACGCCGTCAACTCGTCGCCATAATGAAATCGTATTGCCTAGATCTGCTTGTGACGCCGTCATGTGTAAAATTGTTCTGGGCCGTCACCAATACTTGGACCATGACGGCCTTGGGTGACGCCGTCATCTCCTATGCCCAAAAACACACTGGACCGTCACGGATATCTTCCACATCCACCCCCTTTGTGACACTTGACGCCGTCATTAAAGAAGTTGTGACGCCGTCAGGTACTATTGCAGCAAGGAAAATTGAGACTTTGCCGTTTTCTTCACTTTTATGCTCCAAAAACGTCCAAAATGCTTCCTTTTCCAGATTTCTCTCCAAAAGTACCTAAAATGACAAAAGGAACGATTTAGGGCAATATTTGATCAAATAAATTCGAATTCGGGCTTAAATTTTCACCTCATCAAATACCCTTACACTTGAGATTTGCTTATCCTCAAGAAAATGCGCTTTTATTCTAATCAAAATACAAGTTAGGGGTCATTTAACACTAATATAAAAGTAATTACAACAAACAATCGTTCCACTAAAAACCAAAAATAAGCACGGAGGTCATACACTAGCACCTCACAAATAGTGTTTAGATACTCATATCTCTCGGGTGTAATAAAGTAAATATCACAATATGGAAATGGAAAACATCTCTCACTACCTGTCATAGCAAATAGATTACCATAGGCTTGGGAAAGGATCAAACCTCCACCACTTGGCGTAAGCACCTAGAATAAACTATCAAAGAGGTCTTTTAAAGGGTTACAACGTTAGATGTAGGGATATGGACTACACGGTTTTGTTGGATAAAGGCAATATTTACTGGTGACGAGTTAATAATCTTGGTTAATTACATGTACAATATGGCGTTGCTAAGCCAAGACTAGACTCGACTTAAGCTAATGAATCAAAAATAACATAAACATAAAATGAAACGGGATGGTAGTTCGTATGTTTTTCTTTCTTTTTCTATTTTTTTTTCTTCTTCTTAATTTTTTCGTTTTTTTTTTTTTTTTTTCGTTTTTTTTTTTTTTTTTTTTTTTACATACACTCTTACCCTACCATCCAAAATAATACATCATAGGGAATGTACATTCCCCTTACACTTGAGAGTCTCGTATTGTAACATTTCGACTCCTCCCCTAGCTTTGCGACGAAAAGAGTTATCCATGCTAGAATCCTTCAGTTTCGCACCAACAGTCCCCAATTTGTTACTTTCTAGCGCGTACAATCGAGGGAAAAGATCTTTCAGCACACTGTCGTTACTCCACTTCTCCTCCCAGAACAGAATAGACTCCCCATTTCCCAATTTGAGATGGATATAGTCGAAAACATTAATCCCTTGAATTTGCAACTTCTTAACTTCACGCACAATGTTCAACCAACATGACCGAATTCCAGAATAAATATCCTTTCCCATTTTCCCATTTTCCCATCTTCCCCGTGAATGGCTTTGATAATTCTAACCCATAAAGATGTTTTTTGCGAATAGAATCTCCAAACCCACTTTAGCATCAAACCTCTATTAAGAGCAAACAGGCTAGAAACACCAAGTCCCCCTTTTTCTTTCGCTGTTAACACATTACTCCATTTAACCCAATAAGCTTTATTACTTCTCATGTCATTACCTTTGAAAAAGTGACTTCTAATAGACTCAAGCACCTGAAGTTCACTCAACCGAACTTTAAAAATAGACATGTGAAAAATGGGCGTCGATCCAAGAACCGACTTAAGAAGCGTCAACCTACCACCAATAGAAAGCATATTCATTTTCCATCGCGATAATCTAGACCTCACCTTATCAACAACCTCTTTCCATTCATGAACACACAACATAGACCTTCCAACTTTCGTACCTAAGTAAAGAAACGGAATTTTGAGGATAAGACACCCAAGTTTAGATGCCGCATTCTTAACCTTCGTATCATCTACATGAACTCCCATTATCTTACTTTTGCACATGTTAATTTTCAATCCAGAAGCATAATAAAAGCATTCCAAAACATGCAAAAGGGTATCGATATTAGTATCACACCATTGACCTACAAACATTGCATCGTCCGCATAAAATAAGTGAGAAAGAGTTAACGAGGTGCTAAGCTTAATACCCTTAAAGAGGCCTTCATCCACAATTCGTTGAAAAGATAAATGCAAGCTCTCCAAAATAAGGATAAAAAGAAAAGGAGATAGCGGGTCACCTTACTTGAGCCCTTTGAAAATTTGAAACTCCTCCGTAGGGCTACCGTTAATAATAATGGAACCTTTCGACGACCTTAGGCAACTTTGGATCCACTTACGCCATTTATTGCCAAACCCGAACTTATTTAAAACGTAGTCCAAGAAATCCCATCGAACCGAATCATACGCTTTCTCAAAGTCAACTTTAAAAAATAGCGCCTTCTTCTTCTTATTTTTACACCACTGCATAACCTCATTAAGAATAAACGGACCATCAAGAATTTGACGCTCCGCTATGAAAGCTGATTGTACCTCGTTAACAATGCTCTCTAACAAACCAACGAGATGATTTGCTAGGATTTTAGCAATAATTTTATAAATACTGGCAATGAGGCTAATAGGTCTGAAGTCTTTGACCATATTAACGTCCGGAATTTTAGGGCTCAAAGCAATGAAAGTGGAATTGCATCCTATTGGAATATCATCATATGTGAAAAAATAATTGACCGCCTCAAACACATCATTTTCGATTGTCAACCAGAAGTGCCGGTAAAAACCGAAAGTAAAACCATCCGGACCAGGGGACTTCTCCATCCCACAGTCCCACACCACTCTCTTAAGCTCCTCTTTTGTGACCATACACTCCAAGTCCACCTGTTGTTCAGTCGAAAGAGAACGAGGATAACACATATCAATACGAGCTCGACCATCGTTAGGATTATCGAATCTGCTTTTGAAGTGTTGAAAGAATTCAGTTTTAACACTATCTGGATCATCTTTCCATATACCGTCAACCATTATGCCCCGAATGTTCTGTTGGCTACGCTTCTTATTTAACATCCCATGAAAAAATCTAACATTCTCGTCCCCTTCCACTGCCCAATTAATTTTTGTCTTTTGGGCGACATCCATAGATTGGATCTTATTGATTTGCTGCATCGAATCAATGATCTTACTTCTTTTTATCAAAAACTCATCCGAACCGTTGCCCTTGTCCATAATCTCGTCCAACTTTTGAAGCTCCTCTCTAAGTCTGTCGATCGAATCCTTCTTACTAAATCTATACGCTTTAATCCATTCCCGAATCTTAACTTTGAGGAATTTTAACTTAAACATCATATTACGCATAGCATTATTCCCCACACTTGGAGCAGACTTCCAAGTATCTATAACAAATTGATCAAAATCCTCCAATTCCAGCCAGTAATGATAAAATCGGAAAGGAATTGGCCCATAATCATAAGAACATTCACGAAACAAAATAGGTCTATGATCGGACAAATATCTATCTAGCATAATGGCACTAATGTTACGACATATATTCAGAAGATTTTCAGAAATAAAGAACCTATCAAGCTTATTCATTTTATTAGCAGACTTATGACACCATGTATATGAACTCCCTCCTAACGAAACCTCTTCCAAACCCGCATTGGCAATGAAAGAATTAAACACATCCGCACCTAGAGCATTGAAGGTGGATCCGAACCTATCATATTTAAATCTCACCTCATTAAAGTCTCCCAACATCACCACCTCACCATCCCAGTGGTTTGAAACATGTGCCAAGTAATCCCAAACCATCCATTTATCTCGCAAATCATGAGGACCGTATACCACCACAATAAGAAGATTTATGTCGGACTTCAGCCACACCCCCCGAATAATAACAAAATAATCCGAAAGGGTAATGTTACTTCTACTAAAAGAACTCGGGTCCCAAGCACACAGAATCCCTCCTGAATTACCAACAGAATCACTATGCGCATAATCAAAATTCATATTACCCCAACATTTCTTTACACTAAACACATCAATCTTTTCCATCTTGGTTTCTTGAAGAGCCAAAAAATTAACTTTATTCTTAACACATAATTCCTTAACCCAATCTTTTTTGGCCTTTTGGGCGAGGCCTTGGATGTTCAAGGAAAGAAAGTTCATCGATGAACTACTGACGCTCCTTGTGATTCAATAATCTTCGTCAAATTATTCATACAACCCTCCATGTTATACCCCATAGTCTGCCCCACTTTCACTAATTCATCTATCAAACTTAATATCGATCCGCCGGTTCTCAGTGCCACATACTTCTTAAATAGTCTAGATCTAACAGATTCAGAAGCATTATTTGTAGAGCCCTCCTTATCATTGGTTCCATCCCGCCCACTCTGCATAATGTCCTCATTACCATTATTCACACCGTTGTTGTAATCACTCCTAACATTAACCTCATTCGGTTCTGTCTCCTTCGATCCCTCATCAGGTGTAAATCCTGGTGGGTATTTGGGACTTTGATCATTCTCCGTATTACCATCCTTATTTTTGTTAAGTAGAGAATACAAGCCAAAAGGATCCTCTAAATGCACCTCTTTCTGTCCCGAAGCCTCTTCGAACATTGTCTCAGGCACGTCTTCAACGCCATTATCATCACCACAACTAAGAGAATCATAAACTATGGGAATCTCATCATTAATACCCTCCTCAGATATATTATCATCATCAGAATCTTCCATAAACTCCGGAACCCATCCCGGGACTTCTTTGGCACGAATCCAAAACCCCTTACCACGGAAAATGATTTTGAATCGTTATAAAATATTCAAACTTGTCTTCGTGTATACACACAGTCTCTTCGAATGAAAACACATGTCTTCCTGATCGTCAATGTCCAATAATTCTCCCCATTTGATAGCAATTCTCTTGAAAGTCTTTTCCGACCAAAGCTTGAAAGGAATACCTTCAACTTCGATCCAAACAATTCTACCTTTAGGAGTAAAATCATTAAAAGCTCCTAAGAAGGCGTTAATTTTTGACAGTGTTGTTTCCAACGCATTTTATTGGTATAAGTATAGATGTAAAGCCTCGTTTAGTTGGGACGATTGGCTCAAAAACCCTTACTTGATTTCGGTGTAATTCTAGCTTTTTGCTAGTTTTTGTAAATAAATTGCTGTTAAAAAAAAAAAAAAAAAAAAAAAAAAAAAAAAAAAAAAAAAAAGTCTGAAAATATTTGTAGTCTTCGAATGAATGACCCAAAAAGAATGGTGGCTGAGCTCCTCTTTTTCTATTGGTCGAATCATGTATTTTTCTTGCTTACAAATCAATAATTGGCCAAGTTTCCAATCCTCTCATCAAGTGGTGTTGTCAGGGAATATAATCGATGTGTCGGATGTGTATCATTGAAGAGATAAGGTGCAAAATTCAAGCTTTATTTATTGGGTTTTGCTAATGAAGGGCTGTGGTTAAAAAGTGAATTTCTAATACAATTGGTTGTAGGAAACTAAATCATCCAATTAAAATGAAGTGTTTGTTGTAAATCCATATATTTAGAGATTGTTTCCGCTTTTTTCGGAATTTTCATCCAATCATAATCATTCATTGTAATCATGTAATAAAAAATTATTTCTTAACCACAACCCTTAGCAAAACCCTTATTTATTTATTTTTTTTCTTTCCGGTTGAACTCCTTTTTGCGTTTCTGTCCAAACCAACCAAAAAAAACTTAGGCTTTATTACCCGCACTCGTCCAAATAAACCAAGTCCAACACCATGGGCTTTAAGTAATTAATTAGTAGCATAGGGCCCAATGATATTGATAGCTCAAAAGTCCAACCCACGAGTTGGTTTTTCCAGCAGATAAATGCCCAAGCAAACTTCCAAATTTCGTGCATCATAATATTTTGAATGTCCAGCTATCCCTTTTATCTTTCCGCGGCCTTTTGAATCGCCTAAAACGGAGCTTGGATGAAGAAGTTATGACCAAGACAATGTGACAATATCCAAATCTTTCTTGTCTTCATTTTAAACTTGTAATATCACAACTTTAGCTCCTTTTCATGCATAACCTACATAATCACCAAATACCCTCAAAGTACATGTATAACAACGAATAATAAAGCAATAATGCGTAATTAGCATGCTATGAGGTGTATGTAAAATACACCGATCATGGGATGACTAGGATGTCAATGGTTATAATAGACTTGTAAAGGCTTAAGCTTTTTAAAATAAGTTTACGCAATTTTATGAATCTTTTATAAGCTATGAGCTTACATAAGCACAAGTTAACTAAAACATGCGTATAAGGGTTGTTTATAATTAGTCAAATTAATACTTTTAAAACTATGATAGATTAACATATAGAAACTTGAAATATATATAATTTTAAATAGATTTTTTTTTAGGTGATTTTAAAACAATTTTATGAAAAAATAAACTAATTTTTTCGGCTTCAAGTATATGTTATAACTCGTTTCACTAAACATACATTTTCGGCCAGTTTGGTAGGGCCGGCTTTGGGCCAGGCCGGGATATAAGGGCACCATTTTCTGAAAAGCCCAAATGTATATATGCTAATGCGAAGCCTTCCTTAAAACCCAATAATAAGCCTTGGATATGATAGTTATATTCAAATTTGAGGCCAGTTATTAATTCATCAATTATCACCTGTCAGCAAAAAACAAAAACAAATAAAAGAACAATAACTCTTGCCTTCGTGAGTTGCATATCGATCAACATCATCGCATTTAGTTTATATTCTGCAACGATTTATTTTTTAATTTTTTTTAATTTTTTTAATTTTTTAAGGTTATGGAGAGGTAACTCTTGAGTCTTGAGCTTTGTTTTTCTCTTTTTTATGCATCTTTCGTTTAGATTTCAATTTGATAGGATTTATCGCATGTTATAAAGTAGTAATATCATACTATCTTATAAAGTATTTAACCTTTTTGAGGCATTAACGCCTTAAAATTCAGTAATACAAATTTATCTATACTACTTATAAAGACAAAACGGTCAAAGTGGAAAAGTGAATACTTAACTTTTGGTCAATCCCGATTTTGCCCCTGCGAAATTTATGGCATGGAAATTAACATTGAAACTGATCCTGCGAAATTTATGGAAAGTCTTTAATTCATATTGAAACTGCCAATCATCATGGGCGGGCACATTAGCTTCTTATGAACGCCTCTTGACTGCTAAATCTATAAATCTATAAACCCTAAAAAAACACACACACACAAAATCATAAACACACTTTTCCATCTTAAATTTTTTCTCTTTCATCGTAACCTAAAAAAACACACTGCTACCCTAGAAACCTTATCTCAACAAAGCGCACCACAAATCTACAACCAAATCCACAAAACTCACTTGATTTTTGACCTTTAAGCTGAAAAACATAAACCCACGAATGAGATACAAGAAACTTTAAAGATCTTTGGTTGTGTTTTTGTAGATATAAGATATTTAGTTTGTTTATGCGTTATTTTTTTGTATGTCTCAGGCTTTGGTGATGCTGAGTTTAATTTGGATCTAAATCTAGAGGTTTTGTTCTTTTGGTAACTTTTAATTGTGTAATTTTTAGTTTATGGTTTCATTTGTAATTTTTTTTGTTGATTATGTTTAAAGATTGAAGGATGTAGAAAAATATTCGAAGAAGAGTGAAATGAATGTGTGAAGATATATAGCAATTCTTAAATCTTTGAGGAGTTATTTTGTTTAGGATGGTTGTTTAATTTTAATAAGTAACTTGTAAAGCTTTATCGTTCATCAAAAAGTTTCGTGTTACTGATTTGCAAATAAGTTTACCAGCTTCTTATGGTCATTTCCTATGTTATTTTTATATTCTCAGTTGAGTTGATACAGTTTAGATTTTGCAACAAAAAATTAATAAATAAAAAAATTGTTAATTGGTGCATATGATTTTGATAGGGTGTTTTATATAGTCAGTGAAGATTTTTATATGCTTTCTATTTTGTTGGCAGTTGACAATGGTGGGACTTCACAATTATGATAGAACAAACAAGTTCAGCTGATGCAAATATATTGCGAGTATAAAAAATGATGAGAATTCATGATAATGTTAAAACTTCATCTAAAAGATATGCAAATATTTTTGTGTTAAAAGTCCAACAAACATTACCATTCATTTGCAGATAACATGTTGATAAAATGACAAGATTACGTACTACTTGCTTTGACGAAATGAGTATGGGTCATTGAGGAAAGTCATGCATGAAAATGATGCGAAAGTTACAAGTATGATGAAAAGATTGAACTTTACATAGGTTAAAGGACAACGAGTCTATGATGATAGGCTCATAGAGTTTATACAGACCCTTTAATAGGGGGTTTTGTGAGGCCCTGTGTTGTGAGTTTATACGATGTGCATCGCGTTTTGTACATTTTGACCAAAACTCCCTATTATCACATCATAGGAGGGTCTTAATAACGTTACCTTTTTGCAATATCTTAAACCAAATCAAATCATGATATATCGACCATATAAAAATTTAGAATTTGGTTTATCAGAAATATTATGTTATACGGAGTATATAAGAAAACATAGCATAAACTAATCCTCTAAACAAATTCGTTACATATACTCATTGGTACGTGTAAATATTAAAAATAGTTGCAACTAAGATTAATGTAACAAATACCTATTGTTTGCTACTTATAATTAACGAACCATGTCAACTTTATCAAGGTGTTTTGTTAGCTAAAACCCAACAAAATAATTTGTATTTTGAAGTAAAACGAATCTGAGAAGACTGTCGGAATTGGTAAGAACAGGTGAATCGAGCCGGATCGGGATCATTTTCTTCGTGTTTTACGTTAATCAGCTCGTCATTGTTATTTTGTTGATGCCTGAACTTTAATCACAGAGTAACCGCCGTCGCAACGCGCCGGTACCCTGATAGTTTTAAATAATGATTTAACTCATTTAAGTATCATTATTTAAAATTTGAGCGACCCAATAGAAGAAAAGATAGTTGACTAAATTAATTGAATAAGTTGAGTAAATTAATTGATCAAATAACCAAAGTATAGTAAGTCATTGTATTTTGCGTTTTTATTCACTCATTAAACTATTTCTATAATTTTATAAAAGAAATTTTTAACTCATTTTTGGCAACCGAGTACCTAATATCAACTTGTTATTTATCTAACCTGTCCAAATTACGTGTCATGTCATCTAATAAGTCACTTTTAACTGGTTTCTAAGTTATTTTGAACATATATTTCTTTTTATTAAATTTTCTACTTAAAAAGTTTGTTATATTTCCTCGTCTGCAAACAAGAATATAGGGTTTTGCTTTTAATTTGTCTTATAGCTTGTTACTACATCTTATAACTTTAACCTTTAAATAAGAGATATGCCAATATCAATAGTAAAATGAGAGTAATGAACATTTTCTATAATATAGTGAACTATAAAACAATAAAAAGGATATAGTGATTTAACTGAACAAAAAATGAAAGCAAAATGACTTCTTTTTTTATTAATCCTACCTATTACTTAATCCGTTTCAAAATTATTGTACTCAAATTAAAAAATGCACAATTTAAAAAAAGTGAGACCATCACACCGTTAACCGATCAAATATTATCTTAATTCACTAAACAATTTTTCCATTGATTAACACAAGAAAAGAGATATTATTTTGGCACAACCAAAATAAAAGAGGGAAAAACAATTTTTGAGAGTGAGGGAGTACCACATCTATATTATGTATAAAACAAAAATGGTCAAAGTGAAAATTAAAGAAAATGAAATGTTGAAAAAATTAAAAAGGAAATGTTGAAAACAAATGTTTCAAAAGGAAACTATTAATACACATCAAAAATCGGGTTGACCTAGGACGCTTCAAACCCAGCGTGTTGACCTGGTTTAATTTGACCTGTTTTTTTTACTCAACCTATTGAACCAACAGGGTCGAATCAGGTTGCAAAACACTATGTTTAATCCCCAAATTCTTAAACTTTTATTATTTTTCGTTTATAACCCATAAACGTTTTTTATCACTAAAACTATCTGCCGCTATAAAATCCGTTGTTATGCACGGGTACTCGTCTAGTAAGGTAAATGTACAATTAATTTAAACGCACTTTCTCAACATTAAATACCTTAAAAACTTAATTTAATTTCAACAATACAAGTATTCATGCAATGTTTACCATTCATTACGTCCTCATATCAACCAAACATGATTAATAACGGTAATAAATCATTACATTACATCATTTATTTCATTACTTTGTTTATTATATTCAGTTGACATTTCATTCCGTAAAAGTAATACTGGTCATGTAAAAATTCAATTGAGGTTTAGCCATGTAAATATTGCAAACTTTTTTTTGTCAGTGTAGAATATTGGAAATAGTGTAGAATAATAATCCTATTTGTCGTTCGATTGTTTTTCGTTAGCTTTTTATACTTTGACTGTGATCAATGTAACTCTACAAATGGCTATGCAAGACGTATGAAGCCCGACAAATCACTAGACTTTCACTATTTTTAGATTAATTAAGTGATTAGGACACAATGACCTTCAAAGTTTTACATGCTTAACTATAGATAAAGAGGTTAACATATTTGGATGTTACTGAATTTGGCATTTTTGCTCATTATTTTTTTTTATTTTATTATAATTTTTTTTCACTTGATATTTAGATATTTTTATAAACCTAAGCGTAAAAACAAGTGATTTGAGGGTAAAATTTTAAAAAGTTTATCAGCTTAAGTAATGTCTTCAGTAAGTTTTGTAGTCCAACGTATACTTTTTTGAGTTAGTACGTAATCCGTATATGGCTTTACATAATGTTCGTAAATGAATTTTGAACTATAATCTATGTCTTGGGGTTTTTTTTAATAAGGCTCATTCTGAAACAATGTAATAACTTAAAGGACCACAATCAGCAGACCATGTGCAATAGTCCATCCATTTACCTGATCCGTCAAGCATCCAATACAGTCCACACACCAAAATAAATTTCATGGGTTCTTTTAAAACTTTCAAAACTACAAAGGACCATAATCATAACTCAAATGACCAGACTCATCATTCCTTAAAACTATTTGAACTATAGGGTTCATTTCGAAACAATTCTCACAAGTTAAAGGACCATAATGACATTGGTCCAGTTATTAACTCATTACTCGCTCATTTCCATTATATCACAAGTTAGGTCAATGCTAGTCAGTAGATTAAGTTTTGGTTGCCTTTTGCTCTAGTTTCCATTATATCACTAGTTTAACAGGTTGTTTGGATTAGTTTGTTTAGTTGTGTGTTTGTGGGATTTAGTGTTCAAAACTTGATCATTCATCTTACTCAGTATCTAATTAGACAAGAACATTTAGTATTTTAGTGGTTATGACCCTAAAAGTCAAAATCATCTCTATATTGGTCTAATTACTTTTCTGTGTTGGATTTGAAGCAGCACAAGCTTAATTTTAACTCACAAGTAGGTAATAAAGCTCATTTTAGTTCTCATATAGCTTAACTAATCGTATTCAGTCCTTAAATCAAGATAAAAATCCCTTTTAGTCAAAGTTTCAAGTTTATGCAAAAAGTCAAATTTTATACCTTGTGCAGAAATCTCAAAAATCCCAAGAATTGTTTAGATTTTTGTGTGAGGAGTTAGGGCTTGAAACTTTCAGAAGTTATAGTCCACCACCTCATCTTCAAAGTCCCACCTCCATTATATTTTTGTGAATTTTTCTGTGGGCCCCACAAGCCCTCAAAGTAGCCCCACCAGGGCTGTTTTTCCGAAATTCCAGCCATTTAGTTTTTGATTTTTCATTTCTTCATTATAAGTCCGTTTGACCTGAAATTTGGTTTGTAGCTTATACTTTTGCTTATTTACTTAGTGGTATTTTTATTTTAATTTTTAGATTTTTTTTACAAGGGTAAATCACCCTTTTTAGGGCTGCAAATCTTGAATTCAGCAAATACCATTAAGGGGGTGTTGGGTTCAGGAGTATGCTATGTACCCTAGTGTGTTTCAGTAGAAGTGTTTGGTGTAGACATGTTTCAATAGGTCACAATAGGATAGTCAAGTAATAAAATCCAGAGGTCTTTCATAAAAAAGTCAATTTCATGTTTGATTTCATCTTATATACATAACTGTTAGGATTTTTGAGTACCAAGCTTTCATTTTAAGTTTAGCTTCTGTTATTCTAGCTTGTTTTAGCTTCTGTTTAACTTAAAACATTACATTAAGCAATCTAGGTTCATTAGAAATCCACAATAGTCAACTTAGGTGTTTAAGTCTCAAAAGTCAAAATCATCCTTAGGCAGAAAAACCAAAAATAGCAAGAATTGTTGTGATTTTAGTAATTAGTTTTAGGCTTTGTGCTTTTCAGAGAATGTAGTCCACCACCTCATCTTTAGAGTTCCACCTTCATTGTATTTTTTGCCATTTTTTGTGTGGTCCCCACAAGCCAAGAACACACAGCTGCAGGGGGCATCACCTCCCCTGCTGCAGCAGCTACTTCTCCACTGTCACCACTTTGGTGGGCCCCACAGGCCACCTCAGTGGGCCCCACACCCTCCCCCTTGGCTCTTTAGACTCACAAGCTGGCCCTCTACACATTTCAAGCTTTTGTTGAAGCTTAAGCTCCCTGGGACCCACCTAGAATCACCCCTTAACTCTGTCCCATTTCTGTGTTGAAAACAAGTTTTGAAGTGCTTATTTGAGTGCTTATTGCTTATTCAGTGGTACCCTTTAGTTGATTTAGCTTCATTCCTGTCCAAGTAACTTAGTTGAATCAAGTTTCACCCCTGTGGACCCCACAGAGGGTCATTTCCATCAAAAAGTCAATAAAAGTCAATTGTCAAAGCTTTTAGTGTCCAATTTGCTTATTTTTGATATCTAAAAAAGTTGTTTTTACAAAAGTTTCATGTTTTTAGGTATAAAATAGTTTTGTAAAAGAAAAATCCAGAAAAACCAATTTTAAAATAAGTGATAGTTTCTATTTAATGTAATTTAACTTTTTAATTTTCCTTTTTAGATTTTTATTAAGTAACTTACATTTTTATATTTTTCTTAATTTCCTTTTATATTAAAGTATTTTTAGAAAATTTTCCAGAATTTTATTTTGTCATTTAGTATTAATTAGATTTAATATTAGTTTAATTAATTATTAACTAATATTTAAGTATTAAAAAGCATAATTAGTTTTTATTAAGCAAACCCTAGTTTTTATATTTTTCCTAGCTTTTATAAGTTATAAAATAATTTTAGGAATTTTCTTATAATTTCTACTGTTCATCTTTTAGTTTTTATAATTTAAATAGTTTAATTAGTAATTAATTAATATTTAATATAATAATTAGTAAAATAGTCTAAATATAATTTTTAGGAACTTTTTATAATTTTTTAGGATTCCTGTAATGGTTAATTAGTTTTATAAATTTTTCTATAATTTTCTAGTCACTTTTAGTATTATTAGTAATTTAAAAATAGTTTAAATAGTTTAATTAATATAATTAGTAATTAATTAATATAAAAATCACAAAAAGACAAAAATACATATTTTTAAGTTTTTATATAATTTTTAAGTTATTTTAGAAGTTTTGAAAATAAATTTTCATTTTCTTAGTTTTTATTTAATATTATATTATATTTAGTATAAGTTAAATATTAATAATAAGTAATTAAATAGTTTTAATTAATAATAAATAATAAAATAATAAAAAAAAATAATTTTCTTTTTAATTTCATTTTAAGTTTGTAAAAGTTTCATTTTCACCCCCTGTAGTTTATTTTTCCTTAAAACTCACCTTTTTCTTAGCACGCAATCGTGTCTGATTTTAATTTGGTTTACGTTTATACATTTCTGTTTCCCGTAATTGTTAATACTGTTATTCCTAATCCTTCCAGTAGTATAAACAAATCCAAATCTTTATCAGGTTACTTCCCATTCAAATTCACCCGATCACAAACCCGTTTTTATACCATCCACACCTCGTCGGGGCATAACGACCCGGGGAAACACTATACTTCTACGGAGATTGACTCTTAGGCTGTTTGACCTAGTTGACCATCCTTTGGTCAATTTAGGTTGACCGTTTGGAGCCAATCAAACATATACCAAAATTCATCACTCATAATACCTCTTGAACAATTAGATTTTCTACTAATTCAAGACTTGTTTTTGCTAATTCCAAATATCTTTTTCTACCATTTTTTAAAATGTATGCAAAATCCATTAGAAAAGAGGATGTTTGATTGTTGATGTTGTCAAGGGTTTTACATCAAGTACTTTGACCATCATAACTCATATATGAGAGTTATGGGATTTTGTGTGTGGCGTTTGGAGATAAAGAAAACACAAAAATGTGTTGTTTTCGTGTTTTTAAATGAGAAATAGATTAGATGATGTTTGTGCGAGAATGATAAAAAGAAAAGGCTGAGCACTAATATTTAAGTGGGGCCATAAAGGAAAGAAAAGTGGGGCCATAAAGGAAAGAAAGAGACCAATTTACCCTCATACGACTTGCACATAGGAGCTTTAACGGTCAAAATTAATGTCAGTTCGGTTAAAGGACAGCTGTGTTAAGAGTTTTATTGTTAGTAATTGTGGGAAAAAAAAAGTCAAGTGACCAATACTAAAAGTCAACACAAACCATAAGGACCATTTATGTAATTTACTCTTATAGTTTGTGTAGCAAAATGTTTGACACAAAAAAATGTTTTGACTATGTGTGAACATTGTGTTACATTATTTTCTTTTGGTTTCATGAAATATTATAATCCTTTTAAATACATATACTTCAAGTTTCATGTTATTGATTGTAATTAAGAACTTCTAATGTTTGTTTAATATATATTCATCTTTTAAACAACCCTTTCAACCTATGTTGGATAAAATTTGATCACAGTATTTAGCATAGGCATGAATAATAATTACCGTGTTTCCTTAATATTTGATTAAATGTTGGTTAGGTACTCTAACGGTGTGTTCTTGAGTTTTCATAATAAAGAAAAGGGAAGTAAAGTAGGAGTAAATATTTTCCTACCACTTTTAGAAAGAAACACTTTACTTCCAAAATCATCCAAATCATACTATGTGAATGTAAACCTTTTCACTTTCCTTCTTTAAAGTAAAACTCAAGAACACAATGTGAGAGTAAACCTTTTTAGTTTATTTCATTTTCTTCCTTTAATGCGACTCGAGAACACAGTGTAAAAGAACACATTATCTATTTCACACTAACCAAATTAGTGCTCCATACTTTATTGAAGTTTTTATGTTTAAACCCATAACATTAAAACTAATTTTTCACTACAAAGTATAAAAAAGATTAAAATAACAATAATTAAAATAAAAATAAACCCCAAAAAAGCACGTGCAAACAACAACAAAAAATCACTCAAAAAATTTTATGCATCACTTTCCCTCTAACAAAAACCACCAAAATTTCATCAAATCCACCCAAACCAAATTCAATTTCCCTCCCCTTTTCCCCCAAATCAAAACCCAAACCCTAACTTTTCAATCCCACAAAATTAATCTTCAATTCACAAAAAGTTCACATTTTTATGTAATAACTCCAATCTTTTCACAAAACCCATCTTTTATTTCCATCAATTTCATCAAATTTATTAAAAAATAATAATTGATTTTTATTGTTTTTATGGGTGCAGGTGAGATTGATAATTATGGGTAGTGAGGATGAATCAGATAGTCGTACTACTTGGGATTTTTATGTATTCTGTTACTGATTGTTTAGTTTGAACTGGTTATTGTTGGCGTATTCAGAATCATAAGTACGGGTGAAATGAGCTATTTTGGTTATTGTTACCGATAGCAAAGGTATTATTTTTTTACACTCTTGATGTCTCTGTTAAGTATCTCAAATAAGGTAATATTAACAACAAAGCCCTCTGTTTGAAACTAGTATTCATAGGAATTATGGAATTTTTTTGTGATATGATGTGATCTGATTGGTTAATGATATATTTGGAAAGTGTGTAGTTAATAATTTGCTCCATGTGTATCATTAACGAACAGGATAATATGTTAAAGTGTGTAGTTAATAATTTGTTTTATGATACTAAAAATCTAACTGTGAAGTGTGCATCACTGGTTGTACAGTTTGAATCTGAGAACTAGTATGGATGAACAGATTGTATAATAGGAGTTTAATATAACTAGTTAGTTTAGGAGTGTTTTATGATATCAAATGATCTTACCGGTTAATGATGAATTTGAAGCACTTAATTTAAATTTGCTTAGTGTGCATTACTGGTTGTATGGTACATATATTGCTGCACGTCCGGAATAATTCAACTCTGAGAACTGGAAACTAATATGGATCAGTTTGATATAACTTGTTTAACAAAATAAAACCCCAATTACACGAGTACAAGCTATCTGCTATTAAACTAATATGGATCAGTTTGGTATAACTTGCCACTGCCTTCACTTGTCATGCTGCTGCACCCTCACATAATAAGATAAAAAGAAAGATAACTGGCTAAGGATTTCAACTCCAAGATACTAGCCATCTGCTGTTAAACCTTCTACCAAACATCCCAAAAACCAATTTTGCAGGAAACCTACTTTATGCGCCATCTGCTGTCAAAATGTAACTTCAAAAATTAGTTTGTTACATAATTTTTTTTTAGTGATGGGAAGATATTAAAAGCAGCAACCTGTAACTTAATAAGGAGCTTAGTGGTGACTTGATCAATGGAGTCAAAAAGAGAATCAACTTTAGAAGTGCAAGTCTTAAACTTGGAAATAAGCAAAGAATAAGCTGATGAAGGGAGGGAAGGAATATCTCTCAATTCACAATAGGATTATGAATCACATATCTACAAAACAAATTAAAAACTAGTAATGAATTAAACCAAACTTTTTTAATTAAGAAAAATAAATAAAAGTTGAAATAATTACTTCCAAATAGAAGGGATGAAGTTGGTATTAATTCCAGCTTTATCGAATTCAGTTTGAATGAAGGTGGCATCAAAAACAGCTCGAAACGTTGTCATATTTATCAAAGTGTTTGTTCTAATTTAGGGTTCATGAATGAATGATGTGAGATTTATGTGTCTGTAATTGGGGTTTTATTTTGTTTCAGTTGGGCCACTAAGTACTTGATATAACTTGTTTAACTAATATGACCGATGTAGTGTTTAGCAATACACGAGCATAGTACTTTAAACACAGACGTAGGATCATCAAGCAGTTACAGTTTACAATCTTTCCTACTCTAAATTCTACCTTTGCCATCATACTGTAAATGGTTTTCTAGAAGTTGACGTTTAGGGATCGGTGGTGCTTACCCCTTGTTGAATCTCAGTATCAAGTGCTTTAGGGTGTGGTGACTGTGGTCTTCTTTGCATACCCAGGGTATATATTTTAATGTTTTTAAATTTATATGTTTGTTGATGTTATTTGATATTGACTGAATTCATATTAAGGGGGTGTTTGGGACTCTTGCTTTTTTACTGAAACTATAGTACTACCCTGTTTTTCAATAGAAAGTAGCTGCAACAAAATTGAATTCTGATTATTTCTAGATTCTTACACAAGTGAACTACTATTGAATTTTGAAGAAGAGTGAGTGCGGATTATGGAACTTTAAGTAGTGAAACTGAAGCATAACAACGTTATCTTGTATTTAGTTGTAGCTTGGTAAGAGGCTGAGAATTTCAGCCAAAGTTGTCAAAGGGTCTAAGTGCACTAAACAACGTTAAGGATATAGCTATATTTTCTTTGATTTCCCTCAAGTAACTAGATAAGTTGGCAGTTGTAGGTAGTTAGTAGAATGGTTGTAAAAGCACCAGGTTTACTTATATTTTCTCTGATTTCTCTCAACTAGATACGTTGTCACTTGTAGGTAGTTAGTAGAATGGTTGTAAAAGGACCAGGTTTAGCTATTAAGTTGAGTACATAGCTCTGTATCATGGGTCGCAAACTGTAACGAAAGTTAGACAAAGATAACACCTTAAAATCACATTGATTGATAAGTGATCTTAAGGATCTTATCTGTGTTTAATCTTTTATTTATCTGAAACTTTCTGTATGTATGCCTGTGTTTTTCTTGGATGAACCAGTGGATGCCTGCACTAGGCAAGTAGGCATCGGAGGTTACTTCCATACACCAATCTTAGTTTATAGCATTTTCGTGTATACTTTTTTCATTGTAGTAAAGTTACTGCTATAAGGGTCAAGCATCACTTAATAGAACAACTTAGGATCTGCATATATACATTCATTCCTGTGAATCTGCTGGTGTTCAATATGTGTGGCATCAATTGTAGTGTAGTGGATTCTTTTTGTTCTGATCTACTTATCTGTACAGCAAGTTCGTTGATGACCTGTTTATATAAACTTATCTTTGTTGATGCCAGTTTCATATTTTTGTTTCTAAGTGAAATTTTCAATACCTCAAATTGACTTAACCACAAACAGTTTTAACTATAACTTTTGGTTTTCTTTTTCATTTTTTAGGAGATTATGGTCTGAAGCGTCACGTAGTTTAATGTCTTACTACTCTAATGTGTTGGTACTTGGTGACATCCCATAGCGTGTTTATTCAGGACCATCAAAGTCTGTATGCTATTAACCTTCTAGTTTCCTACTGAACCTTGTCACACACTTAGCATTTCATTAATGGTTTTGATATTAATCTATTTGATCTTAGCAATAAGATCAACTCATTATCTAACTTGTCGGTTTTTAGTCGGTTTTGTCGGGTTTCGACCCGAACCAACCCGAACCGACCCGACATGTCCGGAAAAGTGCAACCCGATACAAAACCGAGTTTCATTCGGTCGGGTCGAGTCGGTTCGGTTTCAGACTGGTTTTCGGGTCGGGTCAGGTTCCCAAAAGCTCAGCCCTATCGTGAACAACTTGATAGATTTGAGAATTTGGATGGATTGGTATGCCCTTTAACATCCACCAAATAGACATTTTTGTTTAAAGAAAACTTATAAACCACTAATTGTCAAGTGTGGTAATTGCATGTTATTGTAGTAGACTATTGACTTTTTGACGTAGAAGTTCACACAAATTGTCTATAGTGTATAGTAACCATACCTTTTATTGAATTATTCAAAGTTTGAAATTAATAAATAACAAAACAACAAACATGAATATGATATGCATGCACCTTCCCAGCCTAGTGGTCTTTGAAAAATGATAAATATTAAACAGGTCTTCAAGGGCTGCTACAGCCTAGTGGTCTTAAACTAGCAATGGAGATATTCATTGATTAGTCACTGCATATGTGCATCATTTGCTAAACTGTTTTTGTAATTTTTTGTAAAGTTCCTAGCAGCAAAAATGGTTGACCAGCAATAAGATCATAGCAAAGTCAGCAAAGTGTGGATCAAAAAAAGTGCCAACTTGAGTTGAGAAGTTCCAACATCTTTCACATTTTGAACCTTCCGCACGTGAAACACCGATCCTAGGTAAAATCTGACCAGAAGCATGTTGACTCCTAGGTTTAGAATATCGATGTAAAAACATGATACACTATAGAGGTGAAAAAATGCGCTGTGTAATGGGGGCTGAAACAGGCTTCATACGGGTCAACCCGAAACATTTTTTGTCAAAATTTCTAGAATTTATAGATATTTAGTGTCTGTGATTAAGAAAACTGTATTTGTATATCAATAAATAATCCCAACTTTATTAATACAATGATTTATAAAGTTTGATGCATTAAAGTTACTGTTTGGGAGACCTTCGGCCAGTTTTCTGACCCGTTTTGCTCTAAGAGACCTCTTTTAATTAACCAGATTTATCCATTCATAAGTCGATGGATCAAAATTGCCATGTATAATAAAATTATTCTTTTTGTCAAGAGACTACCTGGAGCACAAGTCACAGCTGCAAGAGCACGACCCGGTTGACCAGCAATAACATCATAGCAACGTCTGCAAAGAGTGGGGTGATTAAGAAAAGAATCAGCTTGAGTCAAGAAATTCACAATTTGAACCTTCTGCAAATCCATATTTTCTTAATAAACATATTTTTTTTTTAAAGAAAATTATAAACTACCACGGAGTAATTGTTAAGTGTGGTAGTTGCATCATTCTTGTAGTAGATAGTAGACTATTCACTGGTTGATGTACTATTAAGTTCACACAAATTGTCTATAGTGTATAGTAACCTATATGATATTCATGCACCTTCCCAGCCTAGTGGTCTTTGAAAAACGATAAATATTAAACAGGTCTTCAAGGGCTGCTACAGCCTAGTGGTTTTAATTAATTGCAACTAATGAAGTGGCATGGTGGTAACTTATACTATACATGACATCGCATAGCGTGTTTGTTACAAATCTATGTACGACAAAATCTGAAATTTCATTTACATCTGTAATGTAGTAAAATGGATGAAAGCCACAAAGGTTTATAACTAAAACATTACACTTTGTTTTTCATGTTTTTCCAAATGCTGCTCAGAATCAACATTGTGCATCATCCTTTTGTTTGTTTCTCGACGAAGTCTTTAATCATCTCCTTCAAATGCTGTGTACGAACAAAATAGTTGTAATTAGCTTAGGATATGGAGTTGTGTCTTAGAGAATAGATAGCTCATTTTATAACATTAAAATGACTCATTCGACCATTGAAGTCAATATTGGAGTCGAGTGTTTAAAATAGAGTAGCAAATTTAACGCTGGCATATGATGAAAATTTGGGATCGAGTGGTTAGATAGAAACCTGCAGTTCGTGATGAAGCACAACATGTATTCTTCAGTCGTCTATTTTTCTGCAACATCAAACAAATACACAATTAAGACTAGAAATAACAGAAATGTTAAAAAGTTTAACAGGAAATCATTTCTACTAAAATGCAGTATGTAATGCTCTCTAGGAAGAACACAAAAGCGGTTGAGCAAAGAAAGCTAATTTCCACTGGACAAAATTTGGAAAACGCAATCCATCCCATTATCACGATATTTGGAAAACATAACAAATTATAAGCTCATTGGATTGAACTAGTAGAGGGCTGAGGCAACTTATTACGTTTCAATAATCCCATTATCACAAAACACAATATCAGCACCACAATCGAATGCCCAACAAACAACAAATTCATCAATGCCACACCCCTCAATCTATCCTCATCAAGAACACAGTTACATCAGCACTCCCCTCACCACGAACAATCACCACTTTACCACACCCTTTAAACGCAAACTCATCACTATACAATGACAACCCAACTTGCAAAACCCAAGTACCTTTCAAAACAATCCCACCCGACAACTAAAAATCAGCAAAAAATGCAGATGGCCAAATGGAAAGATAAAAAATAAATGGGTTGATATTGCCACCTCTAGTTTACAGCCTATAGAACTGCTTTATTAGAGCAAACCGAGTCTTTAGTTTAGAACTGCTTTATTAGGTGTGTGAGCCCTACCCAACCCAACTCATTTCACCCTTCTTATAAAGTTACCCATTTTAGCCCGTTGTCTGACCCACCCCCTTTGCCAGGGCAATTATGGAATATACCTGACCAACTCTCAGCCGGTGGCTGTCAGAGTAATGGAAGAAGCGGTAAAGGGCTGCAAAACCATGCAGTTTTTTGTGGATTGTCCTGCTGATCACTTTTCTTCTCAACTAGAAGATACGTCTACCAGTCGGGATCAGTAACATCAATGGGATTGCTACCTGATACAGAAACAATTGAAATGGATAATTTAGCACTAATTTATGCAGATAAGCATGCAAAACCACATATTTATTTATTAATCAAGAGCAGCTGAATGTTACCATCAACAAGGAGAAGAACAAGTGGTACCAATCCACAGTAAAGAAGACCCATAGATTCGCCCTCGACATAGACAACCTAATCATAACAGATAGGATTGAGCAACTGCATCTCAACATATTAAAACGTGATACATGCAAATAAAACACGACTTTCCAATAGACACAAAAGACCTCTATTATTTACTCTGTAAAACATGAATCAGAAATGGTTGTAAACATGACATGACCTTTCATGTAAAAGGTAAGTGTAATACGCACCTCAAGCTCATCTGCTTTCGAATCCTTTAACCCCTTGCTATTCACAGATGGCTGAAGTATTTTCCCATTTGAAATCATACATCTGTTCATTGACAAGCATCAAAAATCAACCAAGATATCAAAATAAAAAGGGTGATAGGAAACAAATTAATGAACCCACGGAGACACTTTACATACTTGATATACTGATTTTCTGTGGAAAACGTTTAGAGGAAGTCATCTTTTGTCTCAGCAAGATTATCTGCAAAAATATTCTACACAGAAGAAAATGAGATAGTCATCAACTGCACACAAATAACAACCAACATGCAAAAGATGTGTAGGATGATCACCTGAAGAGAAGTTTTAAGATCCGTGACTCCTTTCCCAGCCTTTACCAGTGACATACAATATCAACCATTGAAAAGACACGAAATCAGATTTATATATACAGAAATCAGTCATTAAAGAACCGGAAACACGATTCAAAAAAATATAGTACACAATGTGTACTTACATCAGATGTGCTCTCAAAAGAAATATCAACATATGCTTTAAATGATATGCTGTTGATCCAGACAGTGATCTGCATTAATTTTTTACACATTAATACTAAAAACCAGAAACAAATTTTTCACACGATAGAAAGAATATAAACAATGACGATCTAGGAGCTTTGACTATGCATGCACTAACATAGCCAATATAATTTATTGAGTATTGCATAACAATAACACTTTCTGTTTGACTTTTATATAAGTGCAAAGACCCCCAATTACATATGAGTAGCATATGCCAGAAACCACTTATTAAATAATTTAAATATCAATAAGTTGGATAATAATGATATATACCTTTAAGCCTTGGCAGCCGTATATTTTTCCATCTTCTTCAAAAAAGATACTTGGGTCAACAGGTTCAATGGGGAAGCTTTCCGGAGATCCCTCTTCCTCTTCTTTAGAAACTGAAATTTACTATACGAAGACATCATCAGGGCTAAGACAAGCTCAGACAGAGTTACAAACTATGAAATCCACTTAAAAACAAGATAAACAAAAAGATACAACTAATAAACACATCTTCAGCCACTAAGCAACTAGCCAAACATACCAATAGTCACATTTATACCTCTATACCCTATACATCATGATAAACAAACTTCAACAGTAACTCTAATTAAAACCTTGAACATCAAAAAAGTGTATCAATGCGTAACTCCAAATTGATAATTGACACAAAATTATATTAGAAGGGGGTGGTTGTGGATTGCAAATTTTCAGCTTACACTCTATAAGCACTTCAAAATAAGCACCTACCAACGTGATTATTGCATAATCCCATAGCAATCCAAACACTTTGAGATGTAGATTTCACTTTTAACAACACAATATGCATTCCCAAACACCCTCTAATCAAATCTAACATTATATCAACTCTAAAAAGTAAAGTTTCTTTAAATTAAAGTATTTTCTTAGTCCTAATATATCAAAACCTCAATACCAAATTTACATTTTGAAAGACTACTAACTATTCCAACTTGGGGAATAATTTACAGCACATCCAAACACTCTCTATAGTATTAACATACAATTCCGAAGCAATTACTGCCTTATAGTTGGTAATGATAATTATGTAATATTACATCTACTCTATAAAGTCATTTTCCTCCGGATTCAACCAACTTGGACCGGTAATTCTACGCTCAAATTTTCATTAATCTGTTTCACTACAAATGAATATCTAATTTTTTTTTACTAAAATTCAAGTATTAATAAGCACATACAGAGGTGTAAACAACACATAATTCAACAGTTGTATTATACCTAACTTGATAATGGCGAAGATGATTGAAGACGGTTACGGTGATGATGGTGCCGGAGTTAGGGTTTCGGTGGTGGTGGATAATGACGGTGGAGATGATTAGGTTGATGACGGAGTTAGGGTTTCGATTGGCAAAATTATGGTGGTGGTGGTGGTCGATAATGATTAACGGTGGAGCAATTAGGTGAGAGAGGGACAGTCTTTATTTTTATATTTTGTTTTTATTTTTATCTTTTGTTGCTTTATTTTTATATTTTGTTTTTATTTTTATCTTTTGTTGTTTTTTATTTTTAATAGCCTATATTTTGGTGACTTTCATAAGGGGAGGGAGTGGTTCTGTCAGTTACTCTCCTTTCACTCACTCTCAACCAATTTTCTTACGCCATATCATTCTTCACTTTTTCTCTCACTCACTCATATTTTTAGAGGAGCACTTCACTCACCCTTCACTCACTTCCTTTTTTTCTTTTCTTTTTTCTTTTTTAAATTCCATTAAAATTTATTAAAAACTAAAATTTCATTAAAATTAAATAAATATTACATAATATTATTAAAAAACATAAAATAACTAAAATTCCATTAAAACTAAACTTAAAACATTAAATCCTACAAACTACACGGCCACCCGTATTTTGCGCATATCTCGCGTTTCCGTGTGATGACGAATTGCTAAAACTCCGGGTCCGGGATATTGTCGTGCGGGTCCATATCGACCTCTTCCTCCTCTTCGACTTGTTCTTCATCAATTTGTTGTGTCTCGGGTACCACGTTAACATTGTCAAAATATTCATCATCATCGGTATCATCACGAATGGGTAACGGTTCACTAACCCGTTCATGCCTTTTTTGTTGGGTATAGCGCGACTCATACGGGTCGAAGTTAGTAGGCATTTGTGGTGGGGTTTGTTGGTTATAGTTCGCCTAAAATGGGTCGAAGTTAGTAGGAATTTGCGGGAGGGGTTGTTGGGTGTAGAAAACCAATGGTGGAGATTGCGGGTACATTTGGGGGTGGTAAGGTTGTGCTTGAGAAGATGATTCGAGACCGGGTTGAAATTGAATTCGAGGACGAATTGCGCCTCTCGATTCACCTCTCGATCCACGACCACCTCTTCTAGGATCTCTAACTTTTTTGCCACGTTCCATATTTTTTTTCTTTCAATATGTTTTTTTTTTTTTCTCTTGGAAGGTTTTTTTTTTTTTTTTTTTTTTTTTTTTTTTTTTGGTATGTTTTTTTTTGTTGTGCTTTCCACCCTCAACACACTCCTTTATATAAAAAAAATAATCTATTTGATCTTAGCAATAAGATCAACTCATTATCTGACTTGTTAGTATTGGTGATAAGAAAAAAGTTTATAGGTTGGAAACGAAAAATAATAAAAGTTTGAGGATTTGAGGATTAAACATAATATTTTAAAACCCGGTTCGACTTCGGTGGTTTAACCGATTGAAAAACGGGTCAACCCGACGGGTAGGGTAAAAAAAGGGTCAAATTAAACCAGGTCAACCCACCGGGTTTGAAGCATCCCGGGTCAAACCGGTTTTCGATATGTATTAATAGTTTCTTTTTGAAACATATATGTATTAATAGTTGAAATTGCTCATAATTAATTATTTCAACATTATCTTTTTTACTTTTTACAACATTTCACTTTTCACTTTTACCAGTAAGTTGTAAAAACTTCCAAGTTACATACTCCATCTCTAAAATTTCAAAAGTGCAAGCAAAGTCTCTATCAAAAAGCTTCAATTCATTCTTTGTTCATGTCTAAAGCGGTTGACTGATATACTCTTATCATATTGGTAAAAGGGTGAATATGAATATTGCGGTCATTTCAATTTTGCCTGAGACGAAAATTAAACAATTTATTTTTACTTTTTTTTTTACAAATATCATGTATGCACTGCAAAGTTATGCAAATTGCGCCGATTTACTCTTTAATAGGATACTATAACACAGTAATTGTTAAGAAACTAATTATATTCAATCATTAACATTCACAAACATCAATCATTCTCGATTATAAATCATGGTTGTTAAAATTTCGATCATAATCTTAATTACTTACAATTTTACGATACTAAGAAGCAAAATGATTCAGATGTTACGTATGATTTTTGACAAACTTTTATACGATCTTGATCTCGACTATAAGATCTTAAGATCTAATCAGATTTGATATTACTTTTTCGAATCGCAAATTAAAAAACAAAGTTATGGATTGTGTTTTATATAATTTTAAAAACAGCATGCTAATCTTTTTATATATTTCATATTCATAATTTAATACAATATTTTCATTAAACATTTCAATCCCACAAAACTAAATACTAGTAAAAAAGATTATAAATCCCCCAGCCCCCCCACCCCCCCAACAAAATTTCACCATCCCAAAACCAAATTCAATTTCCCCCAAATCAAAACCCTAACTTTTCAATCCCACAAAATTAACCTTCATTTCACAAAAGTTGACATTTTTATGTAATATCTCCACTTCTTACACTCAACCCATCTTTCAATTTCATCAATTCATAAAAAAATTATTATACAAACTGCAATATCAAAATACTCCTTCTAATCCACTGATCTTGGGAACCTTATTTGTGAGCTTATATGATTTCGTCTTATTTTGAGACTTATGGGCTCACATAACCTTATTATGATGTACAGTAATAGCTTAATATCAGCCCATAGGTATCAAAATTAGCTGAACAATTTGAGCTTATATAAAGTAAGCCGAAATCATACAAGCTCACAAGCCCACAAATAAGCTTAAGCAAACACCCCATGCTTATTATGAACTGATAAGTTTTTGTGGATTTGATATTACAAATTTTCTGTTAGGGTGAAATAAGATGTTTTTGATAAGCTGATCATCTGCTTATTACCTCTTATTGCACTTTGGTATTGTGGATAAGCAGTTTTGAATGTATGGGCTCTGTACATGATTATATGCTTGTTTGAGGGTTAAATAAGCTGATCGGCAGTTGCTTGTTCAGTTTGTTTATTTGTTTTTATTTTAAAGTAACGAATAGTTTATCTGCACTTATGAGTGTTTGGGCACTTTGAGATTGTTTATTGCAAATTGAATATAGTGGTGGATTTGATACTATAAGGTTACCCTTATGTTGATATTAGCTGTTTTGAATGAGTTGATTATCTGGTTATGAGAATAAGTTATTAAAAATAGTAATCCTAAACACCCCTTATTGCGTTTTAATGTAGTAGATAAGCATAGTTGAGTGTTTGTATGTGATTGTATCGTTATTGGAGGGTGAAATAAGCAGTTTAGTAGTTGCTTATTCAGAATATGTATTGCTTCCATATCTTTGAAGTACTCTTAGCAGAATTGCAAAACTCATATAATTGCGTAACTGATTGTTTTTCGAGTGTCTGAATGAAAACTGTGCTTATGTTTATGATCTTCTTGATACTGTTATGATGTGAATGCAGTTTTCTTCTGATGGTATACTGAATCGTCTGACACGTGATGGGGATGTTTCAGAATTTGGATTGTTTTTATACTCCGTAACATATTATCTGCTAATTGTGTCTTTTGAGCAGATGCATAAATTTGACTATGCTTATCTACTTATTTTAGGGGTGAAATACGGTCTTTTCAGTAAGAAGTTTCCGATTGTTTAGTTTTAACTGGTTATTGTTAGTGAATTCAGTATCGTAAGTTTAACCTTAGGGGTGAAATAAGCTATTTTGGATAAGTTGATCTTCTGGTTATGAGCATAAGATGTTTAACATAGTAATGCCAAACACCCCTTGTTGCGTTTTGATACAGTAGATCAGCAGTAATAAGTGTTAGGATATGATTATAGGCTCATTTGATGGTGAACTAAGCAGCAAAGGTAATGTTGACCATTTGATGAAATAAGCTATGATTTTTTTTTGTAATATTGACCATTTTTTACGGGAATGCCCAAACAGTCTACAGAGTGATCTTATAACGAGTCAAATGTTATAAAAAGTAGAATGGCTAAAAGGGCAAAAATGTGAAAGTATGTAGGCGCTATTTCTGCTATCGAGGATAGTCTACCAGGTTTCTTTCTATACTCTCTATTAGAAGTGGTAGTATGAATCGTTGGGTCAAAACAGTGCCTTTTGTCCAGTTATAAAAGTTTCATATCATATTTCATGTGTGACTTTCTACCCGTTCGACCCAATTGACCCGTTTGAGATTTACTTATAACACAGATTGGTACAACCGTTTACAGGTTCAGGTGTTCAAAATGGTGCAACAGGATCACCCTTGGCTGGTAGACTATTTGTGGTTATTGGTGCTGGCGGTGCTGGAAAAGCACTTGCTTATGAAGCAAAAGCGAAGGGTGCAAGGATTGTGATAGCCAATCGTACTTACGGTTAGATTCTACTAGTGTTCACATTACCAATCCTAGTCCTCGTACTTGATTGCAAATAAAAAATAATAATAAGAATTGTGTTTTTAGGTGCAGGTGAGATTAATAATAATGGGGGATGATGGATCGGATAGTAGTACTAGTTGGGATTTTGGTGGTGAAGAAACCTACATCAGTTGCAAAGGTATTGTTATTGTAAGCTTAATAACTATCAAACCAGTTAGGGTAAAATAAGCTGCTTATTAGTTGCGTAAGCTGTTGACCCCTTATTGCACTTTGATATTGTGGATAAGCAATTTTGAATGTATGGGCTCCGGACATGATTATATACTTATTTGGGGGTGAAATAAGTTGATTGGTAACTGCCTGTTCAGATTGTTTATTTGTTGTTTTTCAGACCCTTGTTAGATTAAGCCCTTTGCCTACTCTTTTTACTTACAGGTGCGGTTTATTGGGACTGTTTTTCGATGTTGGAAACTGTTTCTATGATATGAATGTTGGGTTTATTAGTATTGTGAATTGCTTGATGTGGGAATTGGGATTGTTAACAGATAAGCATTTTTTAGTTGAGATTGCTTATTTTGAACTGGTTAGTATTGGTGAATTTTATATTACAAACTTGCTCTTAGGGTGAAATAAGCTGATTGGGAGATGCTGAATTGTAATCGAGATTAGATAGGATGGTTTGAATCAAGAAAGGTTTTACTGATAGATATGATATCAAACCCTATATAAATGAAGTCCTTTGCCTACTCTTTTTACTTGCAGGTGCTGTTTTTTGGGACAAATTTTTGGTATTCGCAACTGTTATCGTGATATGAATGTTGGATTTATTAGTATACTGAATTGTTTGACATGTGATGTGGGGTGTTTGGGGTTTTTGCTTATTTAAACAGCTTATCTTCTTATTGCTTTTATTAATCAGATGATGAAATGTGATTATGCTTAGCTACTTAGTTTAGGGCAAATAAGCTATTGTTGAGATTTGATTGGATAGTTTGAAACACTTTTTAGAGGGGTTTAATGTAGAGAAAGTATGCAGACCCTTGTTAAATTAACCCCCTGTGCCTACTCTTTTTTTTTGGGTAAAGATTTGCCTACTCTTTTTACTTATAGGTGAGTAGATTCTTTTTTCGATGTCCGAAAACTGATATGAATGCAGTTTTTTTATATGCTTTTAAGGATACTCAATTGTTTGGGAGTTATGAGCTTATATGATTTCGGCTTATTTTATGTAAGCTCAATTTTCCGGCTTATTATTAGACTTATGGGCTCATATAAGCTTTTTATGATCTAATAACTTAATATAAGCCCATAGGTATCAAAATAAGCCGGAAAAATGAGCTTATGTAAAATAAGCCGAACTCATATAAGCTCATAAGCCCACAAATAAGCTTAAGCAAATATCTCCTGCATAATATGAACTGATGTTTGTGTGGATTTGATACTACAAATTTCCTGTTAGGGTGAAATAAGCTGTTTTTGATAAGCTGATCATCTGCTTATTAGCTGCGTAAGCTGTTGACCCCTTATTGCACTTTGATATTGTCGATGAGCAGTTTTGAATGTATGGGCTATGGACACGATTATATGCGTATTTGGGGGTGGAATAACCTGATTGGCAATTGCTTGTTCAGATTTTTTATTTTCTGTTATTTTGAAATAACAAATTTGCTCTTATGGTGAAATAACTATCTTCTGAGGGTGAACTAAGCTGATCATCTGCTTATAAGCTGTTTTGAATGGTAATCCCAAACACCCCCTTATTGTGTTTTGATATTGTGGATAACGTTTGGGTGCCTGGACATGATTATACTATATGCTTATTTGAGGGTGAAATAAGCTGATTGGGAGGTGCTAAATTGTATTGTGTTTGAAACAAGAAAGGTTTACTAATAGATATGATATCAAACCATTTATACATTAAGTCCTTTGCCTACTCTTTTTACTTGCAGCCTTGCAGGTGCGGTTTTTTGGGACTATTTTTCGATATTCGAAACTGTTTCTATGATATGAATGTTGGATTCATTAGTATTGTGAATTGCTTGATGTGGGAATTGGGATTGTTGACTTTTGAGTTGAAACTGTTATGATGTGTTTAGTATGCTGAATTGTTTGACATGTGATGTGGGATGTTTGGGATTTTTGCCTATGTAAACAGCTTATCTTCTTATTGGTCTTTTTAAACATATGATGAAATGTAACTATGCTTATCTACTTAGATTAGGGTGAATAAGGTCTGTCAAATTAGCATTTTAGGTTTAGGATGAAATGTGAAGTATATGCAAGTTTAATAGTGTGTAAGGGTGTGTTTTGGAATTGGGATCTGCTAATGGATAAGCTTTTTTCGAGTGGTTGATGAAAAGAGTGCTTATGCAGTATGTTTATGATCTTGTTCGAATTGTTATGATGTGAATGCTGTTTTCTTCTGTTAGTAGACTGAATTGTTCGACATGTGAGGGGGTGTTTCATGTTTGGGATTGTTTTATTGAAATTAGATACTTGCTAGGTGGTGTTTGGGATTGCCTTATTGAAACAATTTATCTGCTTATCATGTTTCTGGAAATAGATATGCACTTGTTAGTGTTTGGGCACTCTGAGTTTGTTTATTCCAAACTGAATATAATGGTGGATTTGATATTTAAGATTACTCTGAGATAAGCTGCTTTAAATAAGTTGATTAACTGGTTATGAGCATAAGTTATTAAAAATAGTAATCCTGAACACCCCTTATTGCGTTGATGTGGCAGATAAGCAGATTTGAGTGTTTGGATGTGATTATATGCTCTTTTTAGGCTGAAATAAGCAGTTTGGGAGTTGCTTATTTAGATGGTGTATTTGCTTCTGTATCTTTGAAGTACTCTTAGCAGAATTGCCAAACTCATAAATCGCGTAGCTGATTGCTGTTTGACATGTGACTCTTCTTGAGATATGGTTTGTACATTATTCATTAAGCAGTTTGAGATTCTTTATTTTAAGATGATTATACTTGCTGGATTCATCATTACAAGTTTGCTCGTAGGTAAAATATGTTGTTTTTCATAAGTTGATCATCTGGTTATGAGCATAAGCTGTTTAAAATAGTAATCCCAAACACCCCCTACTGTGTTTTAATACAATAGATAAGCAGTTTTGAGTGTTTGGATATGAGTATATCCTCCGTTGATGGTGAATTAAGCAGCAGTTATGAGTAACAGTTTTGGGGCTGCTTATTCATATATCTTGGCTGAATCTGATTAGTTTACCTCTTATATCCGTTATTAGCAGAATTGCCAAACACTTAAATAGCTACGTATCTAGTTATTGTGAAAATGAAAATGAAAATGGAGTAAGAAGGAATAATAGCACATTGATATGTGCCCCCAATAAATAGTGGCTGATGATATTCACCAGATGTTGGTTCTTATGAATTTGGCTAAGTCTTATGGTGCTGATCTTGTTGAGATTAGATTGGATAGTTTGAAACCTTTTTTGGAGGGGTTTAATGTCAGAGAAAGTATTCAGACCCTTGTTGAATTAAGCCCTTTGCCTACCCTTTTTACTTATAGGTGAGTAGACTCTTTTTTTGATATCCAAAAACCGTTTTTTATATGTTTTTTAGGATACAGAATTGTTTGATGTTTGATGGGGGTGTTTGGGATTGTTTATTTTGAAGTGATTAGTATGGGTGAATTTGATATTACAAACTTGCTCTTGGATATGAAATAAACTGTTTTCTTAGGGTGAAATAAGCTGATCATCTGTTTATAAGCTGTTTGAAATAGTAATCCCAAACACCCCGTTATTGTGTTTTGATATTGTGGATAAGGTTTGAGTGTCTGGACATGAATATATACTTATTTGAGGGTGAAATAAGCTGCTGACCTAATCGAGATTAGATGGGATAGTTCAAAACAAGAAAGGTTTACTGATAAATATGATATCAAACCCTTTATAAACTAAGTCCTTTGCCTACTCTTTTTACTTGTAGGTGCGGTTTTTTGGGACTATTTTTCGATATTCGAAACTGTTTCTATAAATGGATGTTGGATTCATTAGTATTGTGAATTGCTTGATGTGGGAATTGGGATGGTTGACTTTTGATTTGAAACTATTATGATGTGTTAGTATACTGAATTGTTTGACATGTGATGTGTGGTATTTGGGATAAAAAAGTTTACCACTCCCAAACACCCCTTTATAAACAACTTTTGGTAAAGATAGTGGGGTTGAAAACTCATAATGATAATAGGTTTGAAGAAGTTGATGGATAACAATATACTTTTCACTAGTTTAAGTACAACTTGAGAGGATCATCTTCCATAAGTAATTGTCTAACTTAATCAATCAAGTTGTACACAACTTTTGATTATGGCCATTGGATTTTGATCAATGGCTATTAATTGTCTAACTTGATCAACTTGATCAATCAAGTTACTTGAGAGGATCCTCTTCCTTAAATAAAACACCTTAGTGATAAGAAAGATATTTCAAAAGTACTACGTATTTTTTAGATATTGCTTGTGCATGGACTTTAAAGTTTGGACAATACCTTCCCAATCCTAGAAGTTTATAAAAATGTCTCTAATCATATTAATTGCTGGACTAAAACAGGGTGGATGTGCTGCTATACCCTTGGTGCATATAGATGTCTGTTTGCATTGATGAAGCCGTGTTGGATGGCCACTATGAATCAGACTTGGTGAGTCAGAGTGGACTACTACTATGGTTTGGCTTGTGCTATTTCAGTACAAGGAAATGTAGTCACATCTTCTTCATAGTCCAACATCAAAGGCCTACCACGCAACATAATTCTCCATACATCGGATGCGGGGGTTGGCTCAATCCGAAATGAATGGTAACCAATTATAACAAATTAGATTTACATTACTTGATTTTGTTAGCGAAAAATGAGAGTACAAGGTATTAAATATAAAACTAACTTACAAAACTATTACAGGCAAACAAACCTTTATTAAGATGTGTTGAGAGGTTGACAAATAAAACTCACAATAGAACTGAAAAATATACTAGACGGAACCAAAGCAGCAGACACATGCACAAGCAAAATTAAGCATATGGAATCGGATGCAGAACCAAAGTAAATCAGATGGAACATGGTAGAATCGGGAAGATAACCATAACGTAACCAGAGTGAATGCACAGCCAGTGCGAAACAGATGGAACATGGTAGAATAAGACATAACAAACCAGATGCAGAGCCATATCATAACCAAATCGAAATCGATCAGGTAGAATGGGATGCAGAACCATGCGGAATCATAGCAAAATCGGACATACTTCTGTCATCTTTTCGTCTTTTTTTGGCTGAATGTGTGAGTTTGGGAACTTCATCTTGCAGCCTTCTCTTCTTTTCTCTTTGCCTTTGAATATCATCACTGTTTCCAGAAAACATTGGTCGGAACTCAAGGCCACATACAATGAGGCCAGACATAGGTCCTTCATGACTTGTAAATTTCATATTCATAGAAAGAGAGTCATCCTTAAATGCATGAGTTGAGTTAAATTTCCACAGTTGAATCTCCATCCATCCATCTTCCCTTTGTTTTGGAATTCGAGTATTGTCATTTGTATTCAATGGGCTTGGGGTTATAAAATAAACAAATTCAGCCTCGTTGTTTTCCTTATGGAGTACATCTTGTACTTTCACTGGACAATGCAGCCCTTGGCATTTTTCTGAAAGCTTGAACACAAGGTAACACACATATTCCATGGCCGGTGACAACATTTGACTTTTGATTGTGCATTTGAGATGAAATACTTGTTGTGGTAAAAGCTCAATCACCTCTTGAAATCTGCATGTAAGATATATTTTATGATTACATACTTCTCAAGAACAGGAAACTAAATCCAAGAAGTGACACTTTAATCAACAATCTATTCATGAATTTTAGCTATTTAAAAAAAGAAAGCAATTAAGATTTGGACCTTGAATAATCAAATCTAGTTATTCGTGACTGTACCAAATTAGTTACAGTATATAACAATAAAATAAGAAACAAACCTGCATTGGGCTGGTGGGTTTGAAGTAAAAATATCCACATTAGAAAATTTGGATAAAGCTACCTTTGATGAAAGCACAAGAAGTTTCTTTCCTTCGACTTCGCCCAACCAGAACAAGTCGTCATAGTTTCTGCATATCTTGAATATTTCTTCAAAGTTAGTTGGCAAATGTTGCACTTGACCCACATTAAAGTCTGATTTCAAGACTTGCTGGACTTCCTTCAAGTTTCCGATCTCTTCTTGTTTCCTCTGTACACAATTATCAATTATGTTATGCAACTTATAACATGATTCTTTTTGTCACCATGCATTCATATCCCCTATATACAACTTAAACGAAAGAACATATTATGGAACCAAGGGATAATCTCAAACTTACTTTGTCAATGGCTCGAAATTCAATGCCTTCAACATAAACTCCAGCATCTCCACAATAGTACAAAGAAAAATGCTCAACCAAAAACTCAAAAACGACATCTTCATTTTGATTCAAGAAACGGTGCAACTCAATCATCATCCACTGCTCATCTCTCCATGTTGCGAAATATGCATGCAGACTTTCGTGTCCCTTTCTATACTTTAGGTTAACATACATAGGTTTATTTGAAAAGTTTCTTGAATCACAAAATTTGAAAACTAAATAGACCCCATAGACAACATCTAGAGATAAAAATTGAGCTCTTGTCTTGATTTCGATGTTCAAATCGGAAATATCTAACATCTCAACCACCGTCCCAAACCTGCGCAAATTATAAACATCCAAGTCTAAATCAGTCATAGCCTTTATTCCCATACACTTCTACTTTTGAATTTGGTAATTTCTGGAACAAAATTTTTAATTCTATATTAGAATTTATTTTACCAGACAAATCTCTATTTAAATGAAGTTAAGAATATTATAAAAAACACTATCAAGATGCTTGCAAAATTTATAATTCACAGTCATGAGAACAGAGGACCCAAAACAGGGGCAAACCTCAACTGCCTTATTAGAAGGTTTATAAAATTATAGTTCCCAATCATATAGTGAGTATTAAAATCTATTTTTTCATGTACAACATCAGTTCTCATTGTTGATATGTATGTATGTAGGACTATCTTGTTATTAACATGATGAGATCAGGTCTGAAGTCTAAAAGAGCTAAGATGAAGCATTATTCCTTTGTTTATTAGTGCAGGGGATTAGCAGTTCTAGCATAATAGAGTCATAGGGTTCAAATATGTTTTGTGTAAGTGCAGGCAGTCATTGTGAATTTGTGATAAGCAAGTGTATTACAGGGGCAATATGTGAACTTAGTCAAAGGGGTTCTTAAGTTTGATCCTTTTTTTTTTTTTTTTTTTTTTTTTTTAATCATAATAATAATTATATAATTAATAATCATTATAAAGTATAACATACATCTACCAATAATACATATGTTTGCTTATCACTTAAAACTAACAAAGGTGGAGAGGTAGAGAGAAGAACCTTGATTCTGGAAGAGATTTCCACTCATGTGGGCAACTGTTTATGTAGGAAAAAATTGTGGCCGAAACCATTTCATTTCTTTCTCCAGTACCAACGAATGACAACAACTGTTATACAACCGAAATACAAATCAGACTCAATGTATATATATGATGTATAAATGCATGTTTTATTTTGAATTATCTCTCAATAAGGAGAAGATACATAGAAACAGGAAACACCCAATAAAGGAGATATGAGAATGAACAGGTTACCACTTTGTCCTGTTGAAGGAGGATTCCCTTACAAAAAATGTTGTAAAGTTCCTCTTTCTTTTTGGTAGAATAGATTTCCGGGAACTTTGCCATCTGGATAATTTCATTATAGTCTTTAGGCAACTTGGGCTCCCATTTCTCATAATCCTCCTGTATATACATTAATCAATTCATAAACTCATGTTTCATACGGTTACTTTCTTACAATTTATAAAACAGTTAAAGGCCATAGTTTAGATATATATGAATCAGAAGTTATCTAATTTTGTCAAACTATAGAAACATACCTGAAATTCCAATGCTTTCTTGAGTTGTATGACCACTTCATGAGCCGTTGGTCGTCTTTCTCTCCTATGATGTAAGCATTTAAGGGCAATCCTTGTAAAGGTAATATATGACTCTCGCACAATTTGTTCTTTGATACCCTCGAACACTAACTCATCAAGTTTTTCTAAATGATAGTGTTGTTTAGCCAAAAAGGGTAAATAAAGATACTCATCATCTAGCTTTTCGGATGATAGTTTCCCACACAATATGTCAAAAAAGATCGCACCCAATGAGAATATATCAAACTCTTTGGTTAAGAAGCCTGTTTTTGTGTACAGTGGGTCACGATAGCCAATTGTGCCTGTAACATTGTCGATGACATAGTCTACATCCTGATTTGTTGGACATACTAAGGAAAGCCCAAAATCACTAATTTTTGCTTTCCAATCGTCAAGCAGTAGAATGTTGCTGCTGCTGATGTCCCTATGTATTACCATTTCTGGACTTGAAACAGTTCCATGAAGAAATTCCAACCCGATTGCAATATCGATGCATATTTTAAGCCGCATCACCCACGTAAGACTATCATCGCTCAAGTACTTATCAAGACTTCCTCTTGACGCATACTCATAGACAATAATCTTCTCATCCTCTTCATCACAGTAGCCTACAAGACCAATTACATTTTCATGTTTATACTGCATAAGGATTTCAAGTTCTATCATAAATTCAGCTTCTCCTTCAGCAGATTTCCTACCCAACCGCTTTGCAGCAATGAAGTTATGCCCATGAGTGTGACCCTTGTACACATTCCCAAAATCTCCATGTCCAATGAGATTTTCTTGATTGAAAGTATTTGTGGCCAACTTTATGTCTTGAAGTGACAGTTTGAGGCTGTCCTTGTGGTTCTCCTGTGAATCATTAGACAATCAGTCGATTTGACAAGTAAAAAATAACTTAACTATTTGCCATCTAAAACTCCATTAAAGTCTCTAAGTTCAGGGTTACGGTTGTATGTCACAATATGTCACAAAAGTTAAGGACCAAAAAAGTTAAATGGTAAGATCGTTAATTCAGTAAAAATTTGAGGATTAAAATATTAGTTGCACAAAGTAAAATGTATGAAATGTCACATACTACTTTGAAGAATATACGAGGAGATTATAAAGTTATTCAAAAAAAATTGCGCACCTGACAGGATAACGCTTTTTCAAGTTCTTTGATGACATCACCTATTGATGGGCGTTCGGCTTGAGTCATTGCTAGACATTTAAATGCGATCTCCGTAAATATGTCCAAGGACTCTTTATTGGGTCCTTTACTCAGAGAAAAGACATGTTCATCTGTTTCTTCCTTTATCTTGTGATCAACAATTTCCATTAGTGTTCTCTTCTCATAATGATGTCGTGCAATGGGTGCAATCCCCCTCTCATCGATGTCGGTGAAAATACGATCATAGGCCACCTTCCCAGTCAAGATCTCAAATAACACAACTCCAAAAGAGTAAATGTCTGATTTCTTATTTAACTTGCCAGACTTCGAGTTCTCATAATCCGGATCTAAGTACATAGGTGTACCTGCAATCGTACTGGCATTGAAAGTACTGGCATCTTGATCTGCTGGGTGGAATTTGGAGAGCCCGAAGTCGGCAATCTTCGCCACCCAATTATCGCCCAATAGAATGTTCGCGCTCTTGATGTCGCGGTGTATTATCTTTTGTTTTTCCTGGTCTGTGTTGGTGTGAATGTAATTCAAGCCATGTGCGATATCAAGACATATTTTCAAGCGTTGCATCCAAGTAAGATTAGTCAATTTATCACTGCTTCCCAAATAATCTTCAAGACTTCCTTTAGAAGCAAGCTCATAGACAAGGATCATGTGATCAGGACCTTCATCACAAAATCCAAGAAGAGAGATTTATTTTTATGTTTACAACTCGTCAACGTTTCAATTTCTACATTGAACCCTTGTTCTCCTCGTGGACTGTTGATTCGTTTTATGGCTACAACGCTTTGTTTCTTGGGAAAACCACATTTATTTTCCCCGTCTATCAACAATGAATTGCTGCTATCAAAGTGTTCGAGTTGTGCCTTGTATACCATACCAAATGCGCCTGACCCAATGTGATATTTTTCGGAAAAATTCTCGGTTGCCAACTCGATATCATTAAGTCCAATCTTCAAGTGTTCCAAGTTCTTCCACTGCAACATAGTGGACATTCAAAATACAACAACATACTTAAATAAATTATTGAATGAAAAAAGAATCACAATCTGTATTAATTGTGATGCTAACAGAATTAAGTTATATATACAACTCTTTTTCTCAGCCAATGGATTCCATTAGCTTCGATATCAGTTACTATTTTACTCTTTAAAATAATTTGTGATTTGTGACTAGTGTGCAGGTCCACGGTAGCTGGTGCAGATGGTGTTTTTGATTCCTGGTTTTTCGATTTCTGTCCCCATATCAATAAATTTGTTAACGGTCTTTTATCATTTTAGAGTGCCAGGGTTATGAATTTGAGAAATCAAAAATGAAAAAAGCCCATTAACCACATAAACCATTCATCTAATTTACTTTTTTGTTTACTAATAATTAGGATGACCAGCTTCAAACTAAAACTATGAAGAAGTAAATTACCCTCAGGTGATTGGATGATGTACAGTCAACTGCACTCCTTGGAAGTTCCTAAAATAATATTTGCAAAAGAATAGGAGATTAGTAGATAAATTTAACAGTTATTATCAGAAATAGTTGATAAGCAAGTTGAGTTTCTTACCGGATTTTCATACATTGATTGAAGTTCCAAGGCTTTCTCAAGTCTTTTGACAACCTGTTCTATGTATGGACGATCTGCTCTTTCCTCTTTTACGCAGCAATATGCTGTTTCGGAGAAGACTTTTAATGCTTCTTGGTCCATCTGATTTCGTAAATGCGGCATGATCATTTCATCCAAATGAGATTTAGCCACTTGACTTAAAAACCCCTCACCCAACTCATCTTCGTTTTCGTTTTCATCTTCGTTTCCGTTTTCATCTTCGTCTTCATCTTTGTCTGCGCTCCTTCCGCACAAGACTTCAAATAATACAACACCGAATGAATACACATCTGACTTGTGGGTCACACCACCAGTCTTTTTATATTTTGGGTCCGTGTATTCATTCTTAACAATATCATGGGTAAGAAGAAGACGGTGCCTCCGAGCTATTGTATTTTTCAACGAAAGTTCGAAACCAGATAACTTGGGTTCCCATTTGTCATCTAGTAAAATATTTGAGCTCATGATGTTGCAATGTATGACACTAAAATCTCGTCCAGGATCATAATGGATGTAACTCAATGTCTTCGCAACACCAACACATATCTTCAACCTTTGCATCCATGTGAGGGTCTGGTCACTTAGATATGTTTCGAGACTTCGGTTGGCCTCCTTCTTGTATATGATAATCTTATTCTTCTCGTCCTCATAAAACCCAATAAGAGACACTAGATTCTTATGTTTGAGACTAGAAAGCATCGAAACTTCCGTCCAAAACCTTTTGCTCTCATCTTTTACATATTTTAAATAGAACCTCTTTACAATAATATCGATGAATTGTTCAGAATGTAAGAGATGGCCTTTGTAAATAGTTCCAAACCTAAATTTTTTGATAAAATTCTCACGAGCAAAATTGTCAGTTGCTGAGTTTAAGTATTGGGCACTGAATTTTAAGTGAGAAAGATCTTTGAGGAAAGACTTTGTCTTTTGGCTGACATGGGACTCAACATGTGTAGATATGGAGGTCAACGATCCCTATATGTAACAAACAAGACAACATTAAGTGTCCCAAAAATGACACGTGTAGATATGGAGTTCACTTATCTAAAATCCAGTGATTTGCAACAATAGTAATAAGAGGGTGTTTAGGATCGCGTTTTGGCCTTATCGTGTTTCGAAAACGCAAATAATTCATTTGAAGTGTTTGGCAAAGAAAAATTGATAAATGACTTTTTGCGTTTGTATGGCTTCAAAACGCCGTTTTGTGAAACGCAATTCTCTCTTGATGACAATATTACAAAGTTACCCCTCATATATCACTTTTCTTTAATATTTTGTTCCTACGCTGATGGCAGACTCATCAATATGTGGATGAGAGAGTTATGGATAATAGTTACGTATAATATATAAAAATGATTATTTTGAATGAATAGAATGGTTATAAAAGATAATCATTTAAGTTATATAGGGAGTACGTTACAACGATAACTTTTGTTAAATTATTATTTCGTATATATAGTTTATATGGTTATTTAATATGTATAACTTATTTGATAAAACAATCTCGGTCACTTTCTTCTGAGCTATATTAAAATAACTCAATAGTGTAAATGTCTATTTTAGTCATTTTGCATGTTATGTCATAAATAATCTAATTTGCCAAACACTTAAAAACTGATTATCTGATTATTGCGTTATTATACAACATAATCAAATCCAAACACTATATTATGATTATGAGATTATCCAGGTTCAAAACAAATAATCTATTTTTAATAAGCAATCCCAAACACCTCCTAAGTAAATAATTACCTTGTCATGATTGGATGATGTATGTTCAACTGTGGCTGCAACTATTGAATGTTCCTTTAATATCAGAAATACAGTAATAAGTAAATAATTTTACTTATGTTAATATTATCAATAAATATAGATTATTTAGAAAATAAAGATGTAAGAAAAAAACGTCTTACAACATTTTGACGTTCCATTTGAAGTTTCAACGCGCTCTCAAGTCTTGTGACAACCTCACTTATATCCGGGCGTCGAGATCTTTCTTCATTCAAGCAGTCATATGCTATCTTCGCGAAAATGTTGAATGATTGCGGATCCATTTGTTTCCATAAAACCGGATCAATTATTTCATCCAGTATTTTCTTTTTATAATGGAAAATGGCCAATGGGATCAAATACTTATTATCTTGTTCATCACTTACTGATTTCCTACCACACAGTAGTTCAAACAAAACTATCCCAAAGGAGTACATATCCGACTTGTGATTTGCACTTTTTGTCTCTATATATGTTGGGTCTGTATACCCCTCCCTATCCCAAACTTTATCAACAGAGAATGAATCATGCCTCTGAGATGCTTCAATCTTCATGGAAAGTCTAAATTCAGATAACTTGGGTTCCCAGTTATCATTTAATAGAACTGTTTCACTGTCGATATTTCCATGTATTACGCTAAAATCACGTAGCTCATCATAATGAATGTAACTCAACGCTTGCGCAATACCAACACACATCTCCAATCTTCGCACCCATGTCAACCGCATCGAGTCACTTAGATGGTTTTCAAGACTTCCTCCGATCTCACGCCTGATAATGATGATCTTTTCATGATTCTCATCACAAAACCCAACAAGAGAAACCAGATTCTTATGCTTGAGAGTAGAAAGCATTGAAATCTCCATCCAAAACTCTTCTTCTCCATCAAACCTTTCTTTATTTAACCTCCGAGCAGAGATATTAATCAATTCTAGGGACCAAAAGAGCTGTCCCTTGTAATACTTTCCAAATTCAGTTCCTCCGATAACATTTTTGTCAGAAAAGTTGTTGGTGGCGGTTAGTATATTTTCAAGGGGGATTTTTAAGTGAGCAAAGTCGTCAAGATTGACTGAAGACATCATGTTTGTATCTGTTTGTTTATCTGAAAAAAAGGTGAGTGGGTTGTTACAAAAAAGAAGCGAAGAGTGTTTGGGTGATATACTTACAAAGTTCGGTTTGTGTTTGTATATATAGAAGATGTGAATAAGTGTGTGGGGTTCCTTGTTATCTTTAATGATTGAGGTCTATTTTTTGCATTATTGTAAAGACAATTGACTTTTTGACTTAATGGTGAGGAAAGTCATCGGGTGAAAACATCATGTTTCTGTATTCATGAATAGGTTGGTGGTGATCATATAAGAGGGCGAGGTTTGGGTTACAAAATGATACGAATTGAAGGAATACTTCTCACGAGATCAGAAGAAGAAATACACAGAGAGTAGTTAGTGGTGGTGGACTTGTAGTCAATAATCAAACATGAGTGAGGTAGGTGGTGGTGATATGAATGTATATATGTCTTTGCATATTTCTATTCTATTACTAATAAAAAAAAAAAAAAAAAAAGACCATATTGACTTATTTTCATCGGAAACTTCCTTTATATTCCTTCAAATATAAAGCATCCGATTTTCGTAATCGAGACTATTAAAGAAAGTGGGACCCAAAAAAATAAAAAACCCAAGGTACGCATACAAAATAAAACTAAAAAATAAAAGACTAAGTTTGTAGATACGCAACATACTTTCTCAAAATTACCGAAATACATAACCTACTAAAAATAGTCCATATATCGCTAACAAACTTTTAAACTTGGCTATAGATACGTAATGTTGACTGGATTTTAACCTGGTTGACCGGTTTGTAGGTAAATATTTTAAAAAATATACATTATTGGTCCCTGTGGTTTGTGTCTGTTTTCACCAGTCATCCTTTAACTTTATTTCAGTTATAAAAGTTACAATAATGGTCCTTGTCGTTTGGGTTGACTTTCACCTTTAGTCCATTGACTTTATTGTCACTATTTCGTCCGTTTTACACGTTTTGGTCCGTTTTTACACGTTTTCTTCCGATTTTCCACTTTTATAAAAAAAACAAATAGAATTTTATAAAAAGTATTTTTCTAAAATATTTTCAAAAAAAAATATTTTTTCTAAAATAATTTCGAAAAAAATATTTTCTTCATAAATTTTTTAGAAAAATATTTTTTTTCGAAAATTTTTTAGAAAAATATTTGAATAAAAAAAATATTTTTTCTAAAAAATATTTTTTCAAAAATATTTTCGAAAAAAATATTTTTTCTAAAATATTTTTTTTCGAAAATTTTTTAGAAAAATATTTTTTTAGAAGAAAAATAAATTTTTTTTTGGAAAAATATTTGAATAAAAAAATATTTTTTCGAATTTTTTTTAAAAAAATATTTTTTCGAATTTTTTAAAAAAAAATATTTTTTCTAAAATATTATCAAAAAAATTTTTTTTTCTAAAATATTTTCGAAAAAAAAATATTTTCGAAAAAAATATTTTTTCTAAAATATTTTTGAAAAAAACATTTTTTCTAAAATAATTTTTTTCGAAAATTTTTTAGAAAAATATTTTTTTTTCCTAAAATTTTTTAGAAAAAAAATAAAAAATTTTTAGAAAAATATTTGAATAAAAAAAATTCAATTTTTTTTTAAATATTTTAGAAAAAAATATTTATTCTAAAAATAATTTATTCGATTTTTTTTATAAAATATTTTTTATAATATTTTATTCGATTTTTTTTATAAAAGTGGAAAAAACGAAAGAAAACGTGTAAAAACGGACCAAAACGTGTAAACACGGGCGAAAAAGTGAAAACAGTGGACTAAAAATGGCCTTTCAAAAAATAACTTGAGATAATCGGTATAAACGAGACCAAAAAATAATATAGTGTTTGAATAAGAATGATAACCATAATCAGATGAAACAGCCAACGATTTCCAGATCCCCTTTTCTTTTCGTTAGGGTTCTGGTTCATTGTCTTCTTTTTTATTAGATATCCCTTCAATCCAAATCCCCTCCTTAATATCCTAAAGGCATCGCTTGGTTTTGTTTTATTATATTCCGGTTTTGATTGATCTCCCTTCAATCCAAAAGGTAGTTTCGTTTTTTCTAGCATTGATTATGGTGAGTTTTAGATCGAAGGAAGATGATGTTGCTAGGATGTCTATATCGATTTATGTCACAAACTTTCCGGAGTCGTTCTCTGCTAAAGAATTGTTCCAAGTTTGTAAACAATATGGGCACGTTGTCGATTCGTTTATTCCGGTGAAGAGATCTAAAGAAGGCAAACGATTTGGTTTTGTTCGTTTTATTAATGTCTTCAATGTGGATCGATTGGTGGGAAACCTTTGTACGATTTGGATTAATCGATTCAAACTTCAAGCTAACCTGGCGCGGTTTCACAGAGAGCCTTTGAATAAGAAGGTTCTCGAAAAGAAGAACGATGAGACTAGTAGAGGTACCTTTATGAATTCTCGCAAGGATAATGGGGGACCAGTGGGCAGAAAATCGTTTGTTAATGTGGTTATGTCTAATGATAAGGCCGGTTCGGGGGAAAGTTTTGATGTTCCTGCGATTGTATTGGATGACGAGTGTTTGAATACAAAAGATTTAAGTAATACTTTGTTGGGAAGGGTGAAGGAATTCGCGTCTCTTTCTAACCTCAAGACGGCCTTAACCAATGAAGGTTTTGTGGACATTAGAATTCGGTACATGGGGGAATCATGGGTGATGGTGGAATTCGATTCTTTTAAGTCTAAAGAATTGTTTCGCGATAATGTTGGGGTAAATTCGTGGTTTTCTGAGATTAAACAAGCAAATATTGAATTCATCCCTAATGGCATAATTGTTTGGGTGGAGATTGAAGGAATACCGTTCAAATTTTGGTCCGGAAATACATTCAAAAAAGTCGCTGATAAATGGGGTGAGTTATTGGATGTCGATGATAAGGATGAAAGTTGTTTGCATTCGAAAAGATTGTGTATTTACACTAAGTTTCAGATGAATATCTTTGATAACTTTAAGGTGTTATTCCAAGGCAAGGTGTTCTGGGTCAGGGCTAAGGAGGTTCCAGGATGGGTTCTTGATTTATTGGAGGAGTCTGACGATGAAGATGATGTTGAAGGTGGGCATATGGAAAGGGATATTATGAATCATGAGTCTGGTAGTATGGATGTAAATAGCGATTCGGCTGAAGTTCCAGAAACAAAATTTGATGACTCGATTGGGCCTAAGGAGAATAATTCAGTAGATCCATTTGGAATTTATTCTTTACTGAATAAGAAAAATAAGGATATTAATACAGGTAGTTCTAATAACGAGAAAAGTTTGAAGTATCCTCCAGGATTTACGCCAAATTCAGAGGAGGGTGTAGGGAGTGGTAAGAATGAAGTTCACGACGGGTACGATGTAAACAGTGATAATAAGGGTTCAATGGACGTTGGATCTCAATCTGGTAGTAATGGGAGAATCAAAATATCGGAGGCTCCACGGACGGGAGGCTCGTTTCTGGGTTTAATGGAAGAAGTTGTCAAAGTTGGTCAAACGATGGGGTATAATATGGAGGGATGTGTTAATAACTTGTCCGACATCATTGAATCACATGGAGAGACGTTGGTTAATAGATGAATTTTTTTATCTCTAAATATTCAAGGCCTTGCCCAAAAGGCCAAAAAAGATAGGGTTCGGGAGTTGTGTATCTCTAATAAAGTTAATTTTTTGGCGATTCAAGAAACCAAAATGGAATCTATGGATATTCGATGTGTGAGGAATTGTTGGGGTAACTATGGGTTTGACCATATTCATGGAAATTCGGTTGGTAATTCGGGCGGTATTCTTTGTGTGTGGGATCCAAATTCTTTTAAAAAAATTTCATATACGATTTCGGATTTTTTTGTTATTATTCGGGGATTGTGGCTTAAGAGTGGGGTTAATCTTCTTATTGTTGTGGTGTATGGTCCTCATGATACTAGAGATAAACGTATTATGTGGGATTATCTGACTCATACGTTGTAGGACCTTAGATATATCAACTTTAATACCAATATAAGCACTAGATGAAGTAAAGATGGTGACTTGATGAATATATGTGTGGCGTTAATATGAGAGAAAAAGAGTATAAAGATGAAGAGAACTTTTATTAAAAAACACACACAATACACACTCAAGCACACCTTACAAATGAGAGGTAAGGTGCCTTATATAGTTCCATACATAGGCTTTGATGGAAACTACATGGTCAAGACAGAAACAACAAGCAATGCAAGTGATGATTTCACAATCATTACTTGATGCTTCGAAGTAAACAACAACATACACTCAATCTTATGATCTTAGGAGGGAGAATGTTGGAAGTTTTTAATATCATATGATTTCGTACTTATATTTAGAACATTATTTATGTAATTATTATTAGTATTATAGTTTATTTCGAATGTATGTAATGGTTCACTCCAATAGATATCATTCGAACCATCACATTAGTTAGTTTATATGGTTATGACAGTTACACATGAAGGGATATGATGGTTTCATTCGAACCATCATGTTTATTACTTCTAATGGACATGTCTTTCCATCTTGTATATATAGGGTATCCATACGTTTGAAATAATAACAATTCCAGAATTTTACTTTACAAAATATACTTTGTTTCATACATATCTTTTACTGTTATATTGCAATATTACTTGTTCAAATTCTCAGAATCTTAAACTTCAAATATGGTTAATACAAATACTTTCTTAGAGCAAAACTGGTCAACACAAAAACATGATTTCGACCCACATAATAAAAAGCGCCTAACCTCATAGGCCATTTGTGTAATTTACTTTTTTGTTTATTAATTAGGATGACCAGCTTCGAACTAAAACTATAAAGAAGTAAATTACCCTCAGGTGATTGGATGATGTACTGTCAACTGCACTCCTTGGAAGTTCCTAAAATAATATTTGCAAAAGAATAGGAGATTAGTAGATAAATTTAGCAGGTATTATCAGATAAAGTTGATAAGCAAGTTGAGTTTCTTACTGGATTTTCATACATTGACTGAAGTTTCAACGCTTTCTCAAGTCCTTTGACAACCTGATCTATGTATGGGCGATCTGCTCTTTCCTCTTTTACGCAGCCATACAATGTTTCTAAGAAGATTTTTAATGCTTCTTGGTCCATCTGCTTTCGTAAATGCGGATCGATCATATCCTCCATATGAGATTTTGCCAGCTGACTTAATAACCCCTCTTTCAACTCATCTTCAAGTTCATTTTCGCCTTCGTCTTTGTCACCATTTGCAGTCCTTCCACACAAGACTTCTAATAATACAACACCGAATGAATACACATCTGATTTGTGGGTTACCCCGCCAGTCTTTTCATATTTTGGATCCATGTATACATTCTTAACAATATCACGAGTAAGAAGAAGACGGTGCCTCCGAGCTACTGTATTTTTCAACGAAAGTTCAAACCCAGATAACTTGGGTTCCCATTCGTCATCAAGTAAAATATTCGAGCTCATGATGTTGCAATGTATGACACTAAAATCGCGTCCAGCATCATAATGGATGTAACTCAATGCCTTCGCAACACCAACGCATATCTTCAACCTTTGCATCCATGTGAGGGTCTGGTACTCATTTAGATACTTTTCGAGACTTCGGTTGGCCTCCTTCTTGTATATGATAATCTTATCGCCCTTATCTTCATAAAACCCAATAACAGACACTAGATTCTTATGTTTGAGACTAGAAAGCATCGAAACTTCTGTCCAAAACTTTTTGCTCTCAGGTTTTACATAATCTGAATAGAACCTCTTTACAATAATATCGATGAATTGTTTAGAATGTAAGAGATGGCCATTGTAAATCTGTCCAAGCTTATATAATTGGATGAAATTCTCATCAGCAAAATTGTTAGTTGCTGATACTATATCATCCCAGTTGAGTTTTAAGTGAGAAATATCTTTGAGGAAAGACTCTGTCTTTTTGCTGACATGGGACTGAACGTGCCTAGATATGGAGGTCAATGATCCCTATATGTACCAAACAAGACAACATTACCAAGTGTTCCAAAAATGACACGTGTATATATGGAGGTCACGTTTCTAAAATTCTAGTGCCTTACAACAATAGTAATAAGTAAATAATTACCTTTTCATGATTGGACGATATATCTTCAACTTCGGCTGCAGCTATTGAGTGTTCCTTTAATAGCATAAACACAGTAATAAGTAAATAATTTTACTTGTGTTAATATTATCAATAAATATAGATTATTTATAAAAGAAAGATGAAAAAAAAGAAAAAAGAAAAAAAGAAACGTCTTACAACATTTTGACGTTCCATTTGAAGTTTTAACACGTTCTCAAGTCTTGTGACAACCTCACTTATATCCGGGCGTCGAGATCTTTCTTCATTCAAGCAGTCATATGCTATCTTCACGAAAACATTGAATGATTGCAGATTCATTTGTTTCCTTAAAACCGGATCAATTATTTCATCTAGTATTTCCTTTTTATAATGAAAAAAGACCAGTGTAGTCAAATACTTATTATCCGGATGCTCACTTATTGATTTCCTACCACACAGTAGTTCAAACAATACTATCCCAAAGGAGTAGATGTCTGACTTGTGGTTGACACTTTTAGTCTCCATATATGTTGGGTCAACATACCCTTTCACATACCCAAGTTTATTAGTATGAAATGAATGGTGCCTTCGAGAAGCTTTAATCTTCATGGAACATTCAAAACTAGATAACAAGGGTTCCCATTCATCATTTAATAGAACTCTGCCACTGGTAATGAGCCGGTGTATTACGCTGAAATCGCGTGGCTCGTCATAATGAATGTAGCTCAATGCATGCGCAACACCAACAGATATCTCCAATCGTCGCACCCATGTCAACAACATCGGGTCACTTAGATAACTGCCGAGTGATCCCCTGGTCTCAAGCTTGATGATGATGATCTTCTCATCATTCTCGTCACAAAACCCAACAAGAGAAACCACATTTTTATGCTTGAGACTAGAAAGCATCGAAATCTCCGTCCAAAACTCTTGTTCTACTCCACCCCATTCTTTATTTAACCTCCGAGCAAAGATATGAATCAACTCACCGGACAAAAAGAGCTGTCCCTTGTATCTCTGTTCAAACCCATCTTCTAATTATCTAAACACTTTATTGTCTTATTTTAAGACCATCGTTATTTTGTCTAGCAATTTAAACAAACTACTATACTATAAGATCTTGCAACCTATGTCACTACTCTATTTGACATGAGGACTACAACAATTATACGATAACAGGCGAGTCAAAAAGTACATTCATATAGGTTACTAATATAAGAGCAGCCGTGACCCTATCGCAGCCACCACCTACCAACGTGACAAGTTGTTGACACTCGTAAATTAGCAATACAACATCCGTATACAAGTATATGCACCTGACTACCTGTGTTCGGTCCGTCAAGTTATCTCTCATATTCTATCTTAAACCTCCATCCGATATATTAAAAATGGTAATGCAAAGTATAAATAATTGATCTTCATTCAAACAACATGTACAAATTATATTCATAGTTCATCTTTCTGGTCAATTTTGCTGCTTTCTTTGGCATCAGTGTAAGTAAGTTTTTGGAGCTTGAAGGGGACTGAAGCTTGTTTTGTTGAGGAATTTGTAAAAATCCACTACTGTTCGATCGACATCTACAGTTATCTGTCATCCATAGACGGTACATAATCAAATGATATACCAAGGAAATTAAACCCCTTAAAAAATGGAATTTGTTTTAACTTTTGCACAAGACGATATGCGTTTTCTTCTCATTTTATACTGATTAAAAATGTAATATTAAGGTTTACTTGTATAGTTGTATGTATAAACATTTGTATTAAAGTGAAAAGAAGATAGAATAGAGTTGGTATCTAAGAGCTAAAAGCATAAGTCATCTCTGTAAATATCACTTACAGGATTGGAGCTTTTGTTTCCTGCTGGGTAGAAAAAGAATAGTCGGGTACCCATCAGCCTGCAAAATCCAAAATCATAAAATGCATTTGGACTTGGCTGCCATAGAAAACTAATGAGCATAAACCGTTTACATATAGAGTTTATCAGTATATCCAAACAACTTGAACTGAGGCTATTGAGATTTGATATGTTTATTTTACCTTTGCACTTGGATGTCCATTTGTACTTCCATCCATCTTTGCTATGACCAAGGAATCTATTTCACGGATAAGATCAGACACATGACGACTTGGTTTCCTGCAAGTTCGCTCCTCCCTGCGATTTCTCTACGTATTTCAAGGATTAGCCTGTGCCTGTCATCATTCTGCTTCTACAATAATTCTAGAGCTGGTGTGATGTTGATTTTGTGGCCTTGTCAAATTTCCTTTTATACACATCCAAACATTTTTTTATCAATCTGAAGCATTTATCTTTCATCCCGTCGCACTTTCACCTATCTCTTCCCAATTTTTCTAAAGAATACTCACAAGTTCGCCTTTCTATCAGTTTTAAGCCACAAAAAAGATAAGACCTTACTATGAAGGTATCAAGTACGTCATTACAATTATCATTGTGTAAAATGAGTGAAACAAAATGGTGTAAAGAAGTATATTTTACTTGCAACTCATGCCTATAATTAAGGTCAAAATGTATGATTACAAAAAAAATAAATGGCAGCAATTAACATCAGATTCGTCACTCCTACCTTCTTCAACGCTAACATGAACTATATGTTAGCCTCACATATCTGAGCACTAGGTATCGTGTTGACGTTTAACATGTTATTGGTATGCCAACTCAGCGCCACATCATCCCCTTCAATTCCCAAACACTTTCCCTCATAACACAGCGATAACATGTTATTGGGTCCTACAAAATACCCCTTTAAAAATTTGCTCGCCTCTTTTTTTGATATCACATATAAAGAAATGTGTTGTCCCTATACCCCACGTGTCACTCCAACATGATTCATATATAAACGTGTTTTGCATATATTATGCATGCAAACTTTTGCAAACACGTCACATAAGCTCAAATGTAGTATGGAACTATGGATAAACCGTTCATGCACATATTTAACTTAGTATCATATGAGTATATCCAACTAGTTCATGCATGCTCAGATCAGTTCGTTACCCAGCCACACCACTTCACCATGTCAACTTTGAGAAACCAAAGATGTTATATCATTTTACGAACCATTATTGCAAACCAACACAAACATACAACACATAAGTCAAGTAACAACCCATTCAACACTCTATATATTCAAAAAGAAGAAAAAACCATTGGCGTGAGCCACTCTAGTAACCCAAAACCATTTGGCATGTAGATGGCGTATTGCATGGTATGGCAGTTGGCTCGTTATTGGTTTGCAAATGAGCGAATGGCGTGTAAAATGAAATGATACTGAGTGCTCTCAGATTTAGAGTAAAGACAGCCCAAGGAGTAGGTGCTTGTAGGTGTTTGCGATACATATTATACCTTCCTCTGTTGAATTGCTATTACACCCTCCAACCTGTACTTTTATACTCCCATCTACAACTTACACCTCGAAAAAAATTGTAAATGTAAATGCCAAAGAAACATATGCAAGACGAAACGACTGTTTATCTCCTTTTATTTTTTGTAGTCCGGGAGTGTTTAGATGGCTGCTAAAGGGGTTGTTTTACTGTTGTCAAGAGCGTGTTTGGATGGCTGCTGTAAGGAAGTGTTTGATTGTGGTCAGCGGGTGTTTGGATGGCTGCTGTAAGGGGGTGTTTGGTTGGTGCTGTAAGGGGTCTAATGGGTGACTGTTTTGAGATTATATGATTCACCAAGTAAACTTTATACAATTGCAATGTTCTGATCCATCAAGTAAACTTTACCTGATAAGAGAAAAGATTATATACATATATATCAGTAGTTTTGAGGTTATGTGAGATCAAGTTCAATAATTAATAAAAACGAGCCAATTTAATTAGTATTAAACATACTGATATGTCCCATTTTACTTAGATTTGCCATGTAAAGCGTAAGCTAAACCAATTTTAATATATATGTCATATGCTCTTTGCTTCCTACCGACTTAATTGAAAAATTCATAGCTCACATAAATCACAAAATATATCATTAAACCATTATTTCAACAGTGATTTTACAAACAAATTGGGAAAGTGAACACATCAAGTATATCTGCATAAACAAACAATTGTAAATCATTTAAGCCATGATTTCGAAAGTGAGTTTACAAACAATTTCAAAAGCCTTATGAAATTGAGTTGCAACATATAAATAACAGTAAGTGACAAAGTTGCAACAATTTTTTCCCAAATGTCAACTCCTTTACCAAAAAATTTAGATGGCCCGATAACCTTGGCTTAGTCATTTACAAAAAATTAGATGGTCCAATAATCTTGGCTCAATTTCTAAATAATTTTGTAGTAAGCATCGAATAATGCAAAGAAAAAGAGTATCAATATTATTGCAAGTTTCTTTTAGCATGCATTGAGCCGAAAGGAATAGTTGAAGGGGAATATTGAGCTTGAATTCATGTAACAACAAATTTAAATGATAAGTGGAATGATAATGGTCCTATTAGTGAATGGATTGACATGGAAATGGTATCAAAATCAGGTATCTGCAAATCTGCAATAATGTGAAAGTGGCTGATATGATAGATCAGGGTGTTTGGAAATGACCATCAAACTGGGAGTATGATGTTCCTGATATCAATAACATTGTTGTGCTTGTTCTAAACAGTGAAAGAAAAGATATGGTGATGTGGAAGACTAGTGAAAATGTTCTAACCAAATTTTCTGTGAACAATGTTAGGATAGAGCTAAGGCAGAATAAAGAAAGTGTGATTTGGAATACGACTGTTTGGCACAATCATTGCATTCCAAGTCATGCTTTTATTCTGTGGTTAGCCATCTTGGGAAGGTTCTCTACTCAAGACATGCTTGCAAGATGGTATCCTGGAAGGGAGGATAAATGTGCTTTATCTGAGGATTGCCCTGACTCACATGAACACCTTTTCTTCAAATGTTCATATGCTGGGAAGATATGGTAGGAGATAAAGAAATTAATATGGAAAGAAAGCTTTGATGATGAATGGAAAGATATAATACACAGAATGAGTAATATGCCATGCGTTAAGTCAATCAGAAGTGTGGTTAGAAGGTTGGGTCTTGCTGCTACTGTGGATTTCTTGTGGCAAGAAAGGAATAAAAGACTTTTTGCAGAAGAAAAAAGAGAATGGCAAACTGTGTTGGGGATCATTATAAACTCAGTAAGACTCAAGCTTACCAGTTTAACAACAAAAGACTCAAGTCATGTTAGAATGGTTGAGGACTGCTGGCAAATAAAGATGAATAAGATCAAGATTTGAATGCTGGTATAAAATTGCTGATGCAATTGTGAATGGTGGGTGCAGATGGCTAATAATTTGGTCTGAAAGCTAGTTCTAAACAACTTCACTTTCAGCTGTTTCATGTAGGATGAAGCTGCAGAACAGTTTGAATGTTGATATGTTTAGTATGAGTTAGTAGGACCATAAGGTAGTTTCCTTATGAGTATGATTGGAGGAGCCAGCCATGATGATGCCTGTTATATTTCTTAAGTTCTGTTATGAGTGAAGGCTGGATATGAGAGCTTATGGAATGCTTAATGGGAAATGTAATCATGGTGGGGAAGTATCCTTGGATCCATCCAAACATTTAAGTGAAGCCATCTGTAGTAACTATAGGTACACAGTCATGCATGTGAGGATGGAAACTGCATTGACTGTATACTTTAAGTTGATATTAAGATGGAAATGTAGCTTAATGTGTGGATATCCAATGGAACCGAAGTTTTACTCAATTTTTGATGATGCCACATATAACAGCCTCTGTGGCTCTGCGAGTGAGCACAGGTAAGGTGTTCGTATGTTGGAAATGTAGTCAAGATTGGGGTTTCTTCATGTTTGCCTTCCAAAATTGCAACTCCAAATACAGAGCTGTAAGTTTGTGGACTTACATGTAGGTATGCATTTCCCTCATCAAAAAGCTCATCGCCATATCAACAAATAACTATTTTCATAAGAAAAGCAATTAATGAGTTTCATTTTTTAATTGAAAAATAGCATTTTGATTGGCTCTTGACTTACCATGAGTGGGTTAGCCGATTGATTGACCGCCATCAAACACACTGGTTCAGTTTTCATGAATTTGGTTTTTTTTTTTTTTTTTTTTTTTTTTTTTTTTTTTTTTTTTTTTTATGGTGATTATGAGGTGTCATGGTATTTTGCTAATATATACGTGGCGAGACTAAAATTTTACGAAAAAAATACATTGCACACAAATTTGTCGTGTGGGAAGATACCCAGACTACCCGTAACAATAGAACCACCAATAAGAAATGGAAACTTTATTTTGATATTTTGACCATTTACTCAACTTTATAAATATTTTTATTTGAGAAATGCTAGGGCCACTAAAAAAGTTTCGCAAAAAAATTCACAAACTGATGTGGCAGATACACATTGGTTCAGTAAGAGAGAGTAGAGAGAAACTGTTACACATTACACCAATAAAACGCTGACACGTCAGCTTGTGAATGTTTTTGTGAGAGTTTCTTTGTGGGTCTAGCATACATTTTTTAATTTTAACTTGAAAAAATCTAGACTCGTTTACACCTTTACATATACACAACTACTCCCTCCGTCTCATATTAAGTGTCCACAATGAAATCTTTGGATGTCCCAAATTAAGTGTCCGCTTGTATCTTTCAACCAATAAGATGAGAGTTTAGTAGATAAAAGTAATATTTTATTTGTGGAGAGTTTAGTTAGTTGAATCTTCTAAAACTTTATGTATTATGAAAGTGGACACTTAATATGAGACGGGAGCAGTATTACCTATGGAATAAAATATTTAATTTTCATTTGATTATAAAATCTACAAAAGCTATTTTAAAAAAAATGTATTTTCTCTCTATCGTTTGTTTAATCCAATATAAAATCTAAATCCAAATCTACATTTAAACCTCTAACGAGCCAAACCCTAAGTCGTTTTTTTTTTTTTTTTTTTTTTCTTTTTTTTTTTTTTTTTCGTGTAACAACAGTTCTTGGGACTACCAATTTTTATTTATTACTTTTTCTTTCAAAATTATTGTTCTATTTTTATTTTATTATAACTTAAAATAATTGTCCGCGTTAAATTTGACCATTCAAGAACCCTTGAACAAATGAAGTACAATTTTATTGCATAGCTTTATGGAACAATTACACTTTCTTAACGACCTTAATCATATTGTGTTTTCCTAATGATTTTTTTTTTTTTTTTTTTTCTTTTCAAAATAGATGAAGTAGCTAGATTCAACGCTTTACCAATTAAAATTTACAATAAAACACGTCCATCCATTCACAAATTAAATAGGATAATTCAACCAAAAGCAATATCATCATCAATTACCTGAAAAAACATGTTAAAAATGTCAGCTAACGCTGGTGAGTCCCGTGCATAGCAACAGAGGTTCTTAGCGGCAGACAGTAAACGATATGAGATATTGTGGTAAATTGTTTCATTTCACGTTCAAAATAGAACGTAAAAATATCAAAATGTACACCTTCCCAAGGAAATATGTCAATCAACATATTATTAATGTTGTCAACATGTTATAGACAAGTACATGTGCGTAGCAACGGGATATTATAGCGGCAGATAGTTAAGCAAAAGCTTCAAACAACAAACTCATGCATAGCAACGGAATTTTATAGTGGCAGATAGTTAAGCAAACACTACAAACAACAACCCCATAAGACAAATTAAATCATTGTGCAAATTAAACCAAGAAGAAATAGATCCAACCATACACTTGTTTTGCAAAACAAAGTGCATAATCCGTTGTAGAGATTAATTCAAACTGATTAAAGATCTAAGCAATAACAATTCCACTCAAATCATTAGAGCACTTCTATTCATAATTTGTGTCAACTTTTAACACAGTGTCACATCAGCGCCATATCAGCTTTAACACTTTCACCTTAACTCACAAAAAAACACCCACAATCATAACTCAGCTTTAATTCAACTATTTTCAAATTCAACCCCTAAACTAAAACTAACAATTCATTTAATAAACCATATAACATTAAATCTTAAACATTACAATACGATATCTTCTTCGTCATCTATGTCTGACGAGGTCCGAGATAATTCGGCACTTTAATTTGGATCCATTGTGAATGAAGAAATTATTTATTTATTATTATTATTTTTTTTAGAGGAAGTATAAATACTTGAGAAATAGTAGTGGATGTGTGAAAAAAAAAATTATGAGTTTATTTGGTATTTATAGTGGTGGGTAAATGATTTTGATTTTTTTTATATATAAAATAGGCAATATAGTCGTTGTAATAAAGTATAGGGGCTGCAATTTTTTTTTTTTTTTTTTTTTTTTTTTTTTTAAGTAACAGCTATATTTCAAGCCGTTGAGGGGGTAAAAGTGTACTTTTTTTTTTTTTTTTTTTTTTTTTTTTTTTTTTTTTTACATTCACGCCTTAACGAGGCGTTAACTTCTACACTCGGGCCGTTAAGGCTGATTTAATGCAAGGCAAAGCAACGCTTCACTTTGTTTTAACGCGCGTTAATGTTGGTTTAACGCCACTCCGGCGTTATTGATGGACATGCTCTTTATAGATATGAACATACTCTTATTAAAAAAAAAATAATAAAATAAAATAAAAAATAAAATAAAATAAAATTATACCATGTACACACACCAAAAACATCGACTATTTTTTTTCAACATCGTCAAATACCCATCACAATTATCACACGCCAAGTGCAACAACAACGATGGGATATTGAGGTATCGAAGAGAGCGGCAATTTATGTGTTTAATATATCATGAAAAGGTAAGCTTTTGTTATCAGTTCGATTGTCTCTTACCGGGTTAGCCGATTGATTCACCGCCATCAGTTTTTGTTAATCAGTTCAATTTTCATGAATTACGGGTTTTTTTTTTCTTTTTTTTTTTTTTTTTTTTTTTTTTTTTTTTTTTAAGATTTGTGATCCACTTGATTGTTTAGGTTTTCCATAAATCCGCAGTTCCGCACCAATCTTTAAAAATAAATAAATAAATAATCAGGTTGATTTGTTTAGGAAAGTTGTGATTTGAGGATCTGTGTTTTCAAACTATGAAATGAAATGGGGATGGCGGTGTGTATTCATCGTGTTTTTGCTGAGTCAACAATGATGACGTATTGTTTTTGCTGACTTGGCTTTTTCTTTTTTTATGGTGACTTGGCATTATGAGGTGTCATGCTATTGCTAATATATATATATATATATATATATATATATATATATATATATATATATATATATATATATATATATATATATATGTGTGTGTGTGTGTGTGTGTGTGTGTGTGTGTGTGTGTGTGTGTGTGTGTGAAAAAAATAAAATTAATTGTTTAATAATGTTTTTGTTATCAGATGGATATGTTTAGAGACGGAGCCAGTGGAAGTTTCAAGAGGGGTAGAAAAAACATCAACCATAGCTTGAACCCCTTTTCTTAATTTTAAGTTTTACAACTTTAAAAGCTTATTATACAATTACAATACCAAAACTATACAAAGTTACAAACATTCTCTTTCTTAATTTTAAGTGAGCAATTATTGCGGTAAATAAAGTTATTAAAACACTCTTTACATAAAAAATACAAATTATCAAGCATATTGTACAACCAAATTAAACACATTTCCTGCACTAAATGTTAATAAAATACTTAAAACTAAAAATAAATAATACAAATAATAAAGCATATTATATAAAAGGGCAATTGCATATATACCTACTAAAACTTACATATTTGCATATATACCCAAAACATGCTTAACTTGCATTGTACATCATGCATTGAAAACTTGTATTTTGAGAAAATATGCAAGTTTTTTAGTTTTAGTGGGTATATATGCAATTCTCCCTTATACAAACTATTCATACCAAAAACTACAATTTAAGAAATACAAATAATAAAGCTAAAATTACAAAATATTTTTCTTTATATTTTATCCAACTGCACATATTTCTAATCCAACTTTAATTTATTTAGAACTACAAGTATATAAAACACAATTCAATTCAGGTAATCGCTGATATTTAAAAGTGAAAACCGAAACCGAACCATGATAAGAGGGTTTATCGATTTCTGGTTTTTTCGGATTCGATTTCTTAGTTATCGTTTTTTGCGGTTTCAGATTGAGATGGTCGGCTCAATTTGTTGGTTTCACACATTTTTTGAACACCCCTATCCATAAAAATTACCTTTATATAAATCAAATAGATATATTGAACGACGAAAAAACATTGCTCAATAAAATATTTATTATCATAACCGTATAATGAAAAACATTGTCATTAGTTTAAGAGTTGAAATACGTCACATGTAATTCTTGATATCCATAAATTTATTGTCAAAAAGAAAATAATAAATAGAATACATGATTCACCGGATAATTTTATTTCAGGGTACCCGCCGCAGCGCGTGGATACCCTGCTAGTTATATTTTTATTTATTAATTTTTTCAACCACATGTTCTTTTATCAATTTTTGTTTTTCTACTTTTTACTCTTAAGAAATTATGAAAATCTCATACTGTATTTTTTTTATATTTAGGTCGATACATCGTATCCTCATTTAGAAATACGACGCAATACGATGTATCCTCATTTTGGGATACGTCATATTCACTGCATATGCACAACACTATGTAGATTTTTTTGCAGTTTTAAGTTAAAAAAATAATAATAAAAAAAATCGCAAACCAAAAACTACACAAACTTAGTACCAAAGCATTTTTGTGACACAACAAACAGAAATTGATATGTACAACACATTGGGACCCATATAAAGTCAAAATGGGCAATACAGGTATAAATGGCATAAAGCCAAACACCCCTTTTGCAAAAATACACTTATAAGTACTAGTTATTAAGATTTGCGTTTTCACATAAAACGACATTAAAAGTTCCTAGGGTGTTAAGTAGTATTTAGAAAGGGTTTGAGACTTTCTCTACATGAACGAGCACCACCGGGTGCGAACCCGCCATATTCTTACCCTTTAACTTAGCATTGCTTGTCTCACCTATAAGAAAACACAAACGAAGCAACATAAGCAAATTTGCTTGGTGAGATAACGTACATAAACTGAAATAATAACATGGCAAACGTGCAAAAAATTTGCTTCGTAAGATTTCACCATTTTTATGGCTATAGTTCTAGTTAGCACTTTAATCCCCACACAATAGTGTATCTTTATAACTTTCCTTACAAGGGGACTAAACACTTCAACGCATTGCATGTGGGTAGTATAGGCTCCATGTACCCACTAGTCGTCCACGTAGAACGTCAAGGTTCCGTAATCGGAACATAAATGTTTTAGTATTCTAATCGTCCACTTAGGACGTCTAGCTCCATGTTCGTGACGTAGTTATTTCATGATGCGCCAATCATCCACATAGGATGTCTAGTTCCATGTTGGGAACATAACATGTCGTATAAACGCACTAATCATTCGCATAGGATGTCTAAGACCCATTTCGGGAAATAAGGCCATACAAAGGCACTAGTAATCCACATACGATGTCTAAGTTCCATATTCGGAACATATAATCATGTAAGTACGCAAATCGTCCATGTAGGACGTCTAGTTCTGTTTGCAGAACATAATACCACTTATGCACTTGTTGTCCACTTAGGACGTCTAAAAAGGTAATGATTCCTCTATTTGCTTAAAACATGTTACTAAGACCACATGGGTCATTATGAAATTAGACCACTATAGGTCGGCATGAACATAAAGCTTATAACTTGAAGTGTAGTTAGCCCATATCATACATTTCAATACAAACATGAACTTGCATAACAACAATTTTTTGCTTGAGTTATAATACTATTTACTCAACAAAATATCAACATAAATACCACAAATAAATGGTTTATCTTACGGGCACATAAAGACCCGTTTTACTCTTTAAATACGATACTCACCTTAAACGCCTTATACGCTTTCTCGAGCTCTCGAATAGGTTCCTAGATAACTTTTATTACCTAGGAACACATCATTAACATCAAAGCTCACTTAAATCATGGCTATTTTTTTCATAAGCTAGCGTTTGGAATAAATTAGAACATAATGTGTCTGTTTGGTTTCACGAATAACTATGAACATAAATTTACTTTTCAATATCTAACACCACAAATTGGTGTTACAACATCCTACTAAGATACTCGTCATTCCTCTTATCATAAAACATGTTTTACATAGGCTCTTAGTGATTTCTAAAAATCATAACTTAGCATATCACTTCAAATTTCAACAAGACCCCACTTATAATCTCATAACATCATATTTAGTCAGAACCCCCATGATGGGTACCATCTAAACTCGAATTTAAGAACATAGTAACAATTCATACCTTGAATTGATATGTCTGAATGTTAGAATTTGCGTCCCTCCTTAGTATGCTAATTCCTTAGCTCAAACTTGTTTAAAACTAGGTAGAAATCGAAAACCTAATCGCCTTGATGCTCTTGAGAGTGTGTGACGTGGGGGTGGTGATAAAATGGTTTTTTTTTTTTCTTTTTTTTTTTTTTTTTTTTTTTTTTTTTTTTTTTTTTTTTTTTTTAATGATCTTCTAATGTTTAAGTAATCTTATACTTGTGTTATAAAACAAGCTTTGAGGTTTAGGAAAACTATTATGTGGAGAGTTCTTATTCTTTAATAACTATATTTCACAAGAAGTCCTCTTAACTATATATATTCATAAGGAAATGCTATTTTCTTCTACAAATTGTTCCTACTTATCCTTCTACTCACAAAATCATAACAATTGTCAGAATTGATGGTTTAAATGGAGAGAGAGAATGGGTGAAAAAATATATAATATTAATATGTGCGTAGATAAATTAGTAACAAAATATTGTAGAAAGACTTAACAATGCTCTATTTCCATGCCACAAACAACCCAAAACACTAATCACTCTTCGCTACAAACTACAAAGTGTCAAACTGTAAAAAATCCCAATTTCAATTGAATCCCCCAATTTTTCCCACTAAATAACCCCCCACAATTTCACCAAATCCCCAAACCAATTCAATTTCCCTCCAATTTTCCCCCAAATCAAAAACCCTAACCCTAACTTTTCAATATAATAAAATCAACCTTCAATTCACAAAAAGTTGACATTTTTATGTAATATCTCCAATCTTTTTACAAAACCCATCTTTTATTTTCATCAATTTGTTAATGTAAAGAATTAACTTCCCAATGCCACAAAAATCAACATACAATGGTGATGGGTGAGAATAAAAGCCTCTCCTATACTGGTAGATTACAATTAATTGCTACAGTTCTGGAATCTATACATGTTTATGATACGTGAGAATCACACCAGGCTTTATCTCTCGAGGGATCTCGAGAAGCTTACAACCCTCACCAGGCAGTGTACCTGATCGTTGTAGTATAGTATAGTGACAAGTACCGGGGGATTGATCGTTCAACTCAGGAATAGTGTCGTTAGGATTGAAATTAATCTAACTAGGTCTTAAGGTGAAGGATGATTCTTTTTGTGTTTTTATATTTTATGAAAAGCAAGTGAAAATCTCTGGTTTTGGAAGAAGGGGCGGAATTAGTTGCTAATCAACTAACCGTAAAGCTACTAATTAAACTAATGTGTAGAAAAATAAACTAGGGTTCTACAAGGGACGTGAAGCATGTCTACCTATGATATGTTACTCCTTGCGAGCTATCCAATTCTACCTATTGAATTGTCACACCTTGTTTTAATTGACGAGTTGTATTCCTTAATACCATTCGTAGGGCCATGTATAATATTCCCTAACTTTATAAGATCCTACTTCACTACTATGTAGAGCCGTTAAAAGCTCCTAACATGGGATCATTAGAATTCACTTATGCATTAAATACAACCATATAATCGTAGTACACCTCCGATCATGTTTCTTAAGACGTTCAGGCAAGTTACCAATTGGAAGTCTGCCAGTTTTCTTAAGCCTAACATCGAATTCAATCAACCAAACAAGAGATAATAGGAATCAAGAATTATAAGCTAAATCAACTAGACTTATCGAAGTGTCACACCCTAATTGATGAAAATAGACACAAACATCAACAAGGACATCAATAAGATCTAATCAATTATATATAAGTTTCACACAATCATAAGTAGACACAAGATGAATTAGTCAAGCATAATTAATGAAGAACAAGCAACAATAATGATAATTGAAGACATGAATTAAGATAGAATCAACAAACCATTACAAAATGTTTATGGAGTGATTGAAACCCTCTAAGTTGCTGGAAAAACACCTACCTAAACCCAAGAATCGACCTTAGGGTTTAGGGCATACAAAAAGTGAAGTTATGATGTTATATTTATAGGCAATGTTTCTGACAGCAAGGCTTGACGGCGTCACCTCGTAAAGAGTGACGGCATCATGACCAATTTTTCTTTACCAAATTGTAGATCTCTTCGTCCTCTTCGCGTGGGATTTTGAATCACCTAAATCCGAGTCCGTTTGCAAAAGTTATGACCAAAACAATATCAGCTACTCCACGCGCAAGTTTTGATTGTCTCGATCATCTTGTGACGGTTTCACCAAGGTTTCTTCTCGTGTATGCCTTCTTCCTGACGTCGTCACTTTAAATCATCTAACGTTGTCAGGTTAAATCCTGACGCCGTCATGTATAAACATGTTCTGGGCCGTCACATGTATCTTGCTCTTGACGGCCTTGGTGACGCCGTCATGTACAAATGTCTTGAAATCTTTCTGGCCCGTCATGTACAACTTGAATCATCCACCTCTTTATCAATGAATGACGGCGTCACTTTGTAAAGCTTGACGCCGTCAGGTACTGTTTCCAGCATGGATTCTTGATTTTCTTGTTTTCTGCATTCATGAGCATAAAAACGTCCAAAAAGCTCCAAAATGCTTCCTTTTGTAAAATTCTTCTCAAAAGTACCTAAAATGACAAAAGGAACGATTTAGGGCAATATTTGATTAAATAATCTTGAATCCGGGCTTAAATGACCCCTTAAAAACGGTTCATTTTTCGCCTCATCAGTTTACTAGGCCATTGTGTTTCTTCTTCCTTTGACTGTCATCAAAAGAATTAACAGGCTGCTTAAAGATTTTCTATGGAATCAAGGTAATTCATCTCAGGGGAAATGCAAAGTTTCATGGAAATCTGTTTGTCATCCTAAAGATCAGGGGGGTATGGGGTTAAAATATTTGCAAAGCTGGAATGAAGCTCTTCTTTCTAAGCATGTATGGAATGTTGCTACTAAGAAAGACTCTTTATGGGTCAAATGGATTCATACTGTGAAGCTTAGAGGAAAGAGTTTTTGGGAAGTTGATGCTGACGTTAATGATAGCTGGGGTTGGAAGAATATTTTAAGAGTCAGAGACAAAATCAGGGACAAAATTATGTTTAAGATTGGTAATCGAAAGAGTATATCTATGTGGTATGTGAATTAGAGTCAATTGGGTCCACTTTATCAGTATATCACCCATAGAGATTTATATGATGTAAGATTCGAAACTGATTTAAAGGTCTTTAATATGATAAGTAATGGAAGATGGAGATGGCCAACTGAATGGTATAGTAAATGTCACAACTCACCATTTCAGGTCATTTCAGGTCATTTCCCGAACTTTGGAAAAACACTATTCATCAAACACTATTCATCAGTTTACTATTCATCATTTTTTGTGTCAGTTTGACATTCCGAGAAGCATTCAGAAAAATTACTATTCACTAAACACTATTCATTGCCGGAAAATTTTTCACTATTCACTTGCATTACTCATTTCATCGTAAATTTTGTTTACGGGTATTCAAATTCGCGTAACCGGATTGGTTTAGGTGCGAATTCATTTCATTAGTGTTAAGGACACTGCATACGGACTAGAGACAGTCTGCATATCATCAGTAGGTCATTTACATGTTATACCACTCTTAGGATTTTCAAATTTATATATTTGATACATTTAACGTTTTTACGTATAAGTATTTATAGTAAACGTTAACACCCGGTTTATACACGACGAATATATCTAAATATTCCCACGATGGTCCCGACATATTTTTATATCCATTTTATCATCATAAAAGTTATAACATTCAGTTACCCAGTATTTTGGAAATTTATTTTATTTATAACGTAAGCTTATGAATATTACGACGGTTTTCGTGAAAACTAAACAATAATCACCCGAACACTCAGTAATTGTACCCAACATATTTTTAACATATTTACAACTTTATTTCATCCCGGTTAACTTTGTTAACATTTATTTCTATTAAACCCGGTACCCGATTTTAACTTATAACTCAAATGTACACTTATTATACACAAGGTTTTCTAAATAAATCCCAAGTACCCCTACCCGCCCTTGCTCTTTGAAATCAGCCCCATAAGTCCTCACTAGGCCAAAAATATACAAAATTCTTAACCTTGTGCATTGATGTATGCTTATAATACATTATAAGTTACTAGTTATTTACATAAACCATAAAAACATAAACATAACAAATTCAAGAATCAAAAAGGCTCTCATCCTCATTTCTTTCACCATATCCATGACCTCATCACCAAATCAAGATCAAATGAAGGTTTTTGAAAAGTTAAAGCACCAAAGTTGTTCATTTTGTTAGTCTAATCAAGATTCTTGCATCAAAAACACAAGTAATCCAAGGTTTCTTATCATCTCATCACCTAGAATTTCAAAGTGAGTATTCAAAATTATTTTCATGTTTTTCATCTAATTAACATATGTATCTCATGGTATTCATGCTTAATTTCATGCACAAACTAGTTATACCACTTTATTTTTGTATACTTTTTGAACATACAAACCCTAGATTGTGATTTAGGTGTTCCCTTGTTAAATTAACTTGATTACTAGTCATTAGGAACCCATGGCACCCTAAGAAGGTGTATGGTAGGATTAGATTAGTTTTGTGAAGTTTGCAAGAGTTTTGGTTGAGGTTGGAACTAGTTTTGAACCTTGAAAATGGATTTCTAACAAGTATATAAACATTCTGTCTCATTTTGGTAAATTCTGGACAATCAGTAAACATAAAGTAAACTTTGGCAAAATTTTTAGAAAATACTTTCAAAAACGAATCCGTAGGTGAAAGAACGGATTAAAAAGAGTTTATAACGAAGAAGTTATGATTTTTGCAAGTTTATTGACGAAAACTATTTTCCGGAAAAATACATGCTGTTGGACATTTTTCGTCGGACAAAAAGAGGCTTTAGACGTAACCCGGAGGAGCCAAGCTTTCCAAAATATATTACTACATACTAAGACGTAACCGTGGATATAAAGAACAAGTAAAACGGACTTATAACGACAAAGATATTCACGTTTCAATATCGGCAAAAATCCTCTATAATTGGCAGCTTTTAGAAATAATAATAACACTACGTACTAAATTCTAGATTTTCTAGAAATATTAACAAAGTACCCAATTTTATAACTAATGAAGTATTAGTTATTACAAGTATATTTTATCACTACGAGGCGTTATTTCAAGGATTTCAACCCGAGGATTTCAACACGAACATTGATACATACGATATATATATAAGTATATATATTGCAACTAGCTTTATTTTTCTAATAGCCATATTTTTCCTAAGTCTTGGAAATGTAATTTTTTGATAACAACAAGTATTTTTCAAAGAGTAGAGTGGTATAGGAAACATGTGCATGGACATTCATAACATCATTCCATGATCTAAAGTAGATCGTTCATATCATTCATATTAGGTTGCGGCAGCTTACCGTTCATTGTTGTTCATTTCACTTCATCACAGTAACATCAGCTTCAGGTGAGTCATAGCCCCTACTCTTTTAATTGTTTTGTAAACTCTTTGGGGGAGATACATGCTCAATTACATGATTTCAACTTTATGCTCGTTTTACTTAAACGCATTACTTGCTTTACATGGTTGATTACTCAAACATTTTCAGCTTTACCTACATATATGTTTGATCACCTGCACTTCATTGGTATGTTTGATTACCTGTATTTCATGTGACTGTTTCCTAAACATTATTACTTGTTTATATGACCTCATTGTCATCCTTGTTTATCTGGCGACATTGTCAGTATTGTTTACATGACCTCATTGTCATTACTGTTTACCTGGCGACATTGTCAGACTCATTTACATGACCTCATTGTCAAAGTTGTTTATCTGGCGACATTGTCAGGATTATCATCATTGTTTATTTGGCGACATTGTCAGCATTGTTTATATAATCTCATTGTCTGAATTATTTATATAGCCGTTTTGCTATATTTATCTTGGAATTTGGATACAAGTATTACCTTTGTTCACGTAAACATATTACATTTGGCAGTGGGTTGTAAACACACAGGTTACAAGTCTCTTATGGCGGGACTTGGAACTGAGTGGATTTACGATGCCTTTGCTGGGAAATCTTCATTCATATGCATAACATTCTTTTTCACAAGACTCTATGAACTCACCAACCATTGTGTTGACACTTTAGCATGTATTTTCAGGTTTTAAGCAATGGCACGCTACAGGAGGTTTTGGCAGGGCATGGCATGGTCATAGAAGACTCTGATTATTCATTTGGGGACCGTTTTAAATTATTTTAAGGGCCTACTTCCGCGCTACTTTTAACAATGTAAATTCAACATTTTTGATTAAACTATTTTATTCTAAATGATTGAAGTGAAAACATTTTTGTACTTGTGTTGTGATATCAATTGAGTTACACCCCAACTACATGTATGCTTCCGCTGGACCCGATTTTGGGGGTGTGACAGATTGGTATCAGAGCTTTGGCTATAGCGAACTAAGTGTTTTTAAAACCTAGACTATAGCTACTTTTACGAAAAACTTAACCCTATGACCGTCACGTGCCTGCCTGCCAAGCTGAAGCCTCATTTGTGGTTAGTTGCTGACATAGGTGATGAGATTTGTGTCTCATTATCTGATATATTATATTCATTTATTATGGTTGATTACTATAATTGTCTTTCATATAAGCATGCTCATGTATCATATATGTCACCGCATTATGTTTTTCCTTGCATAGTTTCATCATTTGACCTCGAGTTTGGTCACCTACTTTTGTCTTTCAGAACATCTTGGTATTTGTGAAGGACATAGTATTAGTATAACTGAACTGAGTTTTTCAAAATTCATGGAACCTCGGTGGAATATAGACTAGTCATCTATATTCAACCCGGGATAGTGGGACATAGGCTGACTACCTATGTCTGACTCAGAAATGAATTTTGCAACACTGAGAATGGTTATAATAAAATTTTGTCTGGATTGAATCCTTTACTCATTTTCCAAATGCTTCATGCATGTGTGTGTATACCCTCATTGTCAGAACATTCATACTTTTTATCACCTCGTGAACCGCCGCTTGGAAGCACGTCAATTGATCATTTCATCTCATGAACATTCACGTCTATGCATTATACACTTACATCACGGTATTTTCTTTTATCACAATATCATTTTGTCGCAGTTGTCACAGTCTCTTCCCTTCTCACCATCACTATCATTTCCTTTCCCCATCCCCATATATATATAGAATTAGCTGACACTTTATGGATTCCTATGCCACTCATCGCACACTACTCCCTATATTGATAAGTGGATATTATCAATGACCTCCCTAGGAAAGACTTTCCATACCATCTATAAGGAGAATCTCTCGATACATTAAGACCATTCATGTCACAACTCACCATTTCACGTCATTTACTATTTCAGGTCATTTTCCCAAACTTCGACTTTTTACTATTCATAAATCACTATTCATCAAAACACTATTCATCGTTTTACTATTCATCGTTTTCGAGGCCAGTTTGATGTTCTGAGAAACTTTTTGGAAATTTACTATTCACCGAACACTATTCATTTCCGGAAAAGTTTTCATCATTCACTTGCATTACTCATTTCATCGTAAATTTAGTTTACGGGTATTCAAATTCGCGTAACCGGATTGGTTTAGGTGCGAATTCATTTCATTAGTGTTAAGTACACTGCATACGGACTGGGGATAGTCTGCATATCATCATAACAGCATTTTCATGTTGTACCACTCTCAGGATTTTCAAATTATTATATTTGATACATTTAACGTTTTTACGTATAAGTATTTATAGTAAACGTTAACACCCGGTTTATACACGACGAATATATCTAAATATTCCCACGATGGTCCCAACATATTTTTATATCCATTTTAACATCATAAAAGTTATAACATTCAGTTACCCAGTATTTTGGAAATTTATTTTATTTATAACGTACGCGTATGAATATAACGACGGTTTTCGTGAAAACTAAACAATAATCACCCGATCACTCAGTAAATGTACCCAACATATTTTTAATATGTTTTTAACATTTTTATAACTTTATTTCATCCCGGTAAACTTCGTGAACATTTATTTCTAATAAAACCGGTACCCGATCGTAACTAAAAACACAAACTAGTGCAAATTCTTACAAAGTTTTCTAATTAATTCACAAGTACCCTAACCCCCCCCCCCCCCATCACCCTTTGAAAACCGGCCCCAAGACCACCCCTTTAACCTATTGCATTAACTTATCATTATTTAACTAATAAACACATTATAACCTAACTTTACTAATTTTCCAAAATCATAATTCACCTTTTAAGCTAAGAACATTTTTCATCTCATCTTCCCCATTTCCATCTCCAAACCCACGACCCATAATCATCTCAAGGATCAAGTGATCATTTTCCATAAAGTAAAACACAAAACTTGTTCATTTTACAAGCCTAATCAAGAATCAAGCAACAAAAACACAAGAACATCAAACATAATCATCCTATAATCATCTCATTTTATCAAGTAAGTTTTCATCTTTATTTTTTCATGGATCATCCTATTTTTACATGTATTACATAAGTATCATGCTAAAAACCATGTACAAGTAGCTATACCACACTTTATTTTGGCTAAAAAGAAACATACAAACCCTAACTTTTTAGTTATGAATCCCCTTGCTCTAATAACTTGGTTAGGAGTCCATGGCACCCTAAGAAGGTGTATGGTAAGATTAGATTAGCCATGTGGTGATTACAAGAGGTTTGGTGATGGTAGAAATTAGTTTTTAACCTTGGAAACTTGATTTGGAACCTATTTTAGACATGCTGTTCCGTTTTGTAAAAATCTGGAAAATCAGTAAACACCAAGGGAACTTTGGCAAAATTTTTAGAAAATACTTTCAAAAACAAATCCGTAGGCGAAAGAACGGATTAAAAAGAGTTTATAACGAAGGAGTTATGATTTTTGCAAGATTGTAGACGAAAAGTATTTTTTCAGAAAATGTTTGCTGTTCGACGTTTTTCATTGGACAAAAAGAGACTTTAGACGTAACCCGGAGGAGCCGAGCTTTCCAAAATATATTACTACATACTAAGACATAACCGTGGATATAAAGAACAAGTAAAACGGACAAGTAACGACAAAGATATACACGTTTGAATATCGGCTAAAACCACTTTATATTTGACAGCTTTTATTAAATTTGGCGCAAAAACTACGAAGTACATTTTTGAGCTAGAAGTAATATCAAGTACCGAGCTTTATAACTAACGTAGTATTAGTTATTATGAGTATGTTTTCATCATTTCAAGGATTACAACCCGAGTATTTCAACGCTAACATGGAAACTTACGTTATATATATATATAAGTATATATATATTATAACTAGCTATTTATATTTTCTAATAGCAATATTTTCCAAATTCTTGGAATATATATTTTTGATAATACAAGTGTTTTTCCAAAGAGTAGAGTGGTATAGAAACATGAGCATGGACATTCATAACATCATTTCATGATCTAAAGTAGATCGTTCATCATTCATATTAGGTTGCGGCTAGTGTGCGCGCCTTGTTTTTCAGCTCATTACATGTTCATGGTACCATCATATCAGGTGAGTCATAGCCCCACTTTTACTGGTTTAATTACTTTACAAACTCTTTGGGGGAGATACATGCTTAAATACTCGTGTTATACTTTTATACGATTTCTAATCCCATGGGGGAGAATACATTGCAGCAACTATTTTTGTACAATGCCAAAGTATAAAGTTCTTACATTGCTTAAGTAGTCTTATTACCACGTCACGACAAGTCCCCTTTATTTCATGGACCGTTAATTTCAAGTACTAAGCGAGAGTGAGTGAATAGATCTATTGAGGGTGACGCCTCCATTCGCGTTTGGGTTGCTCCAACGGGACGAATGCATTTCATGTCTTATCAAGTGAGTGTCTGGTAAACACTCTGTTGGGGCATTACAAAGTCTAGCTTCGGGGCCATGAGCTTAAGAGACAATGTGGGTTTCATTATTGAAATCTTAGTACTTTACTTTATACTTGGGCAATTGTACATACAAAATTACTGATAAATTCCTGATACTTTTGCATCAAGTCTTATTACTGAAATACGATGCCTTTGCATCAGCCTTATTACTGAATTACAATGCTTTTGTATCAAACTTATTACATTTGGCAGTGGGTTGTAAACACACAGGTTACAAGTCTCTTATGGCGGGACTTGGAACTGAGTGGATTTACGATGCCTTTGCTGGGGAATCTTCATTTCAATGCATTACATTCTTTTTCACAAGACTCTATGAACTCACCAACCATTGTGTTGACACTTTAGCATGTATTTTCAGGTATTAACCAATGGCACGCTACAGGAGGTTTTGGCAGGGCATGGCATGGTCATAGAAGACTCTGATTATTCATTTGGGGACCGTTTTTAACTATTTTAATGGCCTACTTCCGCATTACTTTTAACAATGTAAATTCAACATTTTGATTTAACTATTTTATCCAAAATGATTCAAGTGCAAACCATTTTTGAACTAGTGTTGTGATATCAATTGAGTTACACCCCAGCTACATGTATGCTTCCGCTGGACCCGATTTTGGGGGTGTGACAATTCAAAACTCAACAGAAATTTCAGGATATCACAAAACCACTCAAACCACGCTAACTAATCATGACGACTTCAAACCTTTCATTCTATGACAATCCACTCTCGAACATCTACTACTAGGAAACGTCTTATTTATGTTTCACCCTTCTTTTCTTGTTTTGAAGAACTATGCCGCCAAGAAAAGTTAAAGCTACTCCAACTATGACACCAGCTGCTATTCGGAAACTTGTTAAGGATAGTGTAGCCGAAGCTCTAGAGATCGAGAGAGCTGAGGTAGCTGCAAGGGCTGCTGAGGCCGCTTCACAGACAGGGACAGATGGACAATCCGATAATAGGCGTGAATGTACTTGGAAGAATTTTAAGGTTGGTGATCCCATCAAGTTTAAGGGCACTGAAGGAGCGGTTGCTTTGATTCGCTGGTTTGAAAAGACTGAGAATGTGTTCCTCATGTGCGACTGTCCTGATGTCAGCAAGGTAAAATTTGCTACCGGTATGCTTTTGGATGAGGCCATGTCATGGTGGAATTCTCATGCTCAGCCGATTGGTATGGAAAATGCCTACAAGCTCACCTGGGAGCAATTCAAGAAATTGATGACTAATAAGTTTTGCCCTCGTACTGAGGTGCAGAAGTTGGAAACAGAATTTTATGAACTGGTGACTAAAGGTGATGACATTGAGACCTACTTCAGGAGGTTTCAGGAGTTGGCTGCACTATGCCCAACTATGGTTCCAGATAATGAAAAGCTGCTAGAAAATTTCATCGGTGGACTACCGCACAACATCAGTGGGAATGTAATTGCTTCTAAACCACAAACGCTGGATGAAGCTATCAGGATGTCTCAGAAGCTTATGGCTCAGGTAACAAAGAGAGAAACTACTGACAACAACAAAGAAAACAAGAGGAAAAGGGATGACGACCAGGGAGACGATCAAGTATGGCAGCCAAACAAACAACATGAAGTGGTTAGGGCCTACGTTGCGAAGCCAAGTGAAAAGAAAGGTTACCAGGGTACCCTACCCAAATGCAACAAGTGTCAGAATCATCATAACCATGGACCTTGTCTTAATCCATGTGGCAACTGTAAGAAGGTTGGTCATGCGACTTGGGAATGCCAGTTTCCAATCATTACCGGAGATCAGAAACCCTCAGTGACATGTTTTGGCTGTGGAGAAATAGGGCATTACAGGAATGAATGCCCAAAACAAGGAAACCAAGAGAAAGGGAACCAAAGTGGAATGGCTCGTGGGAGAGCCTAGGTCATCGGAGGAGGAAATGGTCCACACATCAACAACGCTGAGGATGACAACAATGTTCAAGAACCAAGAACTTCTGCCTTAAAAATAAACCGAAGCCTAAACTCTCTAGTGTTGTATTTCTTTTGTATTTTATTCCACGTTCTATCGTATAAGTTTCATGTACTATTAACGAATTTCTGATCTAATGAATATTCTATCTTTTATCACCGCAATGCGACTCAAATACCCATATCTAATCATCGAGTCCACTTCAGAGACCAACATAAATTGAACTTCGGGACGAAGTTCCTTTTAGAGGGGAAGACTGTCACAACTCACCATTTCAGGTCATTTCCCGAACTTTGGAAAAACACTATTCATCAAACACTATTCATCAGTTTACTATTCATCATTTTTTGTGTCAGTTTGACATTCCGAGAAGCATTCAGAAAAATTACTATTCACTAAACACTATTCATTGCCGGAAAATTTTTCACTATTCACTTGCATTACTCATTTCATCGTAAATTTTGTTTACGGGTATTCAAATTCGCGTAACCGGATTGGTTTAGGTGCGAATTCATTTCATTAGTGTTAAGGACACTGCATACGGACTAGAGACAGTCTGCATATCATCAGTAGGTCATTTACATGTTATACCACTCTTAGGATTTTCAAATTTATATATTTGATACATTTAACGTTTTTACGTATAAGTATTTATAGTAAACGTTAACACCCGGTTTATACACGACGAATATATCTAAATATTCCCACGATGGTCCCGACATATTTTTATATCCATTTTATCATCATAAAAGTTATAACATTCAGTTACCCAGTATTTTGGAAATTTATTTTATTTATAACGTAAGCTTATGAATATTACGACGGTTTTCGTGAAAACTAAACAATAATCACCCGAACACTCAGTAATTGTACCCAACATATTTTTAACATATTTACAACTTTATTTCATCCCGGTTAACTTTGTTAACATTTATTTCTATTAAACCCGGTACCCGATTTTAACTTATAACTCAAATGTACACTTATTATACACAAGGTTTTCTAAATAAATCCCAAGTACCCCTACCCGCCCTTGCTCTTTGAAATCAGCCCCATAAGTCCTCACTAGGCCAAAAATATACAAAATTCTTAACCTTGTGCATTGATGTATGCTTATAATACATTATAAGTTACTAGTTATTTACATAAACCATAAAAACATAAACATAACAAATTCAAGAATCAAAAAGGCTCTCATCCTCATTTCTTTCACCATATCCACGACCTCATCACCAAATCAAGATCAAATGAAGGTTTTTGAAAAGTTAAAGCACCAAAGTTGTTCATTTTGTTAGTCTAATCAAGATTCTTGCATCAAAAACACAAGTAATCCAAGGTTTCTTATCATCTCATCACCTAGAATTTCAAAGTGAGTATTCAAAATTATTTTCATGTTTTTCATCTAATTAACATATGTATCTCATGGTATTCATGCTTAATTTCATGCACAAACTAGTTATACCACTTTATTTTTGTATACTTTTTGAACATACAAACCCTAGATTGTGATTTAGGTGTTCCCTTGTTAAATTAACTTGATTACTAGTCATTAGGAACCCATGGCACCCTAAGAAGGTGTATGGTAGGATTAGATTAGTTTTGTGAAGTTTGCAAGAGTTTTGGTTGAGGTTGGAACTAGTTTTGAACCTTGAAAATGGATTTCTAACAAGTATATAAACATTCTGTCTCATTTTGGTAAATTCTGGACAATCAGTAAACATAAAGTAAACTTTGGAAAAATTTTTAGAAAATACTTTCAAAAACGAATCCGTAGGTGAAAGAACGGATTAAAAAGAGTTTATAACGAAGAAGTTATGATTTTTGCAAGTTTATTGACGAAAACTATTTTCCGGAAAAATACATGCTGTTGGACATTTTTCGTCGGACAAAAAGAGGCTTTAGACGTAACCCGGAGGAGCCAAGCTTTCCAAAATATATTACTACATACTAAGACGTAACCGTGGATATAAAGAACAAGTAAAACGGACTTATAACGACAAAGATATTCACGTTTCAATATCGGCAAAAATCCTCTATAATTGGCAGCTTTTAGAAATAATAATAACACTACGTACTAAATTCTAGATTTTCTAGAAATATTAACCAAGTACCCAATTTTATAACTAATGAAGTATTAGTTATTACAAGTATATTTTATCACTACGAGGCGTTATTTCAAGGATTTCAACCCGAGGATTTCAACACGAACATTGATACATACGATATATATATAAGTATATATATTGCAACTAGCTTTATTTTTCTAATAGCCATATTTTTCCTAAGTCTTGGAAATGTAAATTTTTGATAACAACAAGTATTTTTCAAAGAGTAGAGTGGTATAGGAAACATGTGCATGGACATTCATAACATCATTCCATGATCTAAAGTAGATCGTTCATATCATTCATATTAGGTTGCGGCAGCTTACCGTTCATTGTTGTTCATTTCACTTCATCACAGTAACATCAGCTTCAGGTGAGTCATAGCCCCTACTCTTTTAATTGTTTTGTAAACTCTTTGGGGGAGATACATGCTCAATTACATGATTTCAACTTTATGCTCGTTTTACTTAAACGCATTACTTGCTTTACATGGTTGATTACTCAAACATTTTCAGCTTTACCTACATATATGTTTGATCACCTGCACTTCATTGGTATGTTTGATTACCTGTATTTCATGTGACTGTTTCCTAAACATTATTACTTGTTTATATGACCTCATTGTCATCCTTGTTTATCTGGCGACATTGTCAGTATTGTTTACATGACCTCATTGTCATTACTGTTTACCTGGCGACATTGTCAGACTCATTTACATGACCTCATTGTCAAAGTTGTTTATCTGGCGACATTGTCAGGATTATCATCATTGTTTATTTGGCGACATTGTCAGCATTGTTTATATAATCTCATTGTCTGAATTATTTATATAGCCGTTTTGCTATATTTATCTTGGAATTTGGATACAAGTATTACCTTTGTTCACGTAAACATATTACATTTGGCAGTGGGTTGTAAACACACAGGTTATAAGTCTCTTATGGCGGGACTTGGAACTGAGTGGATTTACGATGCCTTTGCTGGGAAATCTTCATTCATATGCATAACATTCTTTTTCACAAGACTCTATGAACTCACCAACCATTGTGTTGACACTTTAGCATGTATTTTCAGGTTTTAAGCAATGGCACGCTACAGGAGGTTTTGGCAGGGCATGGCATGGTCATAGAAGACTCTGATTATTCATTTGGGGACCGTTTTAAATTATTTTAAGGGCCTACTTCCGCGCTACTTTTAACAATGTAAATTCAACATTTTTGATTAAACTATTTTATTCTAAATGATTGAAGTGAAAACATTTTTGTACTTGTGTTGTGATATCAATTGAGTTACACCCCAGCTACATGTATGCTTCCGCTGGACCCGATTTTGGGGGTGTGACAGTAAATTTGGTAATATTACTAGTATCAATACCCCAATGTTAGAGCCTAAGAAATGTGACATTGCTGTTTGGACTAGTGGTGATGGAAAGGAGATGGATTTTGCACTTAAGAATGTGTATAGAGAACTCAGGATCAATGAGCCAGTGGTGTCATGGTGGAAGTTAGTGTAGTTTTCACAATGCATCCCTAAAAATGCATTTATCTTATGGCTTGCTATTAAGAATAGGCTTTCCACTCAAGACAAAATACAAAAATGGGGGAACTGTGAAGTAAATAGATGTTATTTGTGTAAGAATGATACTGAAGATTTGGAGCATTTATTCTTTAATTGTGAATTTTCAAGGGCTGTGTGGGAGAAGACTAAAGGTATGGCAATGTTGAAAGGTGATTGGATTAATTGGCATGACATCATTCTTAAATATTCTAATGGACAAAATGGTAATAATATATGGGGTGTGGTTAGAAGGTTAATACTTGTTGCTAGTGTCTATTGTATATGGAATGAGAGAAATAGTAGAATTTTCAAGGAGGAATGTATAAGTCATGAGGATGTGGGAAAATTGATCATTGACAATGTGAAATGGAAACTGTTGAGTTTAAAAGATAAAGATAGTAATGCAGTCAGAGAAGTGGAAAGACTATGGTCTATTAGATTCAACAAAAAAGTGGATGTATAGCAGATGGCTTGTAACTTGTGGATGAAAATTGGTTTAGTTGGATCCTCTGCCATTGTATTGTGAGGTTGGGCTGCAATAAGTGACATAGTTATCCAGTTGAATCAATGGTTAATTCACATAAGGAAGTTTCCTGCTTAAAAAAGGTATTAATGTAATTCTGTCAAAACCTTAAGGGGTGTTTGGCATAAGTATTATCTCTTGAAAATGATCTCTAAAAAGTCAAATGCAGGTGGTGATTCTTGAAACCTGCTACTAAAATAATGGTTTTAACATGTAAATTTTTACTTTCAGCTTGAATAGTAAGAATTTTGGTACTCACTTCAACTGATGGCTTTGTATCTTGGACGTTTGATGTTACTGGAAGGTTGGCTAAAATCTACAGCTAAGTTGGTCTTTGTTAGATACCTAGTGTTGGTTTTGAGCCTCTTTCATGTATACTTCAAAACTATCCATAAAGTAGGTTTCCAGTTGAGTAAGGTAAGTGAGTATGGTGGGCAGTGTATGAAGATAGGAATAGTAAGAAGTGAAAGATGAACCTAGTTGGTCCTATCTATACACTGCTAAGGAGGAATGGTTGGTACTCACTGTAGGGTGTGTGTTCCCAATTGTGTGAAGCCATTGTAGTAAATGGAAATGTAGCACAATTGGTATAGTCCCTACTGTGGAGAGGTTATGGGTGCTAGTGAAGTCATTAACTCTTTCTCTTATGCTTACGGTGGGAGCTGGTTGAGTGGGCTTAGGGTAAGGGTAAGATGGAAATGTAGCTAGATGGTTTATGGTGCATTTTAAGGTGATTTTGATGGAAAGTATATTTTGATTAAAGATGAAATGCAATCAATGTTTTGCTAGAATGCCGAAAACAGAACACTATCAGAGATCTCAAGACTTGTTCTATCAGATATGTGTCAACATTAGTGTCTGTTGGAGTAGTGATAATTTAAATGAGTATATGTTTTTTTTGCTATGGTTGTATCAAGAAATGGGTCTGTCCAATTCTATTGTATTTCCTTATTAAGTTTTGTACAATTTTATTTTGGAAGTTAATATAAATTCACCCTTTTGCACCAAAAAAAAAAATATTTTAGTTGAAAATGTTTAATATATTTTTATGCATAAGTTATTTGTACAACATGCATATGTAGTTGTATTGCTTAATATTTAAGTTTGTAATGTCCAGTTATTTAATGGAGGAATCAGTCTTCCTCATTATATGTAGTTTAGATAGGCATATCACTTTACTTATCTCTACTATTTATAATGCACATGGGCGGAGCCACCTCCTTAAGGAGAGGGGGAAAGCCCCCCAATAGTGTTTCACCAGAACACCTAAGTTGTATGGAAAAAATAGCAAAAATTGGATGAAAAAAGTCAGTGCCCTCACCCACAAAATTCAAGTGCCCTCATCGTCTAAGTTTGCCAACTATTCAAGTGTTCTATAATGCAAAAAAACTGATTTGGTGGTTATGAAGTTTTGTTCGACTGGAAAATGAAATGAAAGAGATAATGGGGATGTGAGAAAGTGAATTGCGGGGTAATGTGCTAGTGGGTTAGTGTGATATAATATTTTTAATATTATCTAATTCAATATTTATCCATGCATATTGGTAATGATAACATGACCAATTGAGGTTTCCCTCATTGTATCATTGAGAACATTCGAATTTTGGTATACCATGTAGAAATATGATACACTTGTAATACGATTTTGTTAAAAAAAAACATAGGCATCTTTGTTATAATTAGTTAGTGCTATAGTTTTGTTTCAAATAATTTTTACAATTTACAGTTTTGATACTATAATCATGACATTTAATTGTTTTTAGTTAAAATGTAGTTTCACAATTTACAGTTTTGATACACTTTTACAATTTATACCTTATGTATCTATATTTGATCCATGGGTAAAACAAAGCTAAAGTTTTTACTTTGGAATTGGCTTAAAATAATGATTTTGCATAGAATTAAATCCGAGCCGACCCGACCCGACCTGACCTGACCTGACCTGCTTTTTACTAAATAAAATAAAAATTGGATGGTAACCCAGTCGCTTTATTTGCTCGTTGCCTACATTTCCTGGCTCCGCCACTGATAATGCATGCATATGCGTTTATTTTAAACTTGAATTGGTTAAAATATGAGTAATGTTGTATTACAACTAAATTAATATTTTAAATACTATTTAATCATTAAACTTTTATTTTTTTATAACACGAATTTTTTTCTCGAATTGACTACAAATTGAACCCATAAGTTTGCATTAAGAATCAAACAAAAATAATGATTTTGCAACTATAATTATTTGCATCTATATACTGTTTCTTTGTGTAGGTATCTGTCTAATATTATTCAATTTGTTCAAATCAAGACTTGGTACTGGTATAGTAATTTTTTTTGTTAAAACACTTAGGGTGTGTTTGGTATGCTGACATGAATGACAATGAGTATGAGTTGATAGTAGTGGTGAGTCCCTCACCTATGAAAGATCAATACCTAGCCCGCTTGATGTATATAGAGTATGGATTATATCTATAATTTATTACCATAGTGGTGGGCCTCTTCATCTTAAACAAACACCTTTAATCATTTTCATAATTATAGTCTTATTCCCATAGTAAGATACCAAATGCTAATTGAGTATTAACATTTCATTCTCTTCCTTACTAGTAAAACGTTACAAACAGTAAAAAAAAAAAAAAAAAAAAAAAAAAAAAAAAAAAAAAAAAAAATCCCAACATCACGTGCAAAAACCAAAATCAATTAAATCCCCAAAAACTTCCCTCCACTTTTGCCCCAAATCAAAACCCAAACCCTAACTTTTCAATCCCACAAAATTAACATTCATTTCACAAAAAATTCACATTTTTATGTAATATCTCCAATCTTTTAACAAAACCCATCTTTTAATTTCACCAATTTGTTAATGTAAAGAATTTTCTTACAGTCAATGCTTATCTTAGAAAGACATAAGCAGGTTTAATTACAATCCCAAACATCCCCTGTACTCTATCACTCCCTTCTAATCCATGGATATATATATTTTTAGCAGTTTGAATAGCTCACGTGGTTATTTAAGTACCTTACTTAATCATTTAGGTTCCAGTAATAGCAATGGTGATGGATGAAAAAGTTCTGATGTCTCTAGTACTCTGCCCCAAATCCAGTGGATATTTGATGTTGGGTTTATTAGTATTGATGTGGGAATGGGGATTGTTGACTTTTGAGTTAAAATTGTTATGATGTGTTAATATACTGAATTGTTTGTGATTTTTGCTTATGTAAACAGTTTATCTTCATATTGCTTTTTTTTAAGCAGATGATGAAATGTGACTATGCTTATCTACTTGGTTTTGGGTAAATAAGCTCTTTGTAATTAGCAGATTAAGTTTAGGATGAAATGTGAAATATATGCAATATAATAATATTTAGGGGTAAGTGTTTTCGGATTTGCTTATGATATCGTTAGAACTCTTATGATGTGAATGCAGTTTTCTTCTCATGGTATACTGAATCGTCTGATATGTGATAGGGATGTTTCACAATTTGGATTGTTTTTATAACAGATTATCCTGCTTATTGTGTTTTTTGAGCAGATGCATAAATTTGACTATGCTTATCTACTAAGGGTACGTTTGGTAGGACGTAATGAAATGTCAAATGAATGAAATAAATGACGTAATGGAATAAATAATGTAATGTAATTATTCATTACAATTATTAATCATGTTTTGTTTGTTTGATAAGAAGTAATGGAATCATAATAGAAAGACTTAAATGCCCCCATTAATAATAGAAGGTTTATTAAATATGGTTAGTTATTAATGGGGTTTTATGTAATTTTGATTTCATTACGGATGTAATGAAAAAAAAAAAAAAAAGCAAGGGGGGCCTAAGGAATGATTTTGTTGTAATAGGTTATTACTTGTAATTAATCATTACATTCCATATATGTAAGCAAATAACATTTTATCATTCCAACGTAATCATCTTTTCGATTCCCCCTTTGATTACAACGTACCAAACACTACGTAAGTTTAGGGGTGAAATAAGGTCTTTTCAGTATGAAGTTTCAGATTGTTTAGTTTTAACCAGTTATTGCTAGTGGATTCAGTATCCTAAGTTTAACCTTAGGGGTGAAATAAGCTGTTTAGGATAAGTTGATCTGCTGGTTATGAGCATAAGCTGTTTAACTTAGCAATGCCAACACCCCTTGTTGTGTTTTGATACAGTAGATCAGCAGTAAGCATCGATTTCAATCAACTCACCGGACCACAAGAGCTGCCCCGTGTAAGCATTTCCAAAATCAGCTTCTGCCCATAAATTTTCTTCATCAAAGTTGTTGGTAGCGGATAGTATATCTTCAAGGGGGATTTTTAAGTGAGCAAAGTCGGCTTGATTAACTGAAGACATTAAGTATCTGTTTTGTCAGAACAAAATAAGGGTGCTTGGGTTACAAAAAGAAGCGAAGGAGTGTATGGTTTATATGCATAAACGAGTTTGGTTTGTGTTTGTATATATAGTAGATGTGGACAAGCGTGTGGGGTTCTGCATTATTCTTGTAGTACGCTATTAACATTTACACAAATCATCTATAGCGTAATACTGAGCAACTTTTATTGAATAATACTAAAGTATGAATATAATAAACAGCAAAATATGAATGCACCTTCTCAGCAACAGGTCTCTAATGGCTGCTAGTGCGTAGTGGTTTTAGTTTATTGTTTAGGTGATGTGCTTTTATACATAATCTAATTACTCCACATGCTTTTGCCATTAGAATTGTCTTTCACTGAATGACCATTGTCTGCCACTAGTAACCATACATAATACTTTACAAGTTTCATTGTTAACCGCACCGCTAAATAAAGCAAACTCATTGTTCAACTTATTTTGACTGAAGACATCATGTTTCTTTATCTGAACAAGAAAGGGGTGTTTTGGTTGTTACAAAAGAACCGAAGGAGTGTTTAGGTGATATACATAAGTGTGTGGGTTCCTTGTTATCTTTAATGATGGAGGTATATTTTTTTCATTATTGTAAAGACAATTGACTTTCTGACTTAATGGTGAGCTAAGACTATTGACTTATGCAAGGAAATTTCATCTCTGGCTGTACAAAACGGTATTTTTTTTTATTTATTATTATTATTATTTTTTTTAACTTTTGTATGTATTTGCTTTCTAATTGAAACATCACTAATATTAGCAAGTATCAAACATCTTGACAAAAATTTATGAATGTTGCTTATAGTATATATTTATTTTTAGAAAGTCAGCAATACATTACCAAATAAAACATGTACAATACAGACAAAGACATCAAACTTTCGTAATCAAGACAATTAAAAAAAAGCGAGACCTAATAAAATAAAAAAAACCAACAAGGACTTGCAAAAATAATAATAATAATAAAAAATAAAATAAAAAAATTTTAAAAAAAAACCTGCAATATTCCTTGAAATAATGAATATGAACAATCTCGAACAAAACAAAAAAAAATATGCATAAATGAGATATGTGTTATGAACTATGAAAAGAGATAGCGTGCGTTTTAGACAAAAGAGATTGGCAAATCGAGTATATAGTTAACCGTAAAAGATAATTGTAGGCTGTCTCTTCAACTTTCAAGTAAAGAGAGTAATAGTTCATGATATTTGGTTGCTTATGTCTAATTTTCTTAGGCTGCAACATGAAAAAATTAGCATTTGGCAGATAAATGTAGACATAGAATTCACAGTTCAAGAAGATAAAACTTGCGAGAAAACTAGTATTGAAAATTCGAAGCATTTTACATATGTAGATAAATAATCCAAAGTCCTAGAAGATAAGAAAAAACACTTTGAGAAAATTGGTATCGAAAATATGAATATGATTTAGGGTTTTATATCAGATAGGTTACCCAACTTTTCAACTTTATTCACCTAAGTTATCAAACTTTTTTTTGTTCACTTAGATTACTGGACTTTTAGGTAGCATACACCTCATATTTTCAGTGTAATCCGAGTAACCTAAACGTACATTTTTGGGTAAGTTAAGTAACATAAATGTCGTGTTTTTACATATTCCAGTGATGTTTACGTATATTTTGGTAAGTTCAGTAACATAGGTGAACAAAATCACAAAGTTTGGTAACCCATTTGCACAAAAAAATACTAGTTAGGTAACTTTGGTGAACAAAATCGCAAAGTTTGGTTACCTATCTGATATAAAACCCTATGATTTATTAAGAAATGTTACATTCACGTAAATTTTGCAAAAACGTTTTTATAAAATGATGTGGCATGATAAATTTATCTTTGGACATTACCTCTCTTCTTTTAATTGCCCAATAGATGTAATAGTTACAATGACACATCATTTAGTGAAAATATTCTTATTAAATTTAGGCCCAACAGAATGGGTCCGAGTTGTTCACAAGTAAAGGCACCTAACGGATCACGATCTCGTAAATTCATGGTTTTTATTGATTCAAATCATAAAGAACTTCTTTCGCTATTGAAGCCATGCAGGAGATGTTAGCTTATTAGCATCCCTCTTCTGCATTAGGAATTGCCCGAAAAGGTATGATTGAATCACATGCTTTCATGGTCCCTATCCCATCCGACACTGGCCGGCACGTAGGTATATTCTGCGATTTCCTAGGTGCGCATCTCCATCTACTAAAAGTAGGGGTGGTTTCCATAAATAGACCGGGTCATTCACAGCCAGAGCAATATCTTATGCTACAACATAAACTAAAGCTATATGTGGCGGCCCCTAAAGGCCTAACTGATAGGTTATGTTTTATCTGCCCATCCAAAAAAAGCAGATGGGAGGTCTGGAGAGTGGGACAGATCTACTTGGCCAAGGTGCTAATGTCAAGGGGTTATCCGAAGTGTTGGAATATGCTCTACCTACGGTACCTAACTAGTCTTTCTTTTCAGTAAGTAAGAACATATTGATCGATGGAGGAATAAGAAACCGAGTGGGATAAAATAAGAGCGAGGTATAGTGAAAAAGCTCACCCTTACCTTTAGATGATAAAGCCTTATTTTACATCCTATCCCCTAGACAAATGAATAGGAAAGGCTACAAGCCATTTTTGTTCTTTTGACAATGAACCACTCTAGTACAAGCTAAAGTGACTTCTATGCTTCGCCTCCGATGCGTAGGGCCGAGAAAGTTCCTCTTCATTTTTTTGACCAAATATTTGCGTTGAGAGTCATAGTCAAAGTTTGAAAAAGTTTTAACGACGATATTATCTAGTTAAAAGTGGTTCTCGGAGTCAATCGTTGAAAATCGTTTATTTTGTCGTTCAGTGGACTTTTAACCATGACTTTGGTCATGGCTAAATGTGTTTCTTGACTAAAATCCAGCAGATTCTAGTAGTAATATTACCTTTTTTTTTTGTAAGACAATAAATTATATTGATAGCAAAAGACATGAGACCAAACTTAAACCATCTTTGTTTTTCTAGTATTAAAGAAAAAGGAATTTCTTATAAAATGATAAAGCAAACATCACTAAAAACGCAACTGACCTACCAAGAAAAACCAAAGAAACGTTAAAAAATAATATACGAATAAAAAACGGACCCAATAAGATAACGACTAATTTTGTATTAACGCGGCTTTTAATTGCGACAAAATGGGTGCATTATTTAAAAGGAACTTTTGAGTGACGACTTTGTTGTCTAGTAGACTGCTTAAGTTATAGTGAAACTTACCTATATGATTGTACATTATTACTCGATAACAAGTTGAGTTCATGAATAAAAAACAATGTTGTGGATTAAATTGGAAGTTTCAATGGATGTCAAACGCGTTAGATGCAAGTAGATTTTACAAGACCAAACACAAAATAACATATTGATATTAAGTGTTAAAGTGTTGGTTTGAATTTTGAGAGCAAAGTATGAATACGCAAAGACAAGGTAAAGAGGCAACATGTACACCCAAAAAAGTAATATGTTATACAAATTCCATTTGAACAAGTGAGTATCTTGATCATTATCCAGTAATGTTACTTTTCGACGTTGGTTTGGATTTTACTTGGCAACTTCAAGTAAACTTACAAATCAGTGTCATTGTCATTTTTACTTTTAAGTAAACGAGTTGGGCTGCCCGCGCGTTGCAGCGGGGTGATTGGCATCAATTTTTTGCAACGATGTTGGCCAAAACAATTTAGCGATAGCACTATAGTTTTGTTTCAAAAAGCTGTAACATAGATGAATGATAATTATTAATTATCTTAGCATGAGGAAAACATTAAAAATAATGCATTTCGTATATGAATCAAATAGTTTACATAATACAAATAAAGCCGCGGTTCGCTATAAGTTTAGTGTACACCAAGCATTTAAAAGTGCACATTATCAATTGGAACCTGTACATCGAGCAAGACTAAAGTATAACTTGATAATAATATAAATCTATATTACAATGAATAAACAATAACAAAAGGGCTTACTTGTAGTGTTGTCACGGAATTTACTAATGCATTTGTATTTAGCCTGCCTAAGATGCTTTAATCATGATAAAACCTGTGCACCAACTCAGGAGGTTGATGAAGAATCTGGTAGTAATGGTCCATGTAACATGAGCAGGAATTGTAGCCTGCATAGCTATTTGCAAAACACTTTTGACATTGGCATAAAACTGATAAAAGCTTGCCTAGGTAACTGTACTGTAAAAAAAGGTAACAAACTCACCAAGGATACGATTATTTTTCGGAGATTGAGGCCTTTTATTCTTTGTTGTCTCCGGTTGAACCAAGCTTGTGTCCGGTGATCCCATATAATCAGCTTACCAAAACCACCAATATAACGGATTATCTGTATATAAGCAAATTCGAGTGTTTGATTGAATCTGCTTATTCCCCCACTTAACACCAAAGGCACTTATGGTAAAAAAAAAAAAAAAAAAAAAAAAAAAAAAAAAAAAAAAAAAGAGAGAGAGAGAGATGGTCGATTTAGAGTGCTAATCAAAACACCCCCTTTACTAAGTTTCTGCATATAAGCATATTTGAGTCTACGCGCAAAACTGTTTGTCAGTTTACTTCGCACTAAAATCACGTACTTTTAACAACATAATAACTTCAGAATAAGTTAATCTAAACACCTTAACTAAAACAATTTCGAGTCTTTAATAAAGTTCCTACCGTATTTGGTTAACTTTACACTAAAAGCACTTATTTTTAGCAGGACTATCAGCTTGTAATACTAATCCAAACACACGATCTTAACCAATTATTTGCATAAAAACAATTTTGAGTCCTTTGGGTAAAATTGCCTATTTGGTTTATATCCACACCAAAACCACTTATTTTAAGCAGATAAGCACTCTAAATTAAACAATCATAATCAACTTCTGAAAATAACCAAAATCAGCGAAAAATAATAGAAAGACTCATGGCACCAACATGAACGATAAAAAGAACATACCTTCCATAAATAAACCATCCAGTAACGTTTATTGTTGTTTTTCATAGAGTCAAATCTAAAACACTTCAAATTGTATCTGCTGTTTGGCTTTCTTTCTTGTAGCATAATCTTTTAAAATAACATCACAATAATAATGTTTATGCTACCATTTCACCCATCTCCACAAATTAATGTATTACGTGACTAAATCTTCATCTAACGGGCAATCTTGGTGCACCAATCGTTCAGATGGGTCAACATTCAAGCAAAGAGGATACATCCGTTATGGCTGCAGCCGTAGTAGGTTGCCTCGCCAAGATATGGGGTATCTCATATTCACTGAACAAATCCCAGTTCATCACAGCCAGACAACAATATTTTAAAAAGTAGGCGGCCTTCATTTTCTGAAAACCAAGTGGCGGTGTCATTGCGCAGTTCGCTCAGATGGGTGAACATTAAAGCAAAGAGGATATGCTCGTCATGGTTGCGACCGTAGTAGGTCACCTAGCCAAGATAGGCGACCTTCATTTTCTGAAAAGCAAGTAGGAGTGTCGTTGTGCAGGTGGCTCAGATGGGTGAACATTTAACGAAAGAGGATACACTCGTCATGGCTGCTACCGTAGTAGGTCACCTTACCAAGATACGGGTCGTCTCACATTTACTTAACAAACCCCAATTCATCATAGCCTCACAACAACATTTTGTATGTTCTGTGAAGTGCATGTGCACCATGCTTAAAGTAAATAGGATTGGGCAAATAGACAATTGACGAAAGAGGATACGCCCATCATGGCTGCAATTGTAATAATTCACCTTGCCAAGATGTGGGCGATGTGACCTTTGTCTACTCCACCCAATCACATTCCAACATCACATGAATCACTGATCGGCTTAAAAGCGAGTGTATGTGAGGCTCAGATTATTTGGTAATCTCAAAAAGAAGACACATCCGCCATGGTTGCAAACGTGATAGTTTGCCCTGCCAAGACACGGAAGTTCAGAGCTTTAATCAAACCCATTTTTAATTCATCACTGCCTCTTAAACTGCAAAGAAACACAACCCGAATCAGTTGACAACTTTAATTAGATGTAAATAACAATTAGCAGACACATAGCCAAATAATTAGTCCAGCAAGATTGATACTGGTGCCTACAGAATATGTTCCTATATCATTATTGCCACACCAGTATAAATAACAACAATAAACCACAATCTTAAGCCTCTAAACCAAATTAGGCTGAGGCCTGCAAAGTTAGAACAAAGGCCAAAAAACTGTTGCAGTCAACTTGCCTCAACAAACAAAAACCCCAAATAGAAGTTTATTATTTAGAGTAATTACATTTATAAGCATTTTTTTTATGATGTTTGTACATGAATCGTTTAACAGTGAATTATTATCATCGCTGTGTCTAAAGACCGTTGGTGTTTATTTATAACCTGTTTGCTAGTAAATGTGCAGTCACAACTACATTTGAATAAATCAACCTATGAAGGTATGTAAGCCCCAGGGTTACAGTGTATGCATATTCTTATGCGAACCCAACAGTACAAAGTCGCTTTTGTCTAGTAATATAAATGCAATCCAGACTTTAGAATGTCACATGAATTCTTAAATCAAATAGCTTGCAAAGATACATTTTGAACACGATAATCACAATTAATTAAAAAATACGAACTAATGTTTCTAATATATAAGTCACATCATTATGGCGCGCGTGATCTACATATTAGAACCTAATAATGGGGGTATGTACATCTAAAAATGATAAGTCACAACTACCGTATCTAAAAATGATAGTCACAACTACCATACCATTTTTAATATGTAGGTTCTTTCAAGCAAGTATTCTTCATTGGCCGGTTCGGATGGACTTAGCCGCTCTTTCCCCTGACCTCACCAAATTAAATATTATCCTTACTTGGAAAATAACAACTACATAAGACCTATAATGTAGAAATCTGCATAGGCAAGACCCCTTTATAAGATAATCAGTTTCAATAACCAATCCTAAATGGCCATGAACTGTAAAAACCCTACCCAAACAAAAACAAATATAGACAAAACATCACCAATCTCACAAAAAACTTACCCCATAATCACCATAGCATATCAGATAAACCAACATCATAGTTGTAACGCCACACCAACTGATTATAATTCAAGAAAAATTGATCAAAATTTAAAAACCACATAAACAACTAAAAAGATGGATAGCTACTGGTCTAAAAGTATTTACGCATAAAAATAATCTAATTACCTTATATTTATAGTAATATACAACCAAGTAATCATATAGGTAGGTTCATTTAACCAAGCCAAACACAATTGAATCAATTAAAACCATAGACCAAACACCAGTAACATATCAATAGGAAAAAAAAAACGGAAAACACAATAAAGAATCCAAACCTTATCACAACAACGACCGCTTTTTTTTCCACCACAAAATGAAACACATATAACTTTATCAGGATGAATCCACCTAACTTTTAGATCATATAAACCAACTAACCTCCCAAAAATGTGGCTGGAAAAGGTTGGAGAAGTGTTCTAGCACCAAATGGATTAATCAGGACCACAAAAGGAATAAAAAATTGGTTTCACTATTCATTCTACTGTTCATCCCCTCACAGAGCACTGTAGATCCCTGAAAACCCATCGGGTCGGAGTCAGTGGATCGGAGGCGGATCACACAAACACAAAGACTATGTGAGTTAATGGGAACAATTCGGGTCATAAGAGAGGATACCAAAATTTTATGGAGCGGGTTGGAATAAAAGTGGCGGGTCAGCAATCCCAGTTCTTAGTATATTGGATAATTACTTGGCAACGTTAGTTTTCATGGGTGTCATTGTCATTACGCGTTTTTTAAGAAAATTTACAAATCAAAATCAATTATTAGAAAAGCTTTTGAAAATGTAAGTATCTATTCACATGTGAAAAGTCATCACATGATCAAGGACAACATTGTACTTCTATACATATGCCACTTTGCAATAACATTGTATTCAACAAACTTCTTTAGTTTCACAATGTCTGGTAAAGCTCCATCTTTTTCAGCTATCGTGAAGCCTGGCTCTTCTTCTACTTCCTCCAATGTTAATACTGGTAACAATAAACCCGTGTCGATGCAGTATAAGCTAAGCGACGGGCCTCCAAATATTTCGGATGCTGATCGACGTGCAAAGAATTCGAACGTTGACCCGACTGAAGATGATGGAACCCCTGCTGATAAGCCGCCATCCTTAGGACCTTTTGGTCGTGGTGACAGTAGCTGATGTTGTATATTTGTATCTTTCTAATTCTTGATAGTTATGATTGTGTTGTTGTGTTTGTCTCTTCTATGTTTGACGTTTCTTATTGCAAGTTTATGATATTTAATATCTTATGTACAGGTGTACTTCGCTTCTATGATAAATAAGATTAGATCGATATTCATCATTTAAGTTGACTTTAACATAACACATTGGATTATACTTCACCACATTAGGTTGACTAGTTTTTCATACTTGCCTGTTTTTACCCAAACTTATTTGACCGTGATGGCGTGATATTACATGTTTAAATTAGAGTTTACAAATTGAAGCTCAAGATAGATCTAAACCCAAAAAAAAAAAAAAAAAAAAAAAAAAAAAAAAAAAAAAAAAGATTGAATATATATGTACAATGTCATGTAGAAAGGTCTACATCACGGTAAAAAAATGTTAAAACAATATCATAAAACCTTAATACTATGAACAGAATGGAGCATATCACAACCCTTCCCTCGATCAGTGTCTAGTAATGTTACTTTTCGACATTGCTTTAGATTTTACTTGGCAACTCTAAGTAAATTTACAAATCAGTTGTCACTGTCATTGTTACTTTAAGTAAATTTACTTGGTAACTTTGGTATCGATAGGTGTCATTGTCATTACACGTTTTTGAAGTAAATTTACAAATCAAAATCAGTTATTAGAAAATCGTTTACAAATGTAAGTATCTATTCACATGTCAAAAGTCATCACATTGTCATTACTTGTATACATATGCACTTTGTAATAACATTCAACTTAGTATTCAAATTAAAACACTTCTTTAATTAGTTTCACAATGTCTGGTAAAGCTCCATCTTTTTCAGCTATCATGAAGCCTGGCTCTTCTTCTACTTCCTCCAATGTTAATACTCGTAACAATAAACCCGTATTTCGGATGCTGATCGACGTGCAAAGAATTCGAACGTTGACCCGACTAAAGAAGCTGAACCCCTGGATGATAAGCCTACTTCCATAGGAACTTTTGGTCGTGGTGACAGTAGCTGATGTTGTATCTTTCTAAGACTTGATAGTTATGATTGTGTTGTTGTGTTTGCATCTTCATGAAGCACAACACATCTTCTTCAGTCGTCTATTTTTCTGCAATATCAAACAAATACACAATTAAGACTAGAAATAACAGAAATGTTAAAAAGTTAACAGGAAATCATTTCTGCTAAAATGCAGTATGTAATGCTCTCTAGAAAGAACACAAAAGCAGTTGAGCAAAGAAAGCTAATTTCCACTGGACAAAATTTGGAAAACACAATCCATCCCATTATCAGGATATTTGGAAAACATAACTCATTATAAGCTCATCGGATTGAACTAGTAGAGGGCTGAGGCAACTTATTACGATTCAATAATCTAATTATCACATAACACAATATCAGTACTACAATCGGATGCCCAACAAACAACAAATTCATCAACACCACACCCCTCAATCTCTACCCTCATCAAGAACACAGTTACATCAGCAGTCCCCTCACCATGAACAATCACCGCATTACCACACCCTTTAAACGCAAACTCGTCACTATACAATGACAACCCAACTTGCAAAACCCAAGTACCTTTCAAAGCAATCCCACCCCGACAACTAAAAATCAACAAAAAACGCAGACGGCCAAATGGAAAGATAAAAAATAAATGGGATGATATTGCCACCTCTAGTTTACAGCCTATAGAACTGCTTTATTAGAGCAAACTGAGTCGTTAGTTTAGAACTGCTTTATTAGGTGTGTGAGCACAACCCAACCCAACTCATTTCACCCTTCCTATAAAGTTACCCATTTTAGCCCGTTGTCTGACCCACTCCCTTTGCCAGGGCAATTATGGAATTGATCAGAAACGCTGAAGGAGAACATAAAACAGGGCTGTCAACAGGTGGCTGTCAGAGTAATGGAAGAACTGGTAAAGGGCTGCAAAACCAAGCAGTTTTTTGTGGAATGTCCTGCTGATCACTTTTCTTCTCAACTAGAAGATACATCTGCCAGTCAGGATCAGTAACATCAATGGGATTGCTACCTGATACACAAACAGTTGAAATGGAGAATTTAGCTCTAATATATGCAGATAAGCATGCAAAACCACATATTTATTTGTTTATCGAAAGCAGCTGAATGTTACCATCAACATGGAGAAGAACAAATGCTACCAATCAACAGTAAAGAAGACCCATAGATTCGCCCTCAACGCAAACAACCTAATCATAACAGATAGGATTGAGCAACCGCATCTCAAAATATTAAAACGTGATACATGCGAATAAAACACGACTTTTCAATAGACACTAAAGACCTCTATTGTTTACTCTGTAAAACATGAATCAGATAAACAAAAACAAGATAAACAAACAGATACAAAGAATAAACACATCTTTAGCCACTAAGCAACTAGCCAAACATACCAATAGTCATTTATACCTCTATACGTATATCGGTATATACATCATGATAAACAATCTTCTATGATTTGAGAACAGCAACTCTAATTAAAACTTTGAACATCAAAAAAGTGTATCAATGCGCAACTCCAAATTAATAATTGCCACAAAATTATATTAAAAGGGGTGGTTGTGGATTGCACATTTTCAGCTTATGCTCTATAAGCACTTCAAAATAAGCACCTACCAATGTGATTATTGCATAAGCTCATAGCAATCCAAACACTTCTTTATTCCACATAGCTTCCCATTGGTCTTTAAAATATTTGAACATTTCTTGTGACCATTTGAGAGATTCCTCCAATGTTGGCTGCCTTTTGAATTTCACATACTTATCAACATCTTTCTCATTGGTGCTTTGTGTTTCCAACTCTACATCATTATTAGCCTCTTCCAAAATTGAAAACTTATTAGGACTTTTAGGAGTTGGTTGTTTACCCTTATCACCTTCTTTTGGGCCTGACTGCACATTCTCTTTTGTGTGTTCTATTAGTCTGAATTCCATCCTATTCTTTCTCATTACATTACCTCCTCCAAATGTCACATTTCTATTAGTCTGATTAGTACCTATTCTTGTGTTCTTTTTTGCTTGTTCATGCCTGTGTTGTGCATCTGTATGATTATTTACTGTATTACTCCTAGCACCCTTTTTCACTACTTCAGCAAACTCTTATCATTATTATTCCTCACCTTATCTCCCCTGTTTCCATTCTCATCACCCACTTCTCTAGGCCTCTCAGTGCACTTAGACAAGGTATGTCCAAACACACTACAATGGCTGCAAATGGGTGGTTTCTAGTCATATTCCACATTAACAAATTTTGAGCATTTGACTTCATTTTTACCATTCTTATAGCAAATTTCAACCTTGTCTTTTAACTCTCTATCAGCATTAACCTCAACTAAGACTAAGACCCTTGCATATCCCAATCTTCCAGCTCCTTCATGACAAACATTAGCAATCATTTTATCCATTATCAAAGGCTTTCCAACACCACTTGCAACAGCACTCCCTCCTTTGACACTCCATGCTTCCAATGGCATATTACACAGCTTAATCTACACAGGTAATATTTTAGGATCACTTCTATCAATAATAATGCTAGGGTCCCATTTTTGCACAAATAAAGGTTTGCTATTTACCATCCAAGGCCCATTCTCCAGTACAAAGTTCATGCCAATTTCATCCTTAAATTTGAACATGTATATCCCATTTTGCATTATAATGTCTTTCAAACCATATTTGCCCCACATTCTACTGAGATTGTATTTGATTTCCTGATAAGACATTCTAAACCCCACAAACCTACCGCACAGAGTTAACATCCACTTCATGCTGCCCTCTGTTACTAATTCATCTTCAAAAATCACAACCTCTCTCCCATTTTCCATTCCAGTTGGTATTAGACTCAACTTATTATCCAAATTCACTAGTTCTTTCATCACTGTACCTGCAAAGGTGTTGTTCATATGCTTATTCTGAGTACTGGTTTTTAGCCCATTATCCTCATTCCTTTACTCACACATTCATTCACTTCCTCAACTAAACACAGAGTGGTATTATTTACACTAGCAGTTTCTTTATCACAATCATTTTCAGTAGTATTCTTAGGCGTATGTTGAATTGAACTACTAGCAGTAAGAAATACCTCATTCAGAGTGGGAAATTCATCAGCCCTTACCTCCTCCATTCCCTTCTCTAATCCCACACTTGTATCCCTGGCCTCACCACCCCCCATTCATCTCATTTCCTCTTCTTTCGTTTCAATTGCCTCTTCTTATTCGACATTATTCTACTACTATTACACTTAGAACAATTAAAACCCTAGAAATTGGGGGAAAAAACCTAATCATCAGTTCAATTGATTAGAATTATAAAGCCGATTGATTAAAACCCTAGAAATTGGTGGATTTCTCAAAACTTAACGAAAACAATTTTCGAGCCTATCATTATGTGCGCAATGATAAGACGATTCGATTGATCGGTTCGGATTTGGAAATTGTGCGTTTTTTGGATGTGAAATGAAGCTTTTTGTTGAGATTTTAATGGTGTTTTGGCGGGAGGAGAAAAAAAAGGAGTATGCAACATAAAATTTTCCAAAATCAGCTTCTCCGATGACATTTTCTTTAGCAAAGTTTTTGATGGCGGATATTACATCTTCCAGGGGATTTTTAAGTGAGCAAAAAAAGGGTGTGTGTTGTTACAAATAGGGCAAATGTTTTAAAAAATATCCTATTAGGGAAATGATTTAGATGCCTAACTCATGTGACTATTTTTATGCCTAATCTATTTATTATTTGACACATGGATTTCATAATTTCTCTCTCCTCAAACTTACTATTGATCTTGTCAAGTGTATGGTGATATTTATTAGGCATAAAATTAGGCATGTCAATTAGGCATGCCAATCACTACTCCTTGGTATTTTGTGAAATTTTGCCCCTCGCAGCTAATAAGATTTTTTTTCCTGTCATTGGACAAAAATGTCATAAAGTACTTTAAGAAGGACGAATTTGAAAGAAAAATATTTCTAAAAGCAAAAAAAAATAAAAATAAATAAATAAATTGTTCGCTACGAAAAAAAAGAAATAATATCATATATGATACTTTTCTAAAACATTTGCACTTACAAAAATAAGCAAAGGAGTGTGTGGGTGATATACATAAGATTTGGATAAGTTTGTGAGTTAATGTAGGGAGGTCTGGTAGTTTATTAGTGGTAGACTATTGACTTTTTGACCTACTATTAAGTTGACACAAATTGTCCATAGCGTATAGGAACCCTTCCTTTTATTGAATTATTCAAAATTTGAAAATAATAAATAATAAAACAACAAACATCAATAATATTGACAACTGTCTCCAGGCGATTTGGGCGACTTGTACTTGCATGGGACACTTGTTAATATAAAGGGGTGGGGATAAGTCGCTCAAGTCTCTTGGCGCATTTTGAGAAGTCATTTTTTTTTTATATATAAAAAAGATATAGACTTTGGGCGACCGGGGCACATAGAGAATTACCTCTTATGTTTAGTGTTGAATAATCAATATATGTAAGTATTGATGCATAAAGTAATTGTACATATAGCTTAATTAATTTTAGAGTTAATTTCATAAATGGTCCCTGTGGTTTGTCAAGTTTACGGGTTTAGTCCCTAAACTTTTTTTAATGGATCCGGTTCCTGTGGTTGCGCCCCATAACGTTTTTGGTCCCTGAGACTAACATGTGTATAAAAACGTGTATAAAAGACTAACGGTGCAACTGTTTGCTGCAAACGGTCGTTAAAGGACTAACGATGCAAATTTTAGTATAAAGGACTAACGGAAAAAACTAACGACATATAGTTTCAGGGACTGGATCCATTAAAAAAAAGTTTAGGGACTAAACCCGTAAAACCCGACAGACCACAAGGACCATTTATGAAATTAACTCTTAATTTTTTTGCCAAAAATTTAAAATTTATATATGGAAATTTTAAAAAATTGGAAGAGAGGGGGTCAAAGATGCATTATAGTTGTTTAGATATGCATCTTTTCAGTAACTACTATGAACAATAATACAATATGAAACCTGACTTTGCAAAATCATAAATGTTAGACATGTCATTAAGGGCTACTAGTGCCTAGTGGCAAATGAAATAATAATTGTATGGAATCAAGAGTGGCTAATCAAGGAAGCAATATAGTGACCGACATTATGGGCAAAGTAGCGACTTAGATGAAAGATTTAGGTGGTCTTACACTAGATGAGCGTCTTGTAGCGATGTCCGTGATTTGTAGCAGTGAGCCACTTTTTGTGTTGTTTGATCAGTTGGATGAAGATGGAAAAGTTCGTATGGCACAAATGGTTGCAGTTGGTGTCATAAACTAGTCATAGTAGTATATTTCATTTTCTGACGTCAAGTGGAATGTTAGTATTTCTTTTCTTTTGTGCATGGATTTGTGAATCTTTGTCTTATATAATCGCGTTAGGCGTGAGACTCATTAACCCGAAGATTTTGGTCTGCAGCATCAGGTAGTTTAATGTCTTATTACTCTAATGTGTTGGTACTTGGTAACATCCCATAGCATGTTTGTTACGAATCTATGTATGACAAAATCTGAAATTTCATTTACATGTGCAATGTAGTAAAATGCATAAAATCTGAAATTTCATTTACATCTGTAATGTAGTAAAATGGATGAAAGCCACAAAGGTTTATAACTAAAACATTTCACTTTGTTTTTCCTGTTTTTCCAAATGTTGCTCAGAATCAAGTTTGTGCATCATCCTTTTGTTTGTTTCTCGACAAAGTCTTTAATCATCTCCTTCAAATGCTGTGTACGAACAAAATAGTTGTAACTAGCTTAGGATATGGAGTAGCGTCTTAGAGAATAGATTCATTATAGTACATTAAAATCCCACTAAAGGATTGTTGTTGGCAAAGCTCGTTTTATGACATGAAAATGACTCATTTGACCATTAAGTCAATATGGGAGTCTAGTGTTTAAAATAGAATAGCAAATTTAACGCCGGCATATGATGAAAATTGGGATCGAGTGGTTAGATAGAAACCTGCAGTTCGTGATGAAGCACAACACGTCTTCTTTAGTCATCTATTTTTCTGCAACATCAAACAAATACACAATTAAGACTAGAAATAAGAGAAATGTTAATAAGTTAACAAGAAATCATTTCTACTAAAATGCAGTATGTAATGCTCTCTAGGAAGAACACAAAGGCAGTTGAGCAAAGAAAGCTAATTTTCACTGGACAAAATTTGGAAAACGTAATCCATCCCGTTATCACGATTTTTGGAAAAACATAGCTCATTATAAGCTCATCGGATTGAACTATTAGAGGGCTGAGGCAACTTATTACAATTCAATAATCCCATTATCACAAAAACAGTATATCAGTACCACAATTGAATGCCCAACAAACAACAAATTCATCAACGCCACACCCCTCAATCTATCCTCATCAAGAACACAGTTAACATCACTTTACCACACCCTTTAAACACAAACTCATCACTATACAATGACAACCCAGCTTGCAAAACCCAAGTACCTTTCAAAACAATCCCACCCGACAACTAAAAATCAGCAAAAAACGCAGACTGCCAAATGGAAAGATAAAAAATAAATGGATTGATATTGCCACCTCTAGTTTACAGCCTATAGAACTGCTTTATTAGAGCAAACTGAGTCGTTAGTTTAGAACTGCTTTATTAGGTGTGTGAGCCCTACCCAACCCAACTCATTTCACACTTCCTATAAAGTTACCCATTTTGGCCCGTTGTTTGACCCACCTCCTTTTCCAGGGCAATTATGGAATTGATCAGAAAGGCTGAAGGAGAACATAAAACAGGTAATATACCTGACCAAGTCTCAACCGGTGGCTATCAGGGTATTGGAAGAACAGGTAAAGGGCTGCAAAACCAAGCAGTTTTTTTGTGGAATGTCCTGTTGATCACTTTTCTTTTCAACTAGAAGATACATCTGCCAGTCGGGATCAGTAACATCAATGGGATTGCTACCTGATACAGAAATAGTTGAAATGGAGAATTTAGCTTTAATATATGTAGATAAGCATGCAAAACCACATATTTATTTATTAATCGAGAGCATCTAAATGTTACCATCAACAAGAAGAAGAAGTGGTACTAATCTACAGTAAAGAAGACCCATAGATTCGCCCTCCACGCAGACAACCTAATCATAACAGATAGGATTGAGCAACTGCATCTCAACATATTAAAAAGTGATATATGCAAATAAAACACGACTTTTCAATAGACACTAAAGACCTCTGTTATTTACTCTACATGAATCAGAAATGGTGGTAAACATGACATGACCTTTCATGTAAATGGTAAGTGTAATACGCACCTCAAGCTCATCTGCTTTCGAATCCTTTTAACCCCTTGCTATTCACAGATGGCTGAAAATTTTCCCATCTGAAATCATAGATCTGTACATCGACAAGCATCAAAAATCAACCAAGATATCAAAATAAAAAGGGTGATACGAATCAAATTAATGAACCCACGGAGACACTTTACATACTTGATATACTGATTTCCTGTGGAAAACGTTTTGAGGAAGTCATCTTTTGTCAAGCAAGATCATCTGCAAAAATACTCTGCACAGAAGAAAAAGAGATGGTCATCAGCATCGCGCTGCTGCACACAAATAACAACCAACATGCAAAAGTTGTGTAGGATGATCACCAGAAGAGAAGTTTTAAGATCCGTGACTCCTTTCCCAGCCTTTACCAGTGACATACAATATCAACCATTGAAAAGCACGAAGTCAGATTTATACGTACAGAAACACGATTCAAAATAATATAGTACACAATGTGTATTTACATCAGATGTGCTCTCAAAAGAAATATCAGCATATGCTTTAAATGATATGCTGCTGATCAAGACAGTGATCTGCATTAATTTTTACACATTAATACTAAAAACCAAAATCGAATTTTTCGCACGATAGAAAGATTATAAACAATGACGATCCAGGAGCTTTGACTATGCATGCACTAACATAGCCAATATACTTTATTGAGTAATGAATAACAATAACACTTTCTGTTGACTTTTATATAAGTGCAAAGACCCCCAATAACATATGAGTAGCATATGCCAAAAACCACTTATTAAATAACTTAAATATCGAATAAGTTGGATAATTATGATATATATACCTTTAAGCCTTGGTAGCCGTATATTTTTCCATCTTCTTCAAAAAAGATACTTGGGTCAACAGGGTCAATGGGGAAGCTTTCCGGAGATCCCTCTCCCTCTTCTTCAGAGACTGAAATTTAATATACGAAGACATCATCATAGCTAAGACAAGCTCACAGACAGAGTTACAAGCTACAAAATCCACTTAAAAACAAGATAAAAAAAAAGATACATAGAATAAATACATCTTTAGCCACTAATCAACTAGCCAAACATACCAATAGTCATGTATACCTCTATACATATATACATCATGATAAACAAACTTCTATTATTCGAGAACATCAACTCTAATTAAAACCTTGAACATCAAAAAAGTGTATCAACGCGCAACTCCAAATTGACAATTGCCACAAAATTATATAAAAAGGGGTGGTTGTGGATTGCAAATTTTCAGCTTACACTCTATAAGCACTTCAGAATAAGCACCTACCAATGTCATTATTGCATAAGCTCATAGCAACCCAAACACTTGGAGATGTATTTTTCACTTTTAACAACACAATATGCATTCCCAAACACCCTCTAACCAAATCTAACTTTATACCAACTCTAAAAAGTAAATATTCTTTAAATTTAAGTGTCTTCTTAATCTTAGTCGTAATATATCAAAACCTCAATACCAAATTTACATTTTGAAAGGCTACTAACTATTCCAACTTTGACAATAATTTATAGCACATCCAAACACTCTCTATAGCAATGTTTTAAAAACCGGGTTTGAAATCAACCCGGTCAAGTCACCAGGCACCGGGTCAACAGGTTCGACCACCGGGTCAACCCGGTTTTTATTAAAAGTAATGGAAAAAAATCCAAACCCGGACAGGTTTCAAGACCCGGGTTGACCCGGGTCACTCAAAACCTCGCAGTTCTAACTGCTTAACCCAGTTTTAAAAACCCAAGTTTTTTGACTCGTTTTTGTGCCTGGGTACCGGTCCGACTGGTTGAACCGGCCGGGTTAACCCGGGTTTCAAAACATTGCTCTATAGTATTAACATGCAATTCCAAAACAATAACTGGTTTTATAGTTGGTAATGATAATTATGTAATTTTACATCTACTCTATAAAGTCATTTTCCTCCGGATTCAACCAACCTACACCTATAATTTGAAGCATCAGCCTAAATTGATTTCAACTACAACAAATGAACATCTAATTTTCTTACTAAAATTCAACTATTAATAAGGACATACAGAGCTGTAAACAAGATAAGTAATCAGTTGTATTATGCCTGACTTGATAATGGTGAAGACGATTGAAGACGGTTACGGTGATGATGGTGCAGGAGTTAGGGTTTCGGTGGTGGTGGTCGATAAAGATGGTGGAGATGATTAGGTTGATGACGGAGTTAGGGTTTCGATTGGCAGAATTATGGTCGATAATGACGGTGGAGCGATTAGAAGAAGAGAGGGACACGGTCATTCACTTTTATATATTTTTTTTATTTTTATAATTTGTTAGCTTTTATTTTTAGAGAAATGATATATTTACAAATTTTTTTTCAAAATGAGGTTATTTTGTGATTTGTTTAATTAGAGAGAAGAAATAAAAAGTATTAAAAAATGTACCAATCATAAAATAACATCTCATTTTATAAAAGCTTTTGTGAAAGTTTTGTTGTGGTTGTATCATTTTTCTCAGTTTTAATAGCCTAGATTTGGTGAATTTTTTTTTATCTTTAGTGAGTAAGAGTTTTAGTGAGTATTTGTCATAAATTTTGCAGTCTACTACTGGACAAATCTATGTATAAGAGTTTCACGTGAAGTTTGTTACAAACTTGCATTTTACAAATGGTTTTGATATTAATCTATTTGATCTTAGCAATAAGATCACTGACTTGTTTTTGGGTAAAGGGGAGTAATCATGCACCCCGGTAAATATATTAACCAAAACGTTTAAGTACAATGGATATGAGTGAAATCTCATATCTCAGTCCGTTACATAGGCAAAAAGCTTACATAACAAGATACTTCCTATTTTCTAAACAAGAAAACAAACCACTACTCAAATGATAACATAGGACATAATGATAATAAAATTACTTCCTAAGACCTTGAAGCTTGGTGTCATACATGGCATTAAAAGCATCCAAATTCCCTGGAAGATCATAAACCTGGTTCGCATGGTCATCGTAGTCATAGTCATCATAATTGTAACACCCCAACACAAATAACTTTAGTCTAAGTTGACTATGGTCAAAATCTTCACTCAGCTATACTCTCAATCCCCAGATAAGCTATCCCACAAGCTATCTTGAATGCCTTAGCAAAACAATGAGATCAAAAGAAAGATTCACGAAAGGAAGAGTTCACTTCTTCTCCGATTTATATACTAGAAAGATTATAGAACTTGTGGTTGAAGTAAAACGATTTTCTTCTTCTCGATGGGATAAAACCGACACAATATAAACCCCCAGCTCACACGATCGATCCAGAATTGAAACCAATATTTTTCTCACCTTCTTTAGACTTGTAAAAGACCAGGAAAAAAATACTTGGGAGCTGTGGAAACTTGTATTCGGCTAAATGGTATTTTTGATGTTCGGTTAGGGATTTAAGAGTCGATTTAGGGATTATCCAGATCACTGACTTGTTGGTATTTGTACTGTCGTGTCTAATTACCAAGTCTTATTGTAGGATTAGGATTCATCTTAATCTCATACTACGTAATTTAGAAAACAAATCAAAGAATATCTCTCCACTATCCTCTTCTAAAAATCGATCGAACAAACTGTCACACCCCCAATTTAACTGACTTGCAGCGGAATGGAATACCTGGGGGTGTCTGTCATAGCATCACAGTTACAGTTACATTGAACGACCTAAAGTGTCGTTTGGAAAAATAATTCGTTTGATCATTGAAATAAATCAGAGTTTACAAAATGAGGTCCCCAATAGGTGTTGCATGTTTATGAAAAACAAGTCATACTAGATCAAACATTTACATAAGTGCATGAAATAATGGTGAGAGGCGTCGACTCCGTGACTCCATGAAGGTCTAAATGCATGTCACATGAGCTACCTTAATAACCTGAAATACATTGCTAAAACGTCAACACGAATGTTGGTGAATTCCATAGGTTTATAAAATGTAATGTTGTACGGCCATCACAAGTAAAAGTGCATGATAAAAATCAAGTAAAATTGTACAATAGACCTTAAGCTCATGACCCCGAAGCTATGACTGATGAAATTATATGCCCCTCCTGAATGTTTTACCAGAACACTCCCAAAATATAGACATGAAATGCATCCGCTTACTGTTGGTAATATATACCACGGATGGAGGCGTCACCCTCGATAGATCTATCCACTCACTCTCGCTTACTAGCAAATTAACGGTCCATGATAATAAATAGGGAACTTTAACAGGTTGGTAAGGCAACTTAAGCAATGTACATATGTTTTGGTACTTGGGCTCGTACTAAAATGGTTGATGCAATGTATTCCCCCGTGGGATTTGAAATCAAAATGTTGAATTGAAAACGGGGCTATGAAAACTCACCTGATATGATGGTACTATGAACATGTAATGAGCTGAAAAACAAGGCGCGCACACTAGCCGCAACCTAATATGAATGATGAACGATCTACTTTAGATCATGAAATGATGTTATGAATGTCCATGCACATGTTTCCTATACCACTCTACTCTTTGAAAAATACTTGTTGTTATCAAGATATACATTTTCCAAGACTTAGGAAAATATGGCAACTAGAAAATAAAACTAGTTGAAATGTATATATATATATATATATATATATATATATATATATATATATATATATATATATATATATATATATATATATATATATATATCGTATGTATCAATGTTAGTGTTGAAATTCTCGGTTTGAAATCCTTGAAATAACGCCTTGTAGTAATGAAAATATACTTGTAATCACTAATACTTCATTAGTTATGAATTTGGGTACTTGGTATTATTTCTAGAAATCTAGAGTTACTACGTAGTGTTAATATTATTTTTCCAAAAGCTGTCAAAAATAATATAAGTTTTGCCGATATTGAAACGTGAATATCTTTGTCGTTATAAGTCCGTTTTACTTGTTCTTTATATCCACGGTTACATCTTAGTATGTAGTAATATATTTTTGAAAGCTTGGCTCCTCCGGGTTACGGCTAAAGCCTCTTTTTGTCCGACGAAAAACGTCCAACAGCATGAATTTTCAGAAAATATAGTTTTCGTCAATAAACTTGCAAAAATCATAACTTCTTCGTTATAAACTCTTTTTAATCCGTTCTTTCGCCTACGGATTCGTTTTTGAAATTATTTTCTAAAAATTTTGCCAAAGTTCCCTTTATGTTTACTGATTTTCCTGGATTTACAAAAATGGGACAGTAGGTTTATATACTTGTTACAAATCCATTTTTCATGTTCAAAACTAGTTTCTACTTCAACCAAATCTCTTGCAAACACCACAAAGCTATACTAATCCTACCATACACCTTATTAGGGTGTCATGGGTTCCTAATCACTACTAATCATGTTAATTTAACAAAGGAACACCTAAATCAAAATCTAGGGTTTGTATGTTCAAAAAGTTAACAAAAATAATGTGGTATAGCTAACTTGTACATGAAATTAAGCATGAAAACCATAAGATACAAGTGTTAATTAGATGAAAACATGAAAAAAATTTGAGAACTCACTTTGAAATAATAGGTGATTAGATGATGAGAAATCTTGTGTTACTTGTGTTTTTGTTGTAAGATTCTTGATTAGAATGATGAAATGAACAACTTTGTAGCTTTGTACTTTGGAAAATCATCACTTGATCATGGTGTTTGGATTTGGGTCGTGGGTTTTGGGGAGGAAGATGAAGAAATGAGTTTTTGATTCTTAAATTTAACAAGTGTTATGTTTTTGAGGTTTTTCTAGCTTTTTAGGATAAGTTATATTGTATAATATGTGTACATAATTGCTTAAGGTTAAAAATGAAAGCCATGTGGTCTAGGGATGGTCTTATGGCCGGTTTTCAATGTGAACAAGAGAAGCAAAATCGGTTTTGAGTTGCTTAGGATAAGTTAGTGTAGTATTAGTTGTGGTTTTAGCGTAAGTATTAGTTATAATCGGGTACGGGTTTGCTAGAAATAAATATTAACGAAGTTAACCGGGACTTAATAAAGTCATAAAAATGTTAAAAATATGTTGGGTACAATTACTGAGTGTTCGGGTGATTATTGTTTAGTTTTCACGAAAACCGTCGTAATATTTATAAACTTACGTTATAAATAAAATAAATTTCCAAAATACTGGGTAAATGAATATTATAACTTTTATGGTGATAAAATAGATATAAAAATATGTCGGGACCATTGTGGGAATATTTAGATATATTCGTCGTGTATAAACCGGGTGTTAACGTTTATTATAAATAATTATAAGAAAAACGTTAAATGTATCAAATATGTAAATTTGAAAATCCTAAGAGTGGTATAACATGTAAATGACCTACTGATGATATGCAGACTGTCTCTAGTCCGTATGCAATATCCTTACTGATAATGAAATGAATTCGCACCTAAACCCATACAGTTACGCGAATTTTAATACCCGTAAACTAAATTTACGATGAAATGAGTAATACAAGTGAATAGTGAAAACTTTTCCGGTAATGAATAGTGTTCAGTGAATAGTAAAATTTCTGAATGCTTCTCGGAATGTCAAACTGACACAAAAAATGATGAATAGTAAACTGATGAATAGTGTTTGATGAATAGTGTTTTCCAAAGTTTGGGAAATGACCTGAAATGGTGAGTTGTGACAGTCTTCCCCTCTAAAAGGAACTTCGTCCCGAAGTTCAGTTTATGTTGGTTTCTGAAAACATATTGGTGAAAAGGGTGATGATATTCGAGAATTCCAGCGAACTCTAACGATAGGAATTCGACTCTGATTCAACTGTTTGACCACACGGTCCATGATTTCTGTTGATTTTCTTACAAGGTCTGAGATTGTCATTTGGGTTGGATCCCTTCCAATGGAATCATGAGTGACTCATCTGAAAGTCATTTCTGGTGATTTGAAAATGTGAAATATGTTTGTGTAATCCTGTTGTTCTCTGACAATGTTCAAGTCTGACGGCCACTATGCCTTCTCTGTCAGAATATTAAATGGTCCAGTGTATATTGGTGTAACTTTCCAAGTTTTCTGAATGATAACATGCCTTTCCTAGGCAGAACTTTCTGCATAACTCTGCTTACCAGCTTGAAGTTTTAATGGTTTACAACTTATTGAACTTGTAACTGATTCTTGACTTGTAGGAAATTTCTGGTTATTTCATGAATGCCTATTAGACTAGTATGTTGGGCTTTTTTCGAGTTTGGCCCATCAATAGATGGTCTGCGCTTCTTAATGTTTTAAATGTGATACTGGTAATATATACTGCTGAATTCTGCCAGAACTCAAGTTTGTATGTTAGTTGGTCGATTCTAAAATGAATCTTAGATGGTCCAATATGATAAAGGTTCAACCTCTCTTGTTATCCAATTTGCCAATCCAAGGCAATGCTTTTAACTTAGTTTGTTCTCCCACTTGAATCTGGATGGTTTGTTGTTCAGGATACCCAATCCAAATGATGTGTGTTATGTACCAATCTAACTTCTGCCAGTTTCTCGCTGTTGGTGTGATAACTATTGTTGTAGATGAATTTGATTTATGTTGAGTGATTAGTCCAACCATTTCTAAGGTCAATCACTCATGCTCTGAGCATACTTTCCTATGTTTGAATTGTTCTCTCGCTTTGACCATCGTTCTGAGGGTGATAAGTGATGTTTACATCTAAATGGGTTTCTGAAGGAAATTCTGAACTGATTACCTGAAGTCCAAAGTGAATCGGTTTCCTTAACATGAATAACTGAAATGGGTACAATAAACCTTTGTGACTAATTCCACAACGTTCGGTCCTTCGAACTTGGCATTATCTGAAAGGGATAGAATATAGGTAACAATTTGATTCCTTGTGTTTTGTTCCAATGGATGATAAGACATATGTCCTTCTTTGTCTGTTGGGTTTGGTCTCCACTACTGAAGTTCGTGATTAATTTGTGATGTTCCTCCTAATTCCTTCATCACATATTCCAAATATTCTTTATTGTCAAGTCACAAATCCTAAATTCATAAGCGATGTTGTAGGGAAATTGGTTCTTGAAATTTGTCTCGCGATTGTGAGTTTTGGTTGAAATCTTTTTCTGAATAAACGAATTTAGAAAATGGAGCAAATGATTTACTAAGTAATATTTTTCCTGATGATTCAAAATTTCAGTAGTTATGAAATAGAAAAATGTTTTCAAACATGTTGTGATTAAGACTTCTTACCAAAGTTTGATGTCTATGTATATTTCTCATTGTACAATAGTGTTGCTAAAGATTGACCAAAAAGGATCGTACTTGTTCAAAATAGGAATTTCAGAAATCATTTTTCCACAAGGTATGTGATTTATGTAAACGCATCAACTTTATTTAAAAGTGAAAACACTAACAAGGATAAAATGGTAGAATAGGAAATGTTCGCTTAAATGCATAGATGTCTAACATTTAGTTCCTGAGGTTGGATAATGCCTATTGGTGGTTATTAGGCATAACTACAAGCATAGGTATTTAGACTAACTTAAGTCCTGAAATATTTTATCGTTGTAATTGTCAAGGCGAACGTATCACTTGATGTTGTGTCGATGAATGTCTATTCTGTTTTCCCATGTAGATGAGGAGATATGTTCTGGTTTGATCCCTTGCTTGGTATGAAGGTGAGGTTATCTGAAATTTCTAGTGACATAATGCCTTAGGGGAATCTACATCGATATTCTTGATTCAAACAATTGTCCTTTGTGAAAATTTACTGCAGGAAAGTTTATGTATGGATGAGGCCATGTTTAAATGAAATGCTCTATAGTCTCAATTAGAAGCTTGGTTTATTTCTATTGTGTTGTCATGCGGACATTTATATTGAGTTCAATCCTGTAGCTTAGTCTAGCTAGTACTTTTAAATGATAGAATTTGACAACTAAGTCAGAGATGGTGATTCGGATGGTCTCGCGGTATCTTAGAATTTGTTGTTGAGTTATGAATTCTCTCACTATATACTTCTAGTTCTGTTTAGTAGTTCTGTAATCCCTTCATTGCTTTTATTGTATCAAGGAATCCTACTTGTAATTGATATGGAAAGTCTCTCCTAGGGAAGTCAATGGGAAAATCCAACTTAATGGCTAAGTGAGTGACAGGTAGGGTAAGTATCCAGGGATAGTTCGGCAAAAGGGATGTTTATGGAAGAGTTCCTTTGTTTACAAAACTTTTAAGTGAAGATTGTTATTAACAATCCTTTGAAAAGGTAACTATTTCCTTCATGGCATGTACAATTGAGGACTAATGATGCGATGTTAGATTTTGTCAAAATATCATAACTTTTCTCAAAAGTTTTAGAGGGTGTTCAACGCATTGTTATTAAAATGGTATCCTGATGTTTTCTTTCAAATAACATGAAAATTGCCTCGCGTAATAATAGTAAATACTTGGTGTAATGACAGAAATCAATTTATAGGATGGTAATAAAATAGCTTACTTTAGAAATTTTTCTGTAAAACAGTTTCCCATATGATAGTAAAATAGCTTGAATGGTGTATTGGATACGTGGGTGAATCTTGTCGAATGGTAATAGTCTACTAATTCGTCAAATACGAAATCAACCTAATCCCTAATAAGACAATGATAAAATGTCGCGAAACGATTGAAGTCTGAGCAATTGGGATAGAAAATGGAGTAAACGATGGTTATGATTATCACAGAGGTAACAAAGGATAGATATTACATTGGATAGGAAAGTGCTTAATACCACTAGGTTATGTCATCGTACCAACGGTAAGTACAAAAGGAAAGATACAATCCTAAAGGGCTCAAACTACGGTTTATATATTGAAACAAAGCTCCTCCTGCTGAAGCATTGTTGTTATCCTTGATGTTGCTAATATCCTGACGGATCTCTTTCAACAGCTCACGCTATTCCTCAAGCGATTCAGTCTTGATTCCAAGTTCCTGATTTTCCTTGTTCCTTAGCTCCGGCAGTCATTCTTGAAATGCCCTAAGTTTCCACATTTGAAGCAACTCCCTGGGATCTTCTGATTTGTAAGTTTCCTATAGTCTTCAGTCCAATGACCCCGCTTCTTGCACACTTCACACGTTTTACTGCAATGACCTCGGTGATGTTGATTACACAGGTTGCAGTAAGGTAACTTTCCAATATACCTTCTCTTTGTGTACGGTTCTGCAGCAAAGGCTCTATTCAGTTCTTGTCCTTTGGGTGATTGTTGAGCAGCATTGCAACCTAGATTGTTGTTCCACTTCCTTTTATTGTCACTATTGTTCCTGATGTTTCGGCGTGAACTATGAGTTCCTTTGCTTCGATCGCCATTTTGATAGCTTCAGACATGGTATCGGGTTCCCCATGCGATGACCAACATACGAATTTCATTTGAGAGTCCCCCAATGTACCTTTCAAGTTTCTTGCTTTCCGGTTCATCCATTTCAGAACCTAGTCGTGTTGATTCATAAAAATGAGTAGTGTACTCGTCAACATCATTTCCTACCATGGTAAAGTTTAGTGTTTCCTGTTCCTTTGCTCGTAATTCATTTCCTACACAAAATGTTATACCCATCATCCTTCTTAGTTTCTCCCAAGAGTGTGAGTAGGCAGCATCAACTCCCACCATCTTAATATGTTTGGTCCACCATTCCTGGGCATGATCCTGAAAAGTGCATGTGGCGAACTTAACCTTGTCTTCCTTACGACAGTCGCCACATTGAAATATTGTTTCTATTTCTTCGAACCATTTGAGAAATTCCACTGTGTTTCTAGTTCCGCTAAGGGAGGGAGGATAGCACCCCATAAATTCCACGTGAGTAAGTTCCTTAGTGAGGGCGGTGGCCATGTTCTTGGCAATGACTTGTCCAACAGCAGCTTGCGTCATGTTTGTAGTGGTTTGCTTAAATCTCTCTTCATCAAATCATAAGTGACCATGAGAATATAGTTAATCAAAGTCATCATATCCATAACACATGAATATAATACATGAAAATTTCGGTCTACGTGAACCGATATGACAAATAGCACAACCATTCCTTACATAGTAGAGTCACACTTGATATTTTTGTTTGTACAACAATCAAAAGACAACAAGTTCTTTAGACTATGTCCCACACCTTCTGTGGCTAGGTGTCACACCCCCAATTTACCTGACTTGCAGCGGAATGGAATACCTGGGGGTGTCTGTCATAGCACCATAGTTACAGTTACATTGAACGACCTAAAGTGTCGTTTGGAAAATACTGCATTTGATCATTGAAATAATCCAGAGTTTACAAAATGAGGTCCCCAAAATGTGTTGCATGTTTATGAAAAACAAGTCATACTAGATCAAATGTTTACATAAGTGCATGAAATAATGATGAGACGCGTCGACTCCGCGACTCCATGAAGGTCCAAATGCATGTCACATGAGCTACCTTAATAACCTGAAATACATTGCTAAAACGTCAACACGAATGTTGGTGAATTCCATAGGTTTGTAAAATGTAATGATGTACGGCCACCACAAGTAAAAGTGCAAGATAAAAATCTCATGAAAATTGTACAATAGACCTTAAGCTCATGACACCGAAGCTATGACTGATGAAACTATGCCCCTCCTGAATGTTCTGCCGAAACACTCAAATGTAAAAGACATGACATGCATCCGCTTACTGTTGGTAATCACTACCACGGATGGAGGCGTCACCCTCGATAGATCTATCCACTCACTCTCGCTTAACGGTAAATTAACGGTTCATGATGTTACAGGGGACTTATCACATGGCAAGGTAACTTAAGCAATGTACATGTTTGAATACTTGGGCTCGTACTAAAATGATTGATGCAATGTATTCCCCCCGTGGGATTTGAAAACAATCAAAAATGTTGAATTGAAAACGGGGCTATGAAAACTCACCTTAACTGATGAAAATTTGATGAAATGAAATGATCACCAATGAACAATTAGCTGCCGCAACCCAATATGATGGTACCATGAACATGTAATGAGCTGAAAAACAAGGCGCGCACACTAGCCGCAACCTAATATGAATGATGAACGATCTACTTTAGATCATGAAATGATGTTATGAATGTCCATGCACATGTTTCCTATACCACTCTACTCTTTGAAAAACACTTGTTGTTATCAAAAGTATATATTCCAAGACTTAGGAAAAATATGGCTATTAGAAAAATAAACTAGTTGCAATATATATACTTATATATATATCGTATGTACCAATGTTTGTGTTGAAATCCTCGGTTTGAAATCCTTAAAATAACGCCTTGTACTAATGAAAATATACTTGTAATCACTAATACATCATTAGTTATGAAATTGGGTACTTGGTTAATATTTCTAGAAAATCTAGAATTTAGTACGTAGTGTTATTATTATTTTTAAAAGCTGCCAATTATAGAGGATTTTTGCCGATATTGAAACGTGAATATCTTTGTCGTTATAAGCCCGTTTTACTTGTTCTTTATATCCACGGTTACGTCTTAACATGTAGTAATATATTTTAGAAAGCTTGACCCCTCCGGGTTATGTCTAAAGTCTCTTTTTGTCCGACGAAAAACGTCCATCAGCATATATTTTTCCGGAAAATAGTTTTCGTCAATAAACTTGCAAAAATCATAACTTCTTCGTTATAAACTCTTTTTAATCCGTTCTTTCGCCTACGGATTCGTTTTTGAAAGTATTTTCTAAAAATTTTGCCAAAGTTTCATTTGTGTTTACTGATTTTCCAGATTTTACCAAAATGGGACAGCATGTTTATAAACTTGTTAGAAATCCATTTCCAAGGTTCAAAACTAGTTTTTACTTCAACCAAATCTCTTGCAAACACCACAAATCTATACTAATCCTACCATACACCCTCTTAGGGTGCCATGGGTTCCTAATGACTAGTAATCAAGTTAATTTAACAAAGGAACACCTAAAACCAATTCTAGGGTTTGTATGATCAAAAAGTATACAAAAATAAAGTGGTATAGCTAGTTTGTGCATGAAATTAAGCATGAATACTATAAGATACATATGTTAATTAGATGAAAACATGAAAATAAATTTGAATACTCACTTTGAAATAATAGGTGGTGAGATGATGAAAAACCTTGGATTACTTGTGTTTTTGATGCAATATTCTTGATTAGGAAGACAAAATGAACAACTTTGATGCTTTAACTTTTGAAAAATAATGGTTTGATCATGGTTTTTGATTTGGGTCGTGGTTTGAGTGGAGAGGATGAGAAAATGGGTTTTTGATTCTCAAAAAGTATAAGTGTAATGTTTTAGGTGTTTTCCCTAGATATTTAGTGTAAGTATATAGTATAATATGAGCACATGTATGCATGAGGTTAGAAAATAAAGGTCAAGTGGTTTAGGGTGTGCTCATGGCCGGTTTTCAATGTATAAAAGAGTAGCAAAGTCGGTTTTGATCACTTAGGAAATGTAGTGTATTATTAGTTGTAGTTTTGTGTAAGTATTAGTTATAATCGGGTACCGGGTTTGCTAGAAATAAATATTAACGAAGTTAACCGGGACTTAATAAGTCATAAAAATGTTAAAAATATGTCGGGTACAAGTACTGAGTGTTCGGGTGATTATTGTTTAGTTTTCACGAAAACCGTCGTAATATTTATAAACTTACATTATAAGTAAAATAAATTTCCAAAATACTGGGTAAATGAATGTTATAACTTTTATGATGATATAATGGATATAAAAATATGTCGGGACCATTGTGGGAAAATTTAGATATATTCGTCGTGTATAAACCGGGTGTTAACGTTTATTTATAAATAATTATAAGGAAAACGTTAAATGTATCAAATATAGAAATTTGAAAATCCTAAGAGTGGTATAACATGTAAATGACCTACTGATGATATGCAGACTATCTCCAGTCCGTATGAAATGTCATTACTGATAATGCATGAATTCGCACCTGAACCAATACGGTTACGCGAATTTGAATACCCGTAAACTAAATTTACGATGAAATGTGTAATGCACGTGAATGATGAAATCTTTTCCCGCAATGAATAGTGTTCCGTGAATAGTAAAATTTCTGAATGCTTCTCGAAATGTCAAACTGACACAAAAAATGATGAATAGTAAAATGATGAATAGTGTTTTGATGAATAGTGTTTGATGAATAGTGTTTTTCCAAAGTTCGGGAAATGACCTGAAATGACTTGAAATGGTGAGTTGTGACACTAGGATAATAGTAAAAGCTAGTGAGGATATAAGTCTGGTCTAGGGACTTCCTGGTGTCCCTCTGTGTGAAATCAGGTTTGCGGCATCATGAGGTCGAGATAGTCCTGAAGTGGTGTCTGAAGTTGTGCATCTATCAAATCTTAGATAATGTAGGTTCTGAACCATTCATGAAGAATCTGCGGATGTTTCTGTTGAGTCCGTGATATTGGTATTATCTACTAGGTGTCATCTAGTTCATGGTGTAACAATTCGCAATTTCAGGTTAATTTCTATTCCCGGAAAATTTACTATTCACTTTTACTATTCATGTTACTATTCATTTTTACTATTCATTTCTTTTTGAAATTTTCCCGAAAGTTGATTTTTATTTCATATTCTCGAGTGATAAATCATTTCCATGGCAAATTAAATGTTTGACATTCGTCAGATCATTTTCGTGAAAGTTATTAAGGAATTACATGTAACTATACGTTTTAGGGTAAAACGTCATTCAGAAATTCTACGCACAACGAAATTCGGTCGCGTTAATTTTCCCAGTATCAGAAAAATGTTTAACACACTCATGATTTATTTGAGAATAAATCATGACTGAGAAAAACATGACCAAAATAAACTTCGGCCGTGAAAAACTGGAATTTTCAGTTTTAAGCGTTTTTACTCAGCCGTAACCCTAGCCTATACCTGCACCGCATTTCTAAGATGATTTGAGCTTTCAACTTATTAAAATAAGTCAACATATTTTTCCCTCCCCCATTGACTAAAAATCATTCCTTGACTTTATAAGTCATTTCGTGATTTTTAGGCTTACGGTTTGATGTCTAAAAGACATTTAATACCAACCGACACTAGACTGAGCCCAGTCTAGACATTATAAATCATTTTAAATCATTTTTATCATATTAGAAAAGTAACATTTTACTTTTCTCAATTTTACGCAATATACGTACATTTTAAGTATTACGCGTTTTAGACCCGTGTTTCCAGTTTTTAGCAGGGTTTACCACCCAAATGGAACTTATCACCCATTTTATATTTTATTATGGGACATATGGACATGTCTAACAATACTTTAAAGTTTCATAATTTTACGACACCCGGTTTTACGTTTTGAGGCCTAATCATTTACGGTTGGCATTTCCCGGAGTCAAAATTCATCTAATATCTTAGGATAATATCAAGACCAAGCCAACTCACCCCTTATCTCTTATGTACCGCCATAAGGGGGGGGGGAGTCACCCTTGAGGTGGCTTGATCTTGTGCTAAGTTGTCTTGGATGTTTACATGTGTTTTTGGCAAGAAAATATCCTAGTAAACTAACCTCCTCTTGGAACTATAAATACCCCCTTCCCCCCTTCCTTTGGCCGGCCATCACCACACACCACAACACTTCACATTTAGCTTATTTCCTTCATAGTTCAAGCAAGGTTCAAGAGCTAGTTCAAGATAGAAACCCTAGGGTGATCTTAGGCTACCAAAACACTTCCAAACCCTAATATACTTGATGATTTCTCTTGAGTTTAAATCCACTCAATTCACCTCAACCTTCATCATCCATCTTTCAAGAATACCAAGGGTAGAAAGGTTGCATGAAGTGAAAAGGGTTGAAGCAAGTCTATCAAAGTCCATTTCCTTACTTGTTACTCCTTTCTTTCTTAGAAAGCCAAAAGTTGTAAGCCTAAACCTAACATGCTTCTTGTTAATTTATCATGTTCATATCATTTACATGTTATTCTTGCTATATTATGTCTTGTATAAATGTCCATGATGTATAAAGATAAGTAAAAGATGTTGTTATAATGGATTGTTGAAACAAGTTACTAAAACAAGCAAACTAGTGACTTTCTTGGTAAGACCTGATCAAAATGGTAAAAATATGATATTGGATTATTACATATTACAGTAGAGGACTTAACAAGGAAACCGTAGCAATTTGAACCACCTAAAAAGAGTATACGAGTCAAAAGTTATGGCGATTTGAAGTTACCAAAACTTTCCGGCAAAACTGCCTAAAAAGCTTCTGTGACAGAACCTAAAACACGCAAAAAGAGGCCTTTCTGGTCCGTTTTATGAAAAAGTTAAAACACGAAAGTTGTCCGGAATCACGTTTTCCTTCAGGAACAAAGAGGCTCGAGCTTTGAAAACACATTCTGAGTGAGATATTTCTCAATTTCTTAACAGCTATTTACATATATATATAAGTCACTAGATTATGGTTATACTTTAAAAGGAACAAGAGGTCTTATGACCAATAAACAAGACCACCACCATGGCTAGAGCCAAGGTTGGGTGTCATGACCTTGGAACAAGGACCAAAGGTCATGGCTAGGCCATGCCGAAATGACCATAACAACTTACATAGGCGTAAACATGAAATAATGAATTAGGCGATAACATGAACAAGCAATTTGGATCTACTTCACTTAAAAGGAAACCATGAGATTTTACCAAGAGAAAATGGTCATTCAAGACTTATGAAACTACCCCTAATAACAATCTTCATGTACTAATAAACTTTCCTAAGTTTATTCAAATATCGGACATGTAACTTTTCGGATCAAAACTTATATCTATATATTTTATCAACTGCTACAATAGTAGGGAGCCTCATGTGAGGAGTTCATTATGTAAGCCGTCGAGATGAGTTGTGGATTTACGAGTTAAAGTGTCCTGGCTCCTCGAACGCTTACTAACATGACTTCTGAAATATGTCAGCCCGAACGGTAGTAAACGATATACAAAACATACATGTTCATGAATCTTTTCTTTCAAAGACATACAATATATATCATACCACATCATGGACTAAATGCAAGATATATATATAGGCACTCCGTTATATTCTTTACACAAATCCTAAGTCGCAACATTCTATTATAGGTTGCTCGTAGAAACCTACACGATCCAACCATCACCTTCATTACTTGCTATCGTACTTAAGGTGAGTTCATAGCCCCACTTTACATTACTTCAATGTTTTACAAACCCTTGGGGGGAATACATGCTATTTCTAAACCGAACACAATGCTTTGAAACTGTATGCTGCCTGATTGTTTTATTATTACTAAGTACCTACCTTGCCAATCCTAGGCCCCATCATGAACCATTTAATCACTAGTATTAGTGAGCGCGAGTATTGTGAATAGGCCTATTGGGATTGACGAATCCCATTTGTTTGAGCAGATTAGTTCAAACGAATGCACTATATTTGAACATTAAGTATGACGGCAAAGTACTTACCGGGGCAACAAAACCGCCGATTGATATTGGTACCCATTAACGTCTTGGTTGCATGAGCTTAGTACATAATAATAACTGTTTTGTTTTCTAACATGAGTATGAGTCTAATTAACTCTTACTACCAACATATTGTGTTCAACCATTAAACAAACTCTATGAATATCACTCAACCTTTGTGTTGATCCTTTTAAGCATGTATTTCAGGTCCATGATAATCAAGAATGGAGTGGAAGGGCACGTACCGAAGGAAGGAGGCTATATACTATTATGTCATTCGTTAAAAACATCAAAGACTTTATATTGATGTATTTTGAAACATGGAACCTTTTGGGACCTTACTATGTAAACTCTGATATATTTGAATAATATGAATGACAACTCTTTTTATTACGACTCGGTTAGAGATCGTTTTCTATTATTATGACTGTTGTGCCGTCGAGTAACACCCAAGTTGAATTCCGCTGCATCATGAATTGGGGGTGTTACAGATTGGTACCAGAGCCATGGTTATAGAGAAACGGGTCTAAGTGAGACCTAAACTATAACTACAATAACAAGCAAAAACATTTTTATAGTCTTCCGCTCTTCGTGCCTTCCATCCTCCAGAAGATTATGGACTTATTACACATGTTATGCTACATGAACATATTTGTATATTGTTATATGCACATTGACATAGTTTGAGCATTTTTCCATAAGCATTTGATTTATCTTGACATCGAAATACTAATTGTAGACATCATGTCCGCACCTCCATCTCCCGATCATCTTCCTGCTATGCCTGAGTATTTACCAATCCTTCCCGAACCTAATGATCCTTACTTTGAAGCAATTGATTACGACGATGAGGAAGAACCTTATGAGGATCTAGACAACGAAATAGATTCGGACGAAGATCCTGAAATGGATATGGACATAAACATCGATGATTACGAAGAGGATCCTGAAATGGATGTTGACATCGAAGGCATCGATGACATTGAGGAAGCGGAGGAACAAATAGTGGTGCCACATCTATCACCATTAACATCTCCACCTTCTGTTTCACCAATTTCATCCGAATCTAACCGTACCACTCCAGCTCAAGTTCCGAATTCTACTCACCAAACCGGCGGAACATCTACATCTACACATATGTTCGTTAACTCAGCTCAATACGAAATCTACTCTTTGAAACAAGCTCTCAACCTAACCCAACTCAAAGTTCAAAGTATGGCAAGTCAAATGCACGACTGTATGTCCAAGGTAAATTCTGCTAGAATGGATGCCATGAATGCTCGAGACGACCTATATTGGTTTAAGCTTGACATGAGCTACGTGAAGAGTGACTCGACTCATGTTGGGGAAGTAGTCTTAAATCCTTTGACTGGCTTGGATAATGTGAAGGATAGACTCACTTTGGTTGAGAGGGCCCAAGAACAAGATGCGGTACAGATTCACAAACTACTTAACCGCCTAAATACCGCCAAAATCCGGTTAGATGTTGCAAACTTTGACAGGTATCAACTTAAGAATGATTTGTGTGGGATGCAAACTCAAATGAGTGCCATACAACAAAGGCTATACCAAAAGGATGTCAAAGAATACCGTCCGAATGAAAGTGTAGATGTGTTAGCAACACGCGGAATTAATAATCCGTCCGGACTACGACAACCTCCCAACCGACGTTAGACTAGTGTTATAGTACTAGTTATCTTTAGTACAACGTTGTAATTACTAACTGAAAGTATCAGTTAGTAAGTTTTGAATGAACTTGTAATAAGTTCGATTTTGTAAACAACGTTATATAAATAAAACTCTTGTTTTATATACTATCATGTGTTATGTTTTTAAAGTTCCAACATTTATTATCCTATCATTCTTATAAAAAATTGTGCTCATCTCACAACTCTCTAATTACAACATATCTTTTGAACAATAGAATCATGGCGCCAAAGAAAAAGACCCCACCAACGATGACGCAGGCTGCCATCCGCAAACTGGTAAAGGACAGTATCAATGCAACACTTGTCACAGAACGAGCAGCCGTAGCTGCAGCAGCTGCCGAAGCCACCACAGCTGCTGGTGCTGCTGATGTTGCAGCAGCCGCCGATGCTGCAGCAGCCGCTGATGCTGCAGCAGCTGATGAAGCCGCCACTGCTGCGGAAGCTGCAATTGCTGCAGAGGCTGCCAGAATTGCCAGTCTTAACCTTGGAGGACCTACCCCTCCGGTGACCAATGTTACTACAGTACCAAAGGGTTGCTCGTTCATTTCCTACCTGAAATGTGAACCCATCAAATTCAAGGGTACTGAAGGGGCTGTAGGTTTGACCCGTTGGTTCGAAAAGGCGGAGTCGGTATTCTTGGTTAGTAAATGTATCGAGGGGGATAAAGTTCAGTATGCCACAAGTACTCTGTTGAATGAGGCATTGTCCTGGTGGAACTCAATCGCTCAACCCATGGGCATTGAGAATGCCTACAAAATTACTTGGTCTAATTTGAAACAAATGATGATCAAGGAATACTGTCCTCGGAGTGAGATGCAAAAGTTGGAAGTTGAGTTCTGGGATCATACGGTTAAGGGAAATGATATCATGACCTACAACCGTAGATTCCATGAACTAAGGATACTTTGTCCAACAATGGTTTCCACAAAGGAAAAATTGTTGGAAAGGTATATCTGGGGACTTCCCTCAAGCATACAGGGGAATGTGACTTCGGCAAATCCAAAGGAACTTGATGAGGCTATGCGGATGTCCCGTAGCCTCATGGATCAAGTGGTACGTATGTCGGAAACCCGCAAGCAAAACAACCTCAACACCAACACCAACACCAACACCAACAACACCAACAACAGCAATGCCAACAACCCCAACAACTCCAACTACCGTAACAACAACAACAACAACAAGAACAACAACAACAACAAACGACCATATGATGGTAACCGTGGGAATAACAACAACAACAACAACAACCAAACCCGAAACAACAACCATCACAATCAACAGAACAAGAGACAGGAAGCCGTGACGGCTTATGTTGCTGCACCAGCTGGTGGTAAGTATGTTGGTAATCTACCACAATGTACCAAGTGCAATTACCATCACGAAGGTCCTTGCCCGGCCAAATGTCACAAGTGCCAAAAGCCCGGACATCTTGCCAAGGATTGTAGAGGCAAGGGGATAGCTACTGGGGCTAACACACAGCCCATAGTTACCTGTTTTGGGTGTGGTGAAAGGGGACACTACAAGAACAACTGTCCTCAAAACCAAGGACCCCAAGGCGGAGGTGCTCGTGGTAGAGCCTATGTCATGGGAAAAGAAGAACCACACCAGGACACGAACGTGGTTACCGGTACGTTCTTACTCAATAATATTCCTGTTAAAGTATTATTCGATTCTGGTGCTGATATGAGCTTTATATCTACTAGAATTGCGCCTTTACTTGATATTCCATCAATCACTTTAACCACTAGTTATAATATTGAGCTAGCTACCGGTGACTTAGTAAATACCAATACCGTAATCCCAAACTGTACCCTTAATCTCTTAGACCACCCCTTTGACATCAATCTTATGCCAATTGAACTCGGAAGTTTTGATGTAGTTATTGGCATGGATTGGTTGTCTAAACATCAAGCTAACATTATTTGTGGTGAAAGAGTTGTGCACATTCCATGTGACAATGAAACTTTGATCATTCGTGGTGATCAAAGTGGAACTCGAATAAACATCATCTCATGTATCAAAACCATGAAGTACATTGAGAAAGGATGTTATGCTTTCTTAGCCCACGTAACAGAAAAGAAAACCGATGAAAAACGTCTCGAAGATGTTCCTATTGCCCGTGAGTTTCCTGAAGTCTTTCCAGAAGACTTACCCGGACTACCACCAAATCGTCAAATAGAGTTCAGAATTGATTTAGTACCAGGAGCGGCGCCAGTTGCCCGCGCACCTTACTGGCTAGCACCTTCAGAAATGCAAGAGCTATCAAATCAATTACAAGAACTTGCGGACAAGGGATTTATTCGACCCAGTTCCTCACCTTGGGGAGCTCCAGTTTTGTTCGTGAAAAAGAAAGATGGGTCATTACGAATGTGTATTGACTATCGTGAGCTAAACAAATTAACCATAAAGAACCGTTACCCACTACCAAGAATTGATGATTTATTCGATCAATTACAAGGTTCAACCTATTACTCAAAAATTGACCTACGGTCAGGTTACCACCAAGTTAGAGTTCGTGATGAAGACATTTCAAAAACAGCCTTTAGGACACGATATGGTCACCATGAATTCCAAGTGATGCCCTTTGGGTTAACTAATGCACCAGCAGTATTCATGGATCTCATGAATCGTGTGTGTAAGCCATATTTGGACAAATTCGTGATCGTATTCATAGACGACATTCTCATATATTCCAAAAACGAAGAGGAACACAAAGAACACCTGAGAACAATTTTAGGACTACTCAAGGAAGAGAAATTGTATGCAAAGTTTTCCAAATGTGAATTTTGGATTCAATCAGTACAATTCCTTGGGCATGTGATTGACAAGACCGGTTTATATGTCGATCCCGCTAAAATTGAAGCTATCAAAAATTGGCCAACACCTACCATACCTACAGAAATTCGTCAATTTCTGGGTTTAGCCGGGTATTACCGAAGGTTTATTGAAGGATTTTCCTCAATAGCAAAGTCTTTGACTAAGCTAACTCAGAAAGACAAGAAATACGTATGGAATGAAGACGAAGAAAAAGCTTTCCAAACCCTCAAACAGAAACTTTGTAGTGCTCCTATCCTAGCATTGCCAGATGGGTTCGAAGATTTTGTAGTCTATTGTGATGCATCGCACCAAGGGTTAGGTGCCGTGTTGATGCAACGCGATATGGTCATGGCTTATGCATCAAGACAACTCAAGGTTCATGAGGAAAATTACACCACTCATGACTTAGAGTTAGGAGCTGTGGTCTTTGCACTAAAAATCTGGAGGCACTATCTATACGGTACTAGATGTACTGTGTACACCGATCATAAAAGTCTACAACACATTTTGGACCAAAAAGAACTAAACATGAGACAACGTCGTTGGTTGGAATTACTAAGTGATTATGACTGCGACATTCGTTACCACCCAGGAAAGGCAAACGTAGTAGCCGACGCCCTAAGCCGAAAGGAACGGGTTAGACCACTACGAGTCCGAGCCTTAGTTTTAACCATAAATTCAAACTTTCCTACTCAAATCCTTCACGCTCAAGCTGAGGCGGTGAAACAAGAAGACATCCAAAAGGAAAAGTTGGATGGCATGATACAGAAGAAATTCGAAACCCGTTCAGATGGAACTCTATGCTTCCAAGGTCGAAGTTGGTTACCACTTTATGGTGGCCTACGAGACTTGATCATGCATGAATCACACAAGTCTAAATACTCCATACATCCAGGATCTGATAAGATGTATCATGATCTTAAGTTACTTTATTGGTGGCCGAACATGAAAGCCGACATTGCAACATACGTTAGCAAATGTCTTACCTGCTCCAAAGTAAAAGCCGAACATCAAAAACCATCCGGTCCATTGCAACAACCAGAGATTCCTACTTGGAAATGGGAAAGAATTACTATGGACTTCATTACCAAGCTCCCAAAGACATCAAGCGGTTATGACTCCATTTGGGTCATAGTTGATCGCCTCACAAAATCCGCACACTTTATACCAATCAAAGAGACTTACAAAATGGAACAACTAACCCGACTGTACGTCAAAGAAATAGTCTCAAGACATGGTGCACTGATATCCATCATATCCGACAGAGATGGTAGATTTACTTCCAATTTATGGCAGTCACTCCAAGACGCCTTTGGAACAAATCTAGACATGAGTACAGCGTATCATCCTCAGACCGATGGTCAGAGTGAACGAACCATCCAAACACTTGAAGACATGCTTCGAGCTTGTATAATAGATTTTGGAAAAGGATGGGATACTCATCTACCATTAGTCGAATTTTCCTACAACAACAGCTATCATACAAGTATTCAAGCAGCTCCATTTGAAGCACTTTATGGTCGAAAGTGTCGTTCACCTGCTTGTTGGGCTGAAGTGGGAGAAGTTCAACTCACTGGACCAGAACTCATCCGTGAAACAACAGATAAGATTGTACAAATCAGAAGTCGACTACAAGCCGCAAGAGATCGACAGAAAAGTTATGCCGACACACGACGCAGACCCCTAGAATTCCAAGTCGGAGATAGGGTTATGCTAAAAGTATCACCTTGGAAAGGTTTGATACGATTCGGTAAACGAGGAAAACTAAACCCAAGATACATCGGACCATTCAAAATCCTATCCAGGGTTGGCCCTGTGGCGTACAGACTTGAGCTTCCATCAGAACTCAGTAGTGTACACCCCACTTTCCATGTATCTAACCTAAAGAAATGTTTGTCGAATGAATCACTCGTGATTCCACTCGATGAAATTCAACTCAATGACGATCTTCAATTTATTGAGGAACCCGTAGAAATCATGGACCGAGAGGTCAAACAACGCAAGCAAAGCCGTATTCCAATTGTCAAAGTTCGTTGGAACTCACGACGTGGTCCTGAATACACATGGGAACGAGAGGACCAAATACATAAGAAATACCCACATCTTTTTACCAACGAAGCTTCTACTCCTAACGCAAATTGATCTCCGGGACGGAGCTCTCGTATGGGGTGGAGACTGTAACAATTCGCAATTTCAGGTTAATTTCTATTCCCGGAAAATTTACTATTCACTTTTACTATTCATGTTACTATTCATTTTTACTATTCATTTCTTTTTGAAATTTTCCCGAAAGTTGATTTTTATTTCATATTCTCGAGTGATAAATCATTTCCATGGCAAATTAAATGTTTGACATTCGTCAGATCATTTTCGTGAAAGTTATTAAGGAATTACACGTAACTATACGTTTTAGGGTAAAACGTCATTCAGAAATTCTACGCACAACGAAATTCGGTCGCGTTAATTTTCCCAGTATCAGAAAAATGTTTAACACACTCATGATTTATTTGAGAATAAATCATGACTGAGAAAAACATGACCAAAATAAACTTCGGCCGTGAAAAACTGGAATTTTTAGTTTTAAGCGTTTTTACTCAGCCGTAACCCTAGCCTATACCTGCACCGCATTTCTAAGATGATTTGAGCTTTCAACTTATTAAAATAAGTCAACATATTTTTCCCTCCCCCATTGACTAAAAATCATTCCTTGACTTTATAAGTCATTTCGTGATTTTTAGGCTTACGGTTTGATGTCTAAAAGACATTTAATACCAACCGACACTAGACTGAGCCCAGTCTAGACATTATAAATCATTTTAAATCATTTTTATCATCTTAGAAAAGTAACATTTTACTTTTCTCAATTTTACGCAATATTCGTACATTTTACGTATTACGCGTTTTAGACCCGTGTTTCCAGTTTTTAGCAGGGTTTACCACCCAAATGGAACTTATCACCCATTTTATATTTTATTATGGGACATATGGACATGTCTAACAATACTTTAAAGTTTCATAATTTTACGACACCCGGTTTTACGTTTTGAGGCCTAATCATTTACGGTTGGCATTTCCCGGAGTCAAAATTCATCTAATATCTTAGGATAATATCAAGACCAAGCCAACTCACCCCTTATCTCTTATGTACCGCCATAAGGGGGGGGGGGGGAGTCACCCTTGAGGTGGCTTGATCTTGTGCTAAGTTGTCTTGGATGTTTACATGTGTTTTTGGCAAGAAAATATCCTAGTAAACTAACCTCCTCTTGGAACTATAAATACCCCCTTCCCCCCTTCCTTTGGCCGGCCATCACCACACACCACAACACTTCACATTTAGCTTATTTCCTTCATAGTTCAAGCAAGGTTCAAGAGCTAGTTCAAGATAGAAACCCTAGGGTGATCTTAGGCTACCAAAACACTTCCAAACCCTAATATACTTGGTGATTTCTCTTGAGTTTAAATCCACTCAATTCACCTCAACCTTCATCATCCATCTTTCAAGAATACCAAGGGTAGAAAGGTTGCATGAAGTGAAAAGGGTTGAAGCAAGTCTATCAAAGTCCATTTCCTTACTTGTTACTCCTTTCTTTCTTAGAAAGCCAAAAGTTGTAAGCCTAAACCTAACATGCTTCTTGTTAATTTATCATGTTCATATCATTTACATGTTATTCTTGCTATATTATGTCTTGTATAAATGTCCATGATGTATAAAGATAAGTAAAAGATGTTGTTATAATGGATTGTTGAAACAAGTTATTAAAACAAGCAAACTAGTGACTTTCTTGGTAAGACCTGATCAAAATGGTAAAAATATGATATTGGATTATTACATATTACAGTAGAGGACTTAACAAGGAAACCGTAGCAATTTGAACCACCTAAAAAGAGTATACGAGTCAAAAGTTATGGCGATTTGAAGTTACCAAAACTTTCCGGCAAAACTGCCTAAAAAGCTTCTGTGACAGAACCTAAAACACGCAAAAAGAGGCCTTTCTGGTCCGTTTCATGAAAAAGTTAAAACACGAAAGTTTTCCGGAATCACGTTTTCCTTCAAGGACAAAGAGGCTCGAGCCTTGAAAATACTTTCTGAGTGAGATATTTCTCAATTTCTTAACAGCTATTTACATATATATATAAGTCACTAGATTATGGTTATACTTTAAAAGGAACAAGAGGTCTTATGACCAATAAACAAGACCACCACCATGGCTAGAGCCAAGGTTGGGTCTCATGACCTTGGAACAAGGACCAAAGGTCATGGCTAGGCCATGCCGAAATGACCATAACAACTTACATAGGCGTAAACATGAAATAATGAATTAGGCGATAACATGAACAAGCAATTTGGATCTACTTCACTTAAAAGGAAACCATGAGATTTTACCAAGAGAAAATGGTCATTCAAGACTTATGAAACTACCCCTAATAACAATCTTCATGTACTAATAAACTTTCCTAAGTTTATTCAAATATCGGACATGTAATTTTTCGGATCAAAACTTATATCTATATATTTTATCAACTGCTACAATAGTAGGGAGCCTCATGTGAGGAGTTCATTATGTAAGCCGTCGAGATGAGTTGTGGATTTACGAGTTAAAGTGTCCTGGCTCCTCGAACGCTTACTAACATGACTTCTGAAATATGTCAGCCCGAACGGTAGTAAACGATATACAAAACATACATGTTCATGAATCTTTTCTTTCAAAGACATACAATATACATCATACCACATCATGGACTAAATGCAAGATATATATATAGGCACTCCGTTATATTCTTTACACAAATCCTAAGTCGCAACATTCTATTATAGGTTGCTCGTAGAAACCTACACGATCCAACCATCACCTTCATTACTTGCTATCGTACTTAAGGTGAGTTCATAGCCCCACTTTACATTACTTCAATGTTTTACAAACCCTTGGGGGGAATACATGCTATTTCTAAACCGAACACAATGCTTTGAAACTGTATGCTGCCTGATTGTTTTATTATTACTAAGTACCTACCTTGCCAATCCTAGGCCCCATCATGAACCATTTAATCACTAGTATTAGTGAGCGCGAGTATTGTGAATAGGCCTATTGGGATTGACGAATCCCATTTGTTTGAGCAGATTAGTTCAAACGAATGCACTATATTTGAACATTAAGTATGACGGCAAAGTACTTACCGGGGCAACAAAACCGCCGATTGATATTGGTACCCGTTAACGTCTTGGTTGCATGAGCTTAGTACATAATAATAACTGTTTTGTTTTCTAACATGAGTATGAGTCTAATTAACTCTTACTACCAACATATTGTGTTCAACCATTAAACAAACTCTATGAATATCACTCAACCTTTGTGTTGATCCTTTTAAGCATGTATTTCAGGTCCATGATAATCAAGAATGGAGTGGAAGGGCACGTACCGAAGGAAGGAGGCTATAAACTATTATGTCATTCGTTAAAAACATCAAAGACTTTATATTGATGTATTTTGAAACATGGAACCTTTTGGGACCTTACTATGTAAACTCTGATATATTTGAATAATATGAATGACAACTCTTTTTATTACGACTCGGTTAGAGATCGTTTTCTATTATTATGACTGTTGTGCCGTCGAGTAACACCCAAGTTGAATTCCGCTGCATCATGAATTGGTGGTGTTACAGATGGCAAGTGGGAATGGAAAAGGAAAACGACAATGATGGTACTAGTGAATGGAATACTACCCTCTTTCGCGCTACCTCGCGACATCTAAGAGGTAAAACTAAAGTGCGCACTGTGGGACGACCAATAGTGTAATAAGTAGCTGACGGTGGTGATAGTACCTGAGTAGTGGGTGCTTTACTAGTAAAGGAAAGAAAACACACTATCTCCCTTGAAATAAGCAATCTAATATGTCCATTAAGATTAAGTCTGAATATTCTACCAAAAGGCATTCTATGTATGGGCTGAATGATAGGAAAACCCTGTTCCTATGGCAAATCAATAGTGCTAATGGTGGTGTAAGTGCAACTGGTGGTATAATGGTAGTGGAAGATGACAAGGCATCTTCAATGTCGGAATCCGATAAAAGGATGTCAGGGTGAGTATCTGAAGACATGTCACTTGTGAACCAGGTCAATAAAATGAAATATATATATATATATATATATATATATATATATATATATATATATATATATATATATATATATATATATATATATATATATATATATATACAAATATAAGTATAAATAACTCGCACAGGGTATGCATGGAACAACATGTATCATGATTATGCACTTATGATGAAATGATGAGATGCTATGCTGATGTGGTTATAGTCTAGGGTCCTAGATACATCCTAGTTCGCTATAACCTTAGCTCTGATGCCAATTGATTCGTTGTGTTTTGGTGTGTGCAAACAAGAATTTATCAAAATATCAACAAACGTGAAGTTTAACTTGTCGTGAGACAAATAAACGTGAAGTAATACGAGTAAACCGTTTAGTAAAACGATTACCTCGCAAAACTTGTGAAAGTGATATTCAAATTGTGAGACCGGGAAGTGATTTCCCGGCTCATACCCCAACGAGGTGTGAATGGAAAGCTTCGAATGAGATTTGGATTAAAATCTTGTATGATTGGAAAGGTTATTTGGTTTTGCGATACGTTAAATTAACGAATTAGAAAATTAACGAACGAATGTAAAAGTAAATTAACCTAAGGCAACTACCAATCTAAGAAATTCCCAAAAACTACGGGAAAACATAATTAGGTATAGGGGATCCTAAAACGTAAACTAAATTAGAAACATGACGTTTATTAAAAAGTACGCGAGTGCGCAAAATAAAACACGAATTTTAAGTTCTAAACATCCTACGGGTTTACGAATAATTTTCTAACGTACTAAAAGACAAAAGAAAATTTTAGAAAAAAGAAAATTAATTTTTCGACAAAAATTCTATTTATTATAAATTAAAAATGATTTAAACTAAATTAATCAATAGAAAATATTAAAACTTAAAAGAAAATTCTGAAATTTTTATAGAAACTAACTAATGTGAAAATGAAATTAAAAAAAAATGAATTTGAATAAAAAGCAGTGCGAAATAAGCAGAAAATAAGCTTGTAAAAAAAACTGATAAGCTAAGTTAAGCCACACTCAAATCCCTATTAAATATATCATGTTGCAAACCATGTTTGTAAAAGTCCCAAGGGCGCAGTGGTGGGAGTGTGGTGTATGATGTCTGTTTGAGGCTAGAGGTCAGGGGTTCGACCCTGCCTCATGACTTTTTGCAAAAACATTCCCTTCTTCTTGGTTATTGTTTTTATAACAACAAACACAGCCTTAGAAATTCACTTGAAAACAAATATGAACTAAACAACTCCTTTGTTTTTAAACAGATTTGAGAATCAAGGTACGTTCCAAAGTTTTTTGTTTTCCTTTTCTTATGGTGACTGCCATTAATCCTAATAAGTGTAAACAAGCTTATTACTTAAACAATTCAACAACTACAAGAAGTAAACCACAAGTTTAATAACAAAATCAAAACAGCCTGGGATTAACAACAAGAAGATCAACGAACTCAGTTAAGGGGCTAAAAGCGTAACAGCAACTTAAGGAACAAATGCGCTTGGAATAGCTTATTTAAGCTTGGACAAGCAATTACAACAATAATACAACGCCTATGACCAATCAAAACAATAAACAACAACAGATTTACTCAATAATAAGGAATTTACAAGCTCAGCAAATCAGATTTCAAAGCAAAAGAGTATGCAGCAGCAGTGGTGAAAAGAGACCAAATGAGTGCTTATTTACGAGCACTTAATAAGCAGTAGGGCCAAAACTAAAATCATTTTCCTAAACTATACCTAGGTGGCTTCCAATAACAATCAAAATCAATCCTAAATTCCAACTAATGAACACCCTACACTAATCCTAAGTTGGTCCAAAGACTGATGAAGCAGGGTACTAATTGGTCAAACACCTAACTTCACGCCTACTTTGCACTAAGCAAGTCAATCCCAAATTCAGATTTTCTTTTTTAGATTAACACACAAGCTAATAGACTTCTCAAATCAACAAACCTCACTGATTTTCATTAATTAATAAATCCTAAGACTTGATTTGAAATTAGCTACAAAAACTGAGTAAGCAACTTTTACTTTATGAAATTTTGAATAAAACTTGACCTTTGCAAATTGCCCAACCAGTTCTGACCTTTTTTGTTTGAGATTACAACGACTGCAAATTGCTGAATTGAGCTTGTGATAAACCTATCCTAAGTTATGTAAGAAACTCATGATCTTGATTCAAAGCTTTTTGTTACACTTTTAAAACAAATGACTGAATCAACACTAACCATTTTACTCCTAAAAATACTAAATCTAAGTTAGAACATATAAATTAACAATTATGCAGGGCAAGCAACAACTATCATGAATTATGAGCAAATAAAATAGCAAAACCTACTTGTCATCCACAGAACTGAGAACTAGGAACCAACTCTAAACCGAATTCCCATCCAAGCTGCTTCTGCTATTTTCATTCTTTTTTTTTGTAGCACTCTTGCTTTTTTTTTTCTTTCAAATTCAAGTAAGCAGTACACACTAAACAAATTTTTCAATGAAATAATAAAACTGTAACACCTTGATTGGAACACAAATTTAAAATAAATTCATAATGCTTTCATTAAACTTGAAAATTGTTGAGTTACAATAAAACTTAAAAACTTGAAAGATAAGAACATAAACTGAGATAGATGAAAAGATAAAGATGCCCTTAGGCTTACAATTGATTATCTATTTATACTAAACCTTCAAAGTGGTAGGTATGCCTTAGCTTCATTCTTTGTCTTCATCCTTTGTGTGCTTCTCCACTGAGTATAAACCACGAGCCATCATTCTTGTGTTTTCTTCAATGAATCTCCACCTTTGGATTAATCTTGAGTCATCCCAGCCTTTAAATCAAATCTTGGCGCCCAAAAGAGAGGTGGATTGCCACCATGTCTAAGTGTGATAGGTTAAAGGTGTTAGGTATAATTTGGAGGGGGTTTAGTGGGATTGGGGATTGGGATTTAGGACAAGGGAAGGAAAGTGATGGTGAGATGGTGATGGTTGTGTTTGGCTGGAAGCAGTCACGAGGGGGTAGGGTTTTTTTTGGGGAAGAAGATAAAACTGGTGTGGGGATTTTGACTCTTTGACCACCCATTTAGGTTTAATAATAAAACGTTATTTACTTTTGGGCTTTGGTTGTAACTTGGGCCAAGGTGAGGCAGGCTTTTTGTTTTGTTTAGTTTGGATTTGGCTTTGGGCTGTTACAATCACTAAGGATCCGTTTGGTGTAGTAATGTCTAAGGCCCAAGGATTCTTTTGTGATTTTTGAATTCCACAAGGACTAATCTTGCCAACCTTCCAATCTTTATTCGAGGATCATTCCTGTCAAATTAGATAAACCAAAGGACCAAGAATACCATTTTTCACATTTGAAACCCCGGGGACAAAAACTGTCAATTGGCCAAAGTTCAGGGACCAATTGTGTAATTTTTCAAATCATTTTACCAAAAGATCATTTGTGATTCGTTTTGACTTTTAAAGAGCAAGGGTTGACTTTTCTTAGAAAATGATTGACCAGGGACTAGTTTTGTAAATACTCATCATTTTCGTTTGTTTTCACTCGTTTTGCATCAGAAACATATAAAATACGATCTTTGGGATTTTCTTCGCATTTTGGTGCGTTTTTGAGTGTTTTTGATCGTTTTGCAGTCCAGAATTGACTAAAAATGATGAGTATTTACACACTCATCAATCCCCCACACTAAACTATTGCTAGTCCCTAGCAATCTTTTTGAGAAAAATTAATGGATTTGAAGTCTCTTTACCAAAAGCCATCACTTCTGGAGTAGCCAGGTGTAAGAACTGTGGCACACCTGATAACCGTGTGATTTTGAGCAAACCACCAGCTTTCAACGGATTTGATTTGTCTTTACCAGGAGCCGTTTGCTCCTGGACTAACCAACTCTTGATGGAACAGTCAACATCTTGGTGAGTTGATTACCAATTATGGTTTTTCCACTGCCTTTACCACAAGCCATAATCTTGTGGGCTAGCCAACTCATTAGCTTTTGAGGATGATGGGGAGTTGAGGAACCATACAATTTTTGGCAAATTGCAAGCCATCAACGGGTTTGAGTTATCTTTACCAAGAGCCGTTTGCTCCTGGATTAGCCAATCCCTTTTGTCGTTTAGACACGGCGAATTGATAACCACAAAAATTTTGAAATAAAGTGCTTTTTTTTTTAAATTTTGGGCAAAAATGGGGGTACTAGACGGTATAATTTGATAAAATTCGCTAGAATTTTCCCCTCCCCCACACTTAGAGTTGAATATTGTCCTCAATATTCAAAGTCCCGGCTATTATGCCGACATTTTGAATGAAAGACGAGAATATTAAAAGCTAACTGTGGGAACGTCATTTGCATTTTTCACTTTATTTATACAAACACACATTTTTTTTTTTTTTGGAAAGATATGTACATCTCAAGTAGCTGCGGGGGGTGGCCACTCCCCCACACTAGGGTGTTAGAAAATAGAAGGAAATCAGATACAGGGGTGAAAACCCATGTTTGTTGTTACTTGTTTTTGTTTGTCGAGTCGCTAGCTTGACTCGATCCCCGAATTCATTGTTCCATGGGGAAACAAGATGTGGAAGAAACAATCTTCATCGGACTTTCACTCAAGATATTTGGATAAACATATGAAGCACGAGAAAGTTCCACTCCGATGAGATAACCGCCGGTATTCAAATAGTGAAAACTAGTAGAAAGAATACCGGGGTCAAAGATAGTGTTCTCACTCCTGAAGGAATGAGAAAGAAGAGAGATCACACAAAATGTGATGAGGGGAACAAAGACATTGGAATCTTTGTTCATGAACTTGAGCTTTCTTTGCGAGATTAGAATTTTAACATGTAAGCTCATAGAAATCCCGGGGGGGAGGTAGGGGTAAATTCATCATTAAGACATTTCTCATGATAAAATACATCTTCCCCCGGGTCATGATCAACATAATCATGAGTGAGATCATTGTTGAGACAAAATAGAGGTGATTCACTTTTCTCCAGAATTAAAAGTTTCTCGGATGAGATTGGTGACTTGAAATTCTTATCAGGAGTCTTTTTCATTGTAGAAGGAGTTTTTACATCATCGAGTATTCCTGGATTGAATACTTTGTTTTCACAAAAAAAATGATGCTCAATGGAAGACTCGGGAGGGGAGAGTGAATCACCCTCTAAAAGGGAGAAATCATGAGAAACAATTGACGGTTCATCAGTTACATTTTCCATTTTTGGTTTCTTATCATCAAATGTTTCGTCATCACAAGATTCGCCATACAAAAGATTTTTCCATTCATTTTGATTGGCTTCAAAGTCGAAGAGATCATCATCACTTTGAGAATCACTAAGGTTGGAGTTAGGATTAAGTGATGGATCATGATACAAAAGACTTTTAATTTCTTTGAGATCGGATTCAAAGTCAAAGAAATCGTCGTCACTTCCCGATGGAAGTGGATCGATGTGAGCGAGTTCATCGGAGAACTCCTCAAGAAGAAAGTCAACATTAGAAGTGGTACTGCCACTACTAGGTTCTTTGGATTTGGGGAACACAGAAGAATGACCATTGGAGGAGAAATCAATGACATCGATGCTTTTAACCGAAGGTTTCTTATGCTTGGAAGCATCGGTGTGAAAAATCATTTTTTCATTATTAATCCTCAAGGTCAAAGTATTCTCATAATGATCAACTAGGGCTTTTGCTGTACGCAAAAATGGTCTCCCTAGGATGAGAGGAACTCTCGGGTCAGCTTCATAATCAACCACCACAAAATCGGCAGGGAAGATAAACGTATTCACACGAACAAATACATCTTCAGCTATACCGACTGGGTGAGTAATAGAGCGATTAGCTAACTCTAAGGTCATACGAGTCGGTTTGAGTGTTCCCATCCCAAGTTGTTCATAAATTGACAAAGGCATGAGGTTTATGCTAGCCCCTGAATCGGCTAGAGCATTAGAAACCTCTTGATCATCTTTCAAAGAACAAGGAATGAGAAATTTTCCAGAATCTTCAAGCTTCTCGGGAAGCTCTTTGAGAAGGACTGCTGAACATTGAGCATTAATCGGTGTTTCAGCAAGTTCAAGCAATTTTTCTTTATTGCTAATGAGATTCTTGAATGTGGAAGCAAATTTCGGCATGTAAAGAAGAGCATCCGCAATACTAATGTCGAAGTGTAGTTTTTGAAAGATTTCAAGAAACTTCTTCATTTGGATATCAGTTTTATCACGGAGTTTTTGATCATTAAGCCTCGAAGGATGTGGAATTGAAGGCTTAGAAATGCTCTTTGGAAACACAAACTCGGGAATTGACGTTTGGATGATCGAAGGTTGGACGTGTGCGGTACTTCGTGGGCTTGAGGATTGCACCTTGTCCTTAGTCGCCTTAGGTTCACGTTCCACTACCTCAGGAGGAGAAGAAGATGAGGTAGTAGGAATCGCGGGTCTATCATAAGAAACACCACTACGGGTTGTGATCGCCTTTACTTCGCCCTTCGGGTTGGCGATCGTGTTGCTAGGTAGCGTTCCCGATCCCGAAGGTTGATCATTTAAAGACTTCTTTAGTTCAGAAATTTGACCGATCAACAACTTGTTGGTTTCTTCTTGAGCTTTCATAAATTGCTTCAACAACTCATCGGTTGATGATTGAGATTGAGCAACGGTTTGATTTTGAGGAAAGTTTTGAGCTCGGTTGTTTTGATTTAAACCTTGATTTTGAAAATTCCCATGGTTTTGATTACCATGAAAATTGTTTCCTTGACTGAAATTACCATAACCTTGGTTTCTATTCAAGTTTCCTTGATTTTGAGAACCTTGGTTGTAATTTCCCCCTTGATTTTGATATTGGTTCATAGGGGCTTGAAATTGGTTTTGAACATTCGGGTTTCTTTGTTGATTTTGATTGAATCTATTTGGATTGTTGGGTTGAGAAAAACCGGGTGGACCACTCTGATTGTTAGCACGGTAATTTGGTTCCATTTGAGGACGGTATTGGTCACCTCCTTGATTAGGATTACCGACTATTGCATTTACTTCAAAGGGATTGCCATCGGTGGCAGTACAATTGTAGTAAGCGTGTGGACCACCACAAGTAACACAAGTATCAACCTTTTTGACTTCAGCAGGTTGAGAAGAGACTTTCTTTGTTTTGGTGAGAACCAAAGCATGAATAGCTTCCGTGAGCTTGTCAAGTCTAGCATCGGTGCTAGATTGAGCCACGGGTGATGAGGAAGAAGGACCAACATTAATTTGTGAAACAACCGATTTGCTTCATGGAATGCGGACCTTAGACTTGTTTTCAATGATCATCAAAGCATCTTTGGTGGTGCGATTCAAGAAGTTACCTCCCGCGGAGGCATTAAGAGAGTCTTGATCGACTTGGCTCACACCATTATAGAAAGTGTCGAGTTGCATTAACTCGGAGAAACCGTGATGAGGATAAGAAGCATGTCCTTGTAATGATCCCATGCCTCACCGAATGATTCATCAAATTTTTGAGTGAATTTCATGATCTCATTCTTGAGGGCGGTGGTTTTATATGGAGGAAAGAATTCGTTCACAAACTTCTTGACCAAATCTTCCCACGTTTCAATCGATCGAGGGGGTTGTTTGTCAAGCCAATTTTTGGCAGCCCCATCGAGGGAAAACGGGAAGAGAAGAAGTTTGATAGCCTCCTCAGGGACATTTTTGCATTTGATGGTAGACGTGATTTTGTTGAACCATCGAATGTGATCTTGAGGATCGTCCCTCTCGAAACCATAGAATTGACGCGAGGTGACTAAGTTAATCAACCCCGTCTTAAGTTCGAAATTGTCAGCCACGATGGCTGGAATGATGATAGCATCTCCGTAACCCTCGATGGGTGCTTGGAGAAGCTCATTCATAGTGGGCTCGGCCGCCATGATGGGAATAGTACGAAGCTCGGGTTCGACTATTCGATTGGTACGTCGTCGATTACGCCTTCTCGGAATGTTATTAAGCGATTGCAAAGGACTTGTTGACGTAGACGAACGTGTGCGCATGCACCACAAAAATATCAATTAAAACAATACCACTTTAAAGACAAGGGAACTTAAACCAATAATCAAGAACGCAAGGTTAACTTCTAAAGAAAAACGCACAAAGGAGTGGGAGAGAAGAATGGATCTCTCACTGGGCGAAGTTCGTTGGATCGCTACATACCGTTTCGACTCTTCTTAAAGTGTGTTTCTCGTTTAAAAGTTTTCCAAAACGCAAGTGATACAAATGCAAGTTTTGATCTTTGGTTTGGGAACTTATTATGGTCACACCCCCAGTTGGTAGGTGTTCTGCCTTGGTTTGCGGTGGTAAGATTTTAATGTTGTAATTATTAAACAATGAAACGGGAAAATTTTTTTGTGTTTTTCTTTTAACTTTTATAGATATAATACATATACTAGAAACAAAAGAAAAATATTTTTGGTTTTTTATACGTTTTATAAAAGCGTAACTTCTTGCGAAGGTTCTACAAGACTAATCGTCTAAACCTTATCGCGACTTTCGACACACAGGCTCCCCGGCAGCGGCGCCATTTGATTCGTTGTGTTTTGGTGTGTGCAAACAAGAATTTATCAAAATATCAACAAACGTGAAGTTTAACTTGTCGTGAGACAAATAAACGTGAAGTAATACGAGT